>JBAIZL010000005.1:89944416-90544416 GCA_036971475.1 Prosapia bicincta
GAGGCCTTATATTCCTCCACATTATAGGTAATTATAAATAAAAATTTGTTTTCCTCACCCTAACTGAAGATCATAAATTGCTTACTGAAATGCACATGATAACATATATGTTTGTGACTTGATGTTCGTTACATTTTCTCGCAAGGCCGAGTCGGGCCGGATAAAATTTGTGTGTATTATGAACGCATAATAAAAGGGTAAAACAACAGCATATGCATACATTACGAATATAGGTATTCTTCAAGTTGAGATCGGCAAGAAAGCGCTTTGCTCTTGTTTGTTCAGCTCATACATTATGGCCAGAATATCTGTAGGATTTGAAGTAAAAAACATTAGTAAAATATTTTAGGATAAGATATTATCTGGGCACTAGAAGAAGAATGTTGTTTAGCTGCCAGGTAAGTACACCAGAGAATATCAAGATTTAGCATTAGGTGGGTACTTCCACTAATGAGCATCGACTGAGATAATCCTGTGGTAGGGATGGGAAGAGAGTACAAAGGCCAAGTGCTCTACACCAACAAGGTCCTTCCGAGTTCGGAATAATAAACTATTACCTAGGAAAATTTCTACTGGGACATTACATCGTAAGCATAAACTATCTAAGGAAGTCATACATTAGAACATTATGTAACACCAGATGTGAAGAAAAGGTAATACCATACCACCACACACATTCACGGTGACAAGGACAAATCTAGCAAACTCATAAACTCGCAGTTGGCTGTTATCACAAGTCGAAGGATAAGAAGATAAATGATGATACATAAGGGTAGAACATAATATCTTTGTGAATATATGACGTATATAGAGGTTGGCATGATTTGCTCAAAGAAAACTTTAAAAAAACGCTCTGAATATAAACTTTTATTTAAACAAGATATATACATTATTTCGAGAGCAATAAAATGTTGGTTTATATAATTACTTGGTTTTACCATAATAGATATTACAAACATAAAATTCCAAAACCTAAAGTCTAAACATTTGTTCTCTTATCTGATACAAAATAATTAGTATTAATAATTACTTAACCTAATAGATCTACCGAATTCCCACATTTCAAATCTGGAAATAAAATTCCACTCCATTCATAGAGCTTGACTGGAACCTCTGTATAGGTTGCCAATTTTATTTAAAATATTTCGAGCTTTCTCACACCGAGTAGTCACTAAATGTATCAACCAATTGACTTTTTGTAATGACGACTCTGTAGAAAACATTATTACAGTCGACATTTAAGTATGTTATGAAATCATTGAGCTAAAATAAATAAATATTAAAATAGCCTATTACCTCAAATTCAACATCATCTAGATAACACTTATTAATTTTCTCCCTGTAATCTCTTCATAGTCATTTTTCATATCTGTCTTTAGAGTCTAGTTCTCTAGTTTCACCTCCATTAATATACAAATTGACACTAATGTATTCCGACATTATCCATTATCCAAGTCGAATTCATGCATCACTAAGGACAATGAATATGCCGTCTAACAGCAAGATTTCTTATATAAGATTGTGGCTTGCAATCAGAAATACGTTTTAGGGGTTAGGGTGTAAGTGACAGTATGTAAGGTGTATGGTATAGGTGGTAGTAAGACATAGAGGGTCTTAGTAGTGTGTACGACGTAGAGTGTAGGTAATAGTGCGTAAGGCGTAAGTAGTAGATGGTAGTATGGAAGATGTAGGGTATAGGTGGTAGTGAGTACGACATAGGCCGAAGGTCTATCAACATAATATTTCGAGTTTATTTTTATCCTAAATATTGATGGCTCATTTGAACAATTTTTACAATGAAAAGTTGTAAAAAACAACTTATTTTAGTTGTTGTAAAATCTGAATTGATTTTTAAATTATTGAATTGTTTAAGAGTAACTCATATTTAAGTTTTAATTTTTATTACAGAAAATGTATTTTATTTAGTGTGTATATATATATTTATATATATTAAATATAACCCATACTGAATGAAACATTTAGAAAATATAGTATAGCCAAGCAATGTATTTAAATTAAACTTTTTAAAACCCCTTCAGCCACATGCAGTTTAGTAGTTTTTATAACCATTTTTTTATGCTGACTGTATACACGAAACGTATATAATACTCACATAACCATTTTGTAGCGGTGATTTATGGTTGTTTATTGATTATAAATTGGTTCATTTGCTCTTAATGACATCGCCGTTAAAATATGTTAAATTTATTTGAAAGTAATTTATTTTACTGGAATACATTTCCCATAATCTTTTTTAAAGTCAATATACTCAATACTTTAACATCGTCAGGAAGTGAGTGTGAGTGACTGTGCGCGCGTGTTTGTGTTAATATATAATGTAATTAAAACCTGGTACACGATACAAATGGTTTTAAAATCCTTGAGATACTGTTTCAAAACCATTATCATGGAAATGATCAGTTCCATTCTATATATTTATAATATTATTTTAACTAAGTTATAAAGATTTCACAAATCGTTCAGATATATTGTATGTAATTAATATAAAGAACTATATGTATATATGCATTTAACTGTTGAAAATAAAAATGGGTATCCCTATAGGCACACTATATGTGTTATGTGTGCTAAATCTTATATGTGTTTACACTTGCCTTATAACTATATATGTTACAAATTATAAGTGTGTTACTAATGGCCTTTAAGTTCCTCTATGCTGTATCTATAAATCGAAATATTACTTCTTTAATTGTTGAATATTTCTGAAGCAAATAGTCAGATTTGAAAACTTTGTTCTTCAATTATTTTACTCCTGCTTCTAAGTATCGAAACTTGAAAGTTCTGTTTCTGACTTCAGTACAAGTTCGTAAGTTTTTGCGTCTGAGTCTGAGGAAAGCAATTTAACTTTCAGAACACCTCCTCAAGTTACAACAAAGAATCAAATGATCCATTAAGAGTTGTAAGAAATGTTACTAGTTTTACATATTTAATAACGTTTGGTGTTGAAAGGATCTGTTAAACGATTTAATCGACTTAATCGTTCTAACTGAACGGATGTCCTTCTTCTATTGTGTCTGCCAACAATTGTTAGTATTTCAATAGCTTCGTTCGGGATTTTCTTTACTAGGTTGTCATAATTTCTATTGCCAATATATTGGTAATGTAATTTATTTAAACCTTATAAAATACAAATTTTGTCATTTTTGCAAATGTTTTCCCTATACGGTTGATTCTCTTAATAATAATGCCTTATTAATTTACATGGAGATTGTTTCCTTGTAAGGCGGTATCAGAAACTACTTGAAATACTTACAAGCTTCAATGAATGTAGTGAAGCAGCTATGTGACCGAAGTAACCACTACCCACGTGTATCGTTGATTTCGAAGCCATATTCTATGGTTTTGATGTCACAAACATCTTAATTTAGTTTTCCATTGGGTCTTCAACAGTAAAAAATATCTCTTAGAAATAATTTGAGTAAAGAATGTCTCTTTTATGTAATTTCGGCAAAATGAAAATAAAAGGTCGTAGAATTATAATATTATTCTATGCATGCTTATAAAATTTGTGTACACGTTACATACAACAAAAATGTGATATTTCTGAATCTAAATCTATTATAACAAGTTTTTAATTTTTGTAGTTAAATATTTTAGTCATGTCACATTTTTTAATGTAGCAATAAATTTAACGAATATTTGTATTACATACAGATTAATATAGTTTTTGAAAGATGCAATGTAGGCGAGAGCTAACTTACAGTCGTATATTTCCGAATAGTGCTTACGGTGAAGATACAATCATGCTGTTCTATCGTGCTATTTGTCACTATAAACTACAATTTTCATTTTGAAACAATTGTTATAGTAATAAACTCATATTTAATATTTTATTGCTTTATTATATTTTGTAATTAAATATGTGTTTATACACATTATTACTATACAAATCAACTATTCTGAAAGCGGATATAATTGTTTCTCCCACTATAGAATAAACTCAGTGTAATCTCCCAGCTATATTAATTTCCACATGAAGCTATATAATGGAAACCAGTTTATAGCTACGGTAGAATATGCATATTAGACTGTTACAGGGCACTTTGTTAGTAATAAAATATCACAAGTTTGTTGCGAGGCAATTAGATTTTTAGTAGAATTAATAGGTTTAAAAGGATAGCAAAAAAATATGAATCTGCAGGGCATAGGTAAGAAAACCCTAGTGTATGGTTTAAGAAATGTTATTCTTCTACAAACATGTAGCAATAATTTTTACTTGAGTCCTCAAACTTTACTTTAAAAATCTGTTTAGAAACTATGTCAAATATATGAGAGACATTTGTCCAATCTAATGACGTTTATATATTGAAAATAGTTATGGATGTACACCATTTAGAAACAAAAGAAGTCCTTTTTTATATTACATTAATTTAAAAGTATGTGGTTTGATATATACTTTATATTCGTTTGTATGGTTACAAACAAGCTTAAATATATTTGATTTCTATTTTCCTTTTTTTAAAATTTATGGTATCAAAGTTTTATGGTTTCTTACTGAATATATGTATATATATATATATATATATATATATATATATATATATATATATATATATATATATACAAAATTAAACCCAAGGCCACCTAAAACGTTTCCCACAGTGCAGTGAATCCGAAAATAGATCAATAACGGTATACCACGTGACAACAGAAATTCCACGCACCTATCAATCTACTACAACACCCCGTTCAGTTGACGCTCGACAATGAGGATACTATCGATCTTTGAAAGTTAAGTCGCATAAATATCAAGTAGTATTCTCGTTTAAGTACATATAGTAAAATAATAAGTTAATACAAGAAAACAGTGTTACAAAGTTATATATATATATATATATATATATATATTGGTGACGATGGATGGTTAAATGTTGAAGTTGATCCCGGAAATAGAATTTAGAACTTCCTCCTTCTGACGAAGAAAAAGAAATTCTGACAAATAATAATCCTCTGCATATGGAGGGTGTGCAAACTTAAAAATATACACGTTTAAAATTGACCTCTATCGTGGACTTTAGTAAAGAGGCCTCCTGGTTGTTATAGCTGGCTCCTACAGGATATGATGTCACCCGCAGTTACTAGTTGATTCCCTTTCGTTGCCTGGTACCTTTTTCATACTACCTACTAGAACCAGCTCACTTAATTTTAATGAAAGTTTCGAAAAATTCAGGTGTGCAGCAAACAGCTGTTATTAAACGGTGCAGTGCGCGTGCTTCGCCCGTGCGGCAAATTTAAAAACTAATAACTAATTTCTACTGCTTTAAGGGTGGATCCACGTGATTACAAACAAAAATGTTAATATAAATATTGTAAACAAATATAAATCGTTTTTCTTTTGTGGAAAAGATAAAATAGTTTATCAGTTTAGGGCGTAAGGCAATTTAACTCTCAGGACAAACCGAATATTATATGTTACGTGGTAGAAATTGATTGAATTTCATCCCACGTGATCTGAATAAAAAGAAGTAGAATCGAAAAATAAAGATATAATAAAGGAATAGTAAAATATATGCTACGCGATTAGATTGTTTCTTTTTTTTTGGAAAAGTCCGAGCGTACAAAAATACTATAAAATGTTTTAAAGATTAGGTTCTGAAAAATATAAACATTATCCTAAATCTAATTTACTTTTAGCTTGCTTTAAATGCTAAAGGAACTTGACATAGATGCTACTTGAGCAAATAATTATAATTAAAAGTATTATAATTGTTTATTCGGAGTAAAATCTTATTTGTAAAAGTAAAGTCAGTTTTGCAGGATATTAGCAAAACAATTATATAATTCTAAACATATATAATCGGTCAATTTGTAAAGTATAAATAGGTAAAAGTTGGACATTTAATTGTAGTTAAAATTTATTCAACCATTCATTTAATAGTTTTTCTCTTCCAATAGGAAAATTTTACTTGAGGAGTTGTCAAATCTCTAGAAAATTCTTTATGTATGTTAAAAACCTATTCCCCGTATTTGCGTTTAGAGAGAAGTTTGCCAATATTTGAGCACTGCTTGGAACCGTCACTGTGAAAAGTCTATTCTTGTACAACATGTTCCCTATATATGATGAAAGCTAACACAAGAATCCGGTTAGCTGTTAGTGTCCCAGGCACATACTTTTTGTTGTGTTGAACCTTGAAAGACAAAAAGTCTCTTGACAATAATTATTTTGTTATCTACTAAATGTAATAGTATTAATAAGATAATTGTAATAAGAATAATAATAATTTAAATTTGACAAGACATTACACAAAAAAATTACAGTCAGGTGACTTTATATAAAATATCAATGATTTGTTTTTGCTATGTCAAACCGAGCTAATATTATTTTAATATGATCGTCTAAATATTGAAAACGCATAGGTGCACATTAAACAAATTTAGCCACTTTCTGTAGTAGGTATTAGTTGCTTTCCATTGAACTTATAGTATATACTAAAATATATGCTATGTATTTTGCATTATTAAGGACAATAAGGACTTAGTGATAAATACTCTATTCCTATCTAATTAGTGTCGTACAGTTTAACGTTCAACTATCCTCAATGTTCCCAATTTTTATTCTCTCACTGTTCTTCTTAGGGGAATAACAACCAATCCTGAGATTCAAGACTTTACAGTAAGCATTTTCTTTATATTGTTACTTAAAAGCACTTATTTTTTTAATATTAGAATTGAAATATTTTTAGAAGATAATACTTGATTTAGAGTATTTTCAATTGCATTTGGATGGTATAATTTAGACATTTCCTCTTGATTTCTATCAGACAGCAGTCTTTGTAGCTAGATTACAATTATTCTCGTAAAATTGACTGATTATTTGAATTTAAATCTCATTTCTTGTCTACAATTACATAGAAATATTAAAAAAAACGCATACATGCCAAAATTACATAATTATCACAATGTATTTTAAAAAAATTATTATGAGAAATATTGGAACAACAAAGCTAAACTGTGACAGATAAGCACTAATTGCTATGTTATTATGAGTTACTTATAAACTTCACTATTTCCACTTCTTTATAAAATCATAATATTAGTATATTCTTCTTGATAGTTGCCTAAATAGTGTCCATTTTAGAACAAGCATTTATTGTCTTATTAAGTATGAATATAACATATTGGAAACAACGTAAGATGTTCTCTCCTCATATATAAAAGGATTAGTGGTAATGTATTTCTAAAACAAAATTTTGAAATATATTTGTTAAAATTAGTAAAATTCAATACAATTTTTATTCAATATTATTTTATACCTACTCAATTCAAGATTGGTAAATGAGTATATATAATTATGATTTACCTGCCTAATAATATTTTATATGATCAGTGGTAGCCCCATATAGGAACAGTATTAATAATCAGTCATACTCCTGTAACTCTAAAATTATGAAACTCTAATTAATTTTTAATAATCTAGCGTTGCTGCGATATCATAAGAGGGGAATGTCTAGCAGACTTGTTGAACAAATTCAATTTTCAGTGTATCTGCTTTATTTAATATAGGTTTATGTATATTGAAAATACATTTCAAAATGTTTTTTTTTAAATTTCTTGTATTCCTATGAAGCTTTTGGTTAGTTTAAAGTTGTAGAATTAAATATTTTCGATAATTAAACTTTGTATATTCCTATATTCCTCGTTCATTTTAACGTATATTTTTAGCCTCCTGTAGTATTTAATATATTTATTTTCCATACAATTTTTTTAATTTATATCGTATTTTGTAAGATCTAGGTGAAACCAGCTAACTATAGTAAAATTACAGCGAAAACGTTTATTGCTGAATGTGTATTTGCATTTTTGGTAAAATTATCTCATACCGGTTCCCGGGTTCCCATGATCACTTGGATTTCCTTACTAATGGTTGCTACGGCGATTGGTTGAAGATACCAATATATTAAGATATCAGGATTCGATTGTGGCAAACTGGAACCCATCGCTGGTGATAATCATGAAATTTCGTAATTTCAGGGTATTTTTTCCTTTGACATATATTACGGACCGGCGAAAATGTCCTTAGGCTTTGCACATTAAAGTTATAGACTAGCTGGGGAAATTTTGAAAGAAGATATAAAGAGCAAAATAGGTAGTTTAAGAACGAGAAAAATGGTTCGAATTGCGCTACGCATTTCATTGAAGAGAGTCATGCACCGCAAAAAATGAAAAATACAATGAACATTTTACATCAAGTTAATTAGGAAGGACGTTTAAATATTTTAGAAATTGTTTACTCAAACATATAGAAATATTTCTAACAGAAATAAAGAGGAGTATTTTATTAATTTCAATAAACATATATTTTGTATTATATTGCTTCTAATATTATGTAATAAAATATTTGATCATACATAAAAATACTGAATAAAGTAACTATTCTGAACTCGGATAATATTGTAGCGTCCACTATAGCACAGACAATTGAATAACCGCAGTGTAATCTCCCAGCTATATTAATTTCCACAGGGGGACAATAATGTCTGCACTAAGTACCGAACAGATAGAGCCATATCAGCAATCTATAGCTATAAAGCTACATAATGTAAATACATTTATAGCTACGGTAGAATATATGCGTATTAGACTGTTACAGGGCACTTTGTTACTAATCAAAAATCACAAGACTTCGTTACTAAGAAAATAAAGATTTTACCTTTAAAGTAGAATTAAAACGATAACAATAAGTTATGAGCCTGCAGGACAAAGAAAAGGACACGCTGGTGTAGGGTTGGCGGGGTAATATTCTTCTACAATCATATAGCAATTATTTTTACTTGTGTATTTTTCTTAACAATACATTATAAAATATCTTTAGAAATTATATAAAATATAGGGAAGGTTTTCGTCCAATCTGTTTAAGTCAATATATTTGATATAAATATAGATGACGCCATTTAGAAAAAAGAGAAATCTTTTTATATTTCAAAATAATTTAAACGTTTATAGTTTGATATCGACTTTATATTGGTTTGTTTAGTTAATTACAAATAGACAGATTAAAATATATTTTATTTCTATATGGCAAACATTTTTTAATAACGATTTAAAAATTTGTTGTTTTTACTGATTATATATATATATATATATATATATATATATATATATATATATATATATATATATAGGCCTATTTTTTATACTGTCAGAGGGTTAAATATCGAAATGGTTTTCCTGAATAGAATTTAGAATGCCCTCCCTTCTGACAGATAAAAATAAATGATGACAAATAACAATTTTCTGGCCGTGAACGGTGTGCTTACTTAGAAATATAAAAAGTTACCTGTGCCGTGGATTTTAGTAAAAGATATCCTCTTGCTTATCATTGCTGGCTCGTTTAGGCGACACCAGATCATCGATATGATGTCACCCGCAGTTATCAGGTTCACACGCTTTCCTTGCCTGGTACCTTTTAGGCACTATCTAAATAAAACCACTCTCTTGAATTTTTTTTAGAAGGTTGAGAAAATTCAGATTTGTAGCAAACAGCTGTTCATAAATGGAGCACTTCAACCTGCTGCTCCCGTGCGTCAACTATGAAAACTAGTAAGTATTTTCTTTTGCTTCGTGTGGAACTTACCGTATATAATATAAAATATATGGTTTGTATTCTTCAGTAATTGGAACCCTTATATACAAACACCCGACTCTTATCTTCCGGGTCCCATACAGTTTGTATTCTTCAGTTATTGGAACCCTTATATACAAACACCCGACTCTTATCTTCCGGGTTCCATACAGTTTGTATTCTTCAGTTAATGGAACCCTTATATACAAACACCCGACTCTTATCTTCCGGGTCCCATACAGTTTGTATTCTTCAGTTATTGGAACCCTTATATACAAACACCCGACTCTTATCTTCCGGGTCCCATACAGTTTGTATTCTTCAGTTATTGGAACCCTTATATACAAACACCCGACTCTTATCTTCCGGGTCCCATACAGTTTGTATTCTTCAGTTATTGACACCCTTATTTACAAACACCCGACTCTTATCTTCCGGGTCCCATACAGTTTGACGTTCAAGTCCCCTCAATATCTACAATTTTCCCCCTCGTATTGTCCTACCTTGGGGAATAACAATAAATCCTGAAATTCAAGAATTTACAGCAACCTTTTTAAATCTGATGTTACAGAAAAGAATTATTTTTTTTATAATTAGAACTTAATTATTTGTAGAAGATATTTGATTTTCGAATGCTATTATTTGCATTTGGATGGTATAATTTAGACATTTCCTCTTGATTTCTATCAGACAGCAGTATTTGTTGCAACAGCTAGATAGACAGCTAGATTGCAATTATTAGCCTAAAATTGACTGATTAATTATTAACCGACTCGCTCAAGAAATATCTTCATACAGGTATATAAACACACTCAAAGCTCTACCTGATTATGACACAAAACAACCTTGTGCTTCTGACTACGCACAAAATTAAAAACAGGCAAAATTTAAATAAGCAAACAACTACAGAAGTTGAAATTGAGAATAGTGGTGTGTAGGCCTAAAGGGGAGGTGACCACTTAAAAAAATCACCAACGCGCCTAGAACCATACAGCCTAACTATAAATGTTTACTGTGGTGGGGAAAATGGTTCATTGACAAACAAAGAATTAAAGACGAAATGTCTCGTACAACTCGTTTCAGCAGTTTCACGGATATATACGAACTTTCTGATGAAGAAGAAGATAGGAGAAACAACCATTACTTAGATCACATACGATTCAAAAGTAGGATTTTTCAAGCTGAATTTATATTAAGACCAATTTTAGAGAAACACTTATTAAAGGCTGCAGAGATGGCTGAAACATTACAGAAAAAAAATAAACGAAGCGTGAAAGAATGTGTTGTCGAGTTTCAAGCTTTTCGAGGAAATTACGATGAATTTTTGATCAAGGAGTTGGTTATACATGATATTTCATCTCTAGAGACAGATTACTTTCTATTCAAACCCCCTTACGATTTCAATCACCTAAACCAAAAGTCGGCTAGAACCAACAATTGGTTAAGTAAACGATATCATTTCATTAAGTGGTCTGAAGGTTTCACTACTTTCAATGATGTTTTCACTATTATTAAACAGTATACTAAAAACTATGATATCATATATACTTACGGTTCTGAAAAGACTAAATGGATAGATACATACACTACAGCCAAAGTTATAGACTATCCTATTAAAATAAGACAGAATTATAATTCACATAATATCTGCACCGTTGTTAAAGATCACCGACATCAAAACGGAAATTGTGCTCTACGTAATGCGCTAAATCTAAGCGTTTGTTTAAGAGCTAGAAACGTAGACGTGGGAAAGGATAAGAGGGGGTAGGCGCTCGTCAATTCTAAAAAAAAATAAACTTATAAAACCTTCAACATTTCATCATAAACGAAAATAACATCTACAGCAATATCAGTTATAAGGTTCAATATATTTCCGTACATAAGTAACTTTTAGAAAAGTGAATTTTTTTTAACAAAAAAAGACTCTCCGAAAATCGACATATCCTTCTGCATCTTCAACTTACAACAAAGTCAATAAATGCACTTTAAAGTGCATTAATGACAAATATGCGATTTTGTATCAGCTGGAAAATTGTAGAGGGGGGAAATAGAGAGGGTGGTGAGGGGAAAATAAAACAAGGGGGGATAGGATCTATAAATTAAACTGCAAGAAGTCCTAATCATCACTAACAACGCAAACTTCAAAATAGAAACATCGTGATGGCAGATAATCAAGAACAATCCCTTGTAGAAAAATTCAACCAGAGATCAAAAGCTAAAACAATTGTAACGAAAAAATATTCAGATTTAAAGCCGTTAAAAAATTATGCTGTGTACTACTTCTGTAAAAAAGAGACGGTAAATGGAAGTGCTGTGATTGCAGTACTTGGAGACTTTCCTTACAAAGAAGAAAATGTTCCGAAACTGCAAGTCTTTTTACCGAAGAGGTTTGTTTATTTATTAATGAATGAAGACTTAGATTCAATACGTCCTGGGCAGTACTTCATTGTTTCACATGGACCTTCAGGAGAGAAATCAACTGAACTAAAACTGCATTTGTCTAATGAATAATAGTTATAGAAAGTGATTTTAATTTATATGTAGCAATATATATTCCTTATTATAGTTGTAAAAGTAGTTTTGAAAACAGTCTTTTTTTTAAAAACTCATTTGTTTGACCTTGAATGTAATTAATGTTCACCCCCCACTCCTACAGTTAACTTTAAAGAGGAGCGTATATAAACTGCAAGAGCAATCAAAAAGGTACCATTTATCCTTCAGATCGACTAGCGATGGACATTGTACAAGTTAGAAAATTGCATTACCCACAATACGTGACATTTGAGTCCAGAATAAAAACCTTTGATAACGGACCACCTTTGTTGAGAGAGAAAAAAGAAGAGTTGAGTGCTGCTGGCTTGTTCTATATAAATCATTCTGACCATACTCTTTGTTACTGCTGCGGAGGCGGCCTTAAGGACTGGATGGACAAAGATGACCCATGGATTGAACACGCAACATGGCATGGTACATGTTCATTCGTATTACTAGTAAAAGGCAAGGCATTCGTTGATAGGATCAGAGAGAAGGCTGAAGTTACTAAGAAGACCACCAAGCTGCCTTCATTGACACCAGATATACTTCCTGCAGAATGTAAAATCTGTAGAGTAGAAGAAGTTCAAGTGGTCTACTTACCCTGCAGACACGTTATTGCTTGTGCGTTTTGTGGATTAGCTTGCAAAACTTGTGGTGTATGTAGAGAGACTGTACAATCTGTTATGAGAATTTATCTTTCTTAAAATTTGTAATAAGTTGTTTTGTCTAACCGCATTATTTCTTTTTAATAATACAATTAATATAGCTTATGATTTAAAATAATATGTTATGTCTTTTAGAAAAAATGTAACTTTTTGATTAGTTGTAAGCGGTACTGTAGAACCGCATTTATTTTTTAAAACGACATTTGTTTGACCTTGAAAAAAAGTGTAAAATGCTATTTTCTAAATAATAAATATATGTTACAACTTTATGTGTGTTTTATATTTCCCCCCTTACATTCCACAGACGGGATTCATTACTGTAGAACCGCAACATGTGTTTAGTGATATAATTATTATAACTTGTAATTTAACGAACAGTTATGTGTTGCAGAAAAATGTAACTTTTACAATAGTTGTGAGCGGTACTGTAAAAACGCATTTATTTTTTAAAACGCCATTTGTTTGACCTTGAAAAAATGTAAATGGTCTTTTCATAATAATAAATATATGTCTTACGAGTCCTTAGTTGATAAATAACGAAAAAATTGATTCATTAACATTTTAAAGATATGAATTTAAAAAGACAATCTTTATAAAGTACGTTTTCTTACAGACACTCTTCTAAGCTAACATTAGTATAGGAAAGGTAACCCCCACCACTAAAGTATTTAGTATTAGACCTCCCACCAAATATTAATTTATAAATATGAGTAATTGAAGCTAAGTAGTCATTTGTTAACAGTCTGCTGAGAAGGTAACATGTGCGTTGATGAACGCTCGTCAATAATTGAAACAATGAACAGTATTAATAAAGATTAACGTATCACCGAAAAGTGACTTTTTCATAAGTGCATTTTATAGTTCCAAAACAATCATATCCTGAATATCAGATTAACTCCAATACCTATAAATACACTTTTCTTAAAGTGCATTTAATAATAAATACACTTTTCAATAAAGTGATTTTAATACAAAGAATCGCATACTATCACCCAAATATAAAATGCATTTTCTCCCTAATTCTCCAGTATTAATTGGGGCCGCTAAATTCGTATTCCATTAAATACACTCAGATCCAAATACTACTTTTACTACAAAAACTTAAACGCACTTTTAACTCAACTACCTCCCCCTCTCCCCCCTCATGACGTCACACACTCACACTAATACCACCCTCTCACGTCACACACACCTACGCACCCGCAATCACACACAATTTTAAATTTTTTAATTTTTAGCGGCCCCAATTTAATACTACTTATGCAATTCACTCTTACGCACCCAAAAGTCGTTTTGTATAATTTCGATTGCACCAATGCATTTTACAACCGAAAATCATGGCCCTTATCTTCAACTTCCTCAATAACACTCTTTCAAGCTGATAAAAGGGCAAAGTTATTGAGCTAGATGTGTTCTTTGAAAAGTAACTTATTTTCATAGCCTTTTTCAGTCAGAGTACATGTCACTAACAAATTTCCCTGCGCTTGGAGTTTTTAATTCAAATCGTTTAAATGACCAGTCATATCAACTAAAAATGCTACGTCAAACACCCATTGTTAGTCTAAAATTTCTTCCAAGAGCCTGGCCTTCATTGATAGAAATTGTTCTATTTCCGTACGGAATTTAAACACATGTTTCAAGGACAATTCCACTGCTAAGCCAGCATACTTCAGAATAATAAATCACATCTGCATATTCGCGATTCACCTCTGCCAAAAACTCCTGAAACGGTCGATGGTCAAGTCTGTAACTATTATTGTAGTTTACAGACTGCACAACAAATTTCATCACAGTATCCAATTTTAAAACCTTACAACAAAGGGCTTGTTGGTGAACAATGCACCATTTCTTCCTATCATATTTGGAGCACCATCAGTTGTCACAGTATTTAGCCTTGACCAATCCAAATTCAAATCCTTTGACAGGATCACATACTTTTCCAAATAAATCAACAGACTTGGCTGTATCCTTCAAACTATGAACCGTAGCTAATTCCTCAGTTATAACAAAATTAATGTCAACTTCCCTAATAAACATTAGGAGTTGAACTGTCTCACTAATATCGGTACTTTTGTTTATGGCCAGATAATTAAAAATAAACTTCTCAATGCGATCTTTCAGAGAATCTTTTAATTCTTCACCTATGTCCTCAATCTTTCATGTCCTGTGAGATAGAGTAACTTTCTCTATTGTTGCTAACTTTTCAGTTTATTTTCCACGATGGTCTTTATACCAGTTTTAATAAACAACCTCCCCCCCCACCTCTCACAGTTGGCCCTACAAATCTTGGCTATTAGTTCGACAACATGGTAAGTAGTGCTGAAGGCACCACAAAATATTCTGTTGTCAGGCTAAATTTTACCTTAGTAAGAGAAACCTCACGAGACCACACACAAGTAAACTGAGTTTTTCCATATATTGACACTCATAATGGCTTTTAAATTTTTATTTTTTATTCACTGAAACACTTTCCCTACAAATCAAACACAATTGCTTTCCTTTATTAAACAAAAATATCTTGATGTACATTCTTAATTGAACTTTTTTCGCTTATCTTCTATTTTCTTTTTTCTTTCTACTTTTTAAAGACGTTACAATGACTACAGTAGAAATAAAAATGAATAACTACATGGTGTAAAACACTCGGGGTGAAAACAATAGCGCGGACGTTTGACAACACTATACTGGAGAGTGGAGACGTTAGCTCAGAGTTTCATTACACTTGTTCAATGTTAAACCAGGCGAATCCAATTTCATGGCCGTGGTTGAACCTTATTGCATGCACATCGTAGATACTACTCCACTTATATTGCGCCTCTAATTTATTATTAGGCGTTCATTGTTGTTACTAGTTTGATGGTTCTAGCTATTGAGCAACCTATTTGTATTCCAAGTCGTAAGCGTAAGTTATCCGGACAGCTCAAAATTAGAAAAACCGCAAGTGGATAGGGCCGTACAAAATCATTTCTCGGGCCACATGTGGCCCGCGGGCTGAGGGTTGGCAACCTCTTGCCTATTATGTGGAGTGTTATGTTTAATCATTCCTAAGTAAGTAATGCCATATAAATAGTTGTCAATATATACTACGACTGATTCCATTCACCGTAAAATCTCCTAGGAACTTACTATAAATTACACACTAAACGAATACACTTTGTCCTGCATACCATTACTAAAACACTAAGCCTTACAAATACGTCACCCACCCTACCAGTGAACACTATACATTACGTAATAAAGCTATTAACTATTACCTGCATACTACAACCTATGACTTACACACTAAACTAAATCTCTTATTTCTAGACCTTGCAACTAATCATTATAACCTAAATACTAAACTAATACACTATATCCTCGTACTACGACTTTCATACTACACGAATGCACTACATCCTGCATACAACAACTACCACACTACGCCTTACACAATATATTAACAGATATTAAATGTATCAACATATTACATCTTAGACACTACGCCTAACATTATACCTTACACACAAACTAATGCCAATGTCTCACATACTAGTACTAAAACACAGTATGCTTTACAAACTGTACTAATAGACAACATCCTACTCACTGCCATATTTATTATAATTTACAACTTATATCCTTAAGACTACAATGGGCACGTTTTGGCTTATACATTATGCCCTGCATACTTCAACTAACACGTTATACTGTACTTTATTCACTATGTTATACGTAGCGTGATTCAACTTGCGCAATTAAATATAATTAATTAAAATTTATAAACATTTATGCCTGAACTATAGGTAATATTACAAATATATATATATATATATATATATATATATATATATATATATATAATAGTTTATATCAAATATAAACGTTAGAAACTTACGTTTATATCTAATTTAGTTATAATTATGTTGTAACATCAACCTATTTTTTAGGGGTTTCTGCTTTCTAAAATATAAAGAATGAAAATGAGGTATAATGTACAATTAATTGCTCTGGCCAATTGTTTCTTACATTGAGATTATACAAAACTTTGTAGGCATTCAGTGTCTGTTCTGTACAAAAGTCTCGTGTTTCTATTTTCTATTGTAATTTTTTAAAATTTTATTTCTACGAAATACTTATGTTGCGAGTTAGTGCATCCGTAAATAATTAGTTTGAAGTTAATTGCGTTGTTTTATTTAGAAATATTTTTTTAAAAGTAACATTTTGAAGCGTTCTCTAAATGAATATGTTCATTAAATTTCATAAGTCACTACATTTCTTTGATTTGTTTCACGTATCATAATATATATTTATTATCTTTCTAATAAAGTAGGTTTCTTCTATTGGGATTTCCTTACCTCGTATTTAACACAAATCTATCATACACTGAAAAATTATTTTTCCTCAGTAACAGAAGTTGGTGGTCGTCTTTTCTTATGAAGTTATGCCAAGTTGTTGAGTTTGTGGGGATTTTCGAATAGAAGCCATTCTCCTTTCAATCTAAATTAAATTACTTCTATTTCGCGGTCGGAAATTGAATGACATGATTTGTAACTGTTTTCAATAAAACGTGTTGTATGTAAACGTAGATAAATCAATGTAAGATGTTGCTAAGAGTAAAGTCTGTGCACGTCAAGTCATGAACAATTATTTAATGTTCTCTTTGGACTTTGCACAATCACTTTGCCTCATAACCTTATGAAAATACTACATAAGGGAAGTATTTTTAGCCGTTATTAGGTTAATATATTTTTTTGTGTTATTTATAAGAAGTAAACTACCTCGAATAGTACGATGAGATACATGCCAACACACACACCTACATATATTTAATTTTCTTTAAAGGATAGAAAAAAACTACTTTATGTTTTACAATTTGTTTAGATTAGGAAAACAACATTCAATAACGTGTAATTGTATTACTACACTCTACAACAGTGGTGTTTGGTTTATATTTGATTGCTAAGTAAATCAAATCTTGTAGTTAATACATTAGTGGTGTTAATGACCCCAATCATTAAGGAAATATTAGAGTAGGCACTAACAATAATTATTGTAATATAATGAAGGGGAGGTTAGGGTGAATGTGATTGGAGATTGTGAGGTGATCATGTGCCAGGCTTGAGTGAAGAAACTGTTAACCTCAAATAACGCAAACGTAAGTTGCTAGTTCCTTACGCATTAATACTTATATGCTGAGTTATCACTCAATAAAATTGTAATTGTTTTTGTTTGAATTTCTCAGACATAATAACATAAAGATCATCACTAAGAATTAAATAAACCATATACAATGCCAGTTTAAATGTTTAGTTAAATACACAACGGATAAGGTCTCCTTCATAGATTGTAACATTATTTTACGGGAAAATAATAATATTATTACAACAGCATTCAGAAAACAAATCGGCGCAGTTGTTTAAAGATAAATAAAAAACATTGTGAATTAGATTATTAATAATAAATATGTAAAAAAATAATTGGTAGCGGTATAAGATTTCCACAGGCTATTATATCGAATAGTGTAACATAAAATACACCAGCTGACCTAAATGCTCGTAGAGGATTGCTTAGAAGGGTAAGAGTTGCTGGGCAACCGTAAGTTCAGCCCTTTTTCGTAGGCATTGGACGTAGAAGCATTCGTTACGAGATAAAGCGATTCGAAGACATTTTTTATTTTAAGGAATGAGTTTATAACAAATTGTTTTTATTATGTTTTGTCTTTAAATTATTCAATTATTAACGTCTCACCATGCTACGCATAGCTCTGTTCAAATGGAAGATTGGCAAGCGGCATCCAAGAACCACGAGTTGACACAGGTTTTTTTCAGCTAAGTGATCAACTATTAATATAATAACTGATGTCAAAATTTTATTTTTCTAAACAAATCTAGGGCCGGTAGAATAGTGCAAGTTTGCATTATTCTATAATATATTTTGTAATGCATACAATTAATGATGCAATATTGATGTGGATATCTCATATCTATACAAAAAATTCCTAAACGGTAATTATTATTCAAAATTTTAACAATTTAAACGTTTTAAAAATAAGAATTATAACTGTCTGATTTTTCTTTAAATGTATTTTCATTATATGTGAACTCATGCTCAATACATATAATTTGTGTTCTTTTCAATATTAAAATAGTTTTTTTTTTAACTTACTACTCATAAAATTACTTTTCATGTAAACTCTTGACTATGTAACATGTGAATGCAATAATTAACCTCTAACATAAAACAAAATAAATATTAAGTATTACAAGTTTATTAATGGCCATACAGTCACATAATATTTTAATACTTTTGAACAAGAAGCAAAACTCATAAGTTCAATGGCATGCTTATTAATGCAATACAGCTACTATTTATTCAAACACACTGTTAATTTTTTTTTTTTTATTGCCGAAGAACGTACTAAAATATGTAACCAATTAAAAAATAATAGTTTTGATTAAATTCAACACCAAAAAATAATTTGTATAATTTAAATCTTTATGCTTCTTGTGTAAAGATTTCTTTCAAATCTAAGCAATTTATTCAGAATCATTAAGTCCATAATAATTTTACCACAACTAAAGTATAACTATTAGATTAGAAGCAATGTGTCGATGTAACGGCATTTCTTCTTTATTTCTTTTTATAAGTCCTTCTTGAGTACGTCTAACTTTTCTCTTCTGTTACGGTAACCTATTTTTCTATCAATGTAACTTCTTCGATCATGATATCATCGAATACCTACCTTTTCATTGTCTCTGTAACCCTTCTTCTGTCCTTATTCTTTGTCTGTAAGTCTTTTGTCGCTTTGTATCCTATCTTCGGACGCTGAAACTCCCTCCTTATGTCTAACTACCTGCCACTTCCTTTCCCATGGTTAGAATTGTTTTTTTTTTTAAGCTATAGCTATATTTCAAGGGTATACTTTGCTGTTACTTCAAATACATTCGCTTGAAATGTGGAGTAAAAAAACACGATACAATAGAGATGTGGTTAATAAAAACACACGGCTGGTGAAGAAAGAAACATAATGAAGCGCAAAATGCGCCAAAAACCGGCAGTCATCGAAGAAGACAGAAGTACATAAATCTCGTCAGGGTGCTCTGCTTTCGTCATTTGATCTCGACATCGGCGTAATAGTGAATCTTTCATAGCAGTAGAGAGGAGTACAGCTCTCCTCTACTAATATGTATATTAAAGTAGCAGACCTGTGGCCTTTTGCACTGACTACACATTTTAATTTTATAATTTATTAAAAAAAATTATTATTTCAATGAATTTAGTTATGATGTTTTAATCAAACCACTAATAAAAGATTATTACATATTGTGTAACCCTATAAGAACCCCAAATAAAGAATACAAAGATAATTAGCTTTCACTTATGAATCCATATAAGAAAACCTTTTTTTCAACATAAGTCAGGAAATTCAAGAAAACAAAATTTTATTACTAAGATAAGTGACACTGCTAAATGATAAAAATAATGAAATAGGGAAGAGATAAATAAGAAATTCTTCAGAACTAATTATCCAGCTATCTAACTGGGTTATTTATTGGGCTAGTCGATATATGAATGCAATAAAAAACCAATAGATATAATTAAAATTTAGGTTATCACCAAAATTAAAGTAGCAAAAATATGAACTCCAAACAAAAACAAAATTGGTCATACTAACATACACGTGATACAATTTTTAAAAAAATAACAAGAATCCTAAAAAATAACAATGTAAAAGTAACATACAAAATTACAGGAAGCATAATCAATAAAATAAACCATCGAAAATAAATAATCACACTTCATAACGGAATTTATAAAATTAATGCCAGACTGAATAAATTATACACTGGCAAAACAATAAAGAAATTTAAAGATAGATTAATAGCACCTTAAACCATACACATTTAGCCACACACGCTATAAAAACCCCCACACATTCCACACAATACAAAACATACATTTATTGAAGATAGTACATAATAAATAAGGCCTAAAAATGGCAATGTGGGAACAAATATAAAATTATAAATACGAAAATAATATAATAAACCAAGATGTACAAATAAAATCAAAAAGCTAATAAACTATTCTACTTAACAGACTAAATTATCCCCAAAACATGAAGGGCAGTGAAACCAAATATACAAAAATGTACCGTTATACCACGTAAATTCCAACACACAGAATCCCTACTACTAGAGTCTGCAGTTATACAAAGCTCAAAATTGAGAGCACGGTAAATGATAAGCTCTCATAAGTCAACTCGCAAAAACACAAAGAAAAGTAGTAAAGGAAAACTAAGAAGAACATGTAAATAGTAAAACCAGTACAAAGTAAAAAAATGTATTTTTTTAGAAGTAACAGAACTGTACTAAACATAACTATAAAAGGCCCTTTTTACTAATGTTTATATTTATTTCTACTAATTGATCATTTTTTGCTGCAAAATGTACTGTTTTTCTTACTGACGATTGTTGTAAATAAATAAATCTATACATCTTTCGTTAGGTAAATGTAAAGTGGTATCAATAAGGCGTCCAATAGAACTGACACCGTTCAACAAAATATCCGTGACCCCGTAGAAACACGTCAGAGTTCCCTCCAGAAGGCAGAGATTGACGGCTGTATAAAGGAAGACAGATTAGTCGAGTGATCCATCAGGGGACCCTAACTAATCCCTAATGAAAGGTTGGCCTGGTTTTGGAAAAGAAGATTATAAAACCTATTTGATTAGAATTAATATTTTTTTTCTCAATTTAATACTAACAAGCCAAATATTGGATGTTTTCAATGAAAAAATGTAATTTCGGATCAGTTTGTTTTTCATTTATTTCCAACCAACTAATTTATACTTAATTGCAAAAAAATGGCCGTCGAAGGCAACTCAATAAAGTAGCTTTATATTATAAAGTTTTTTTATTATTAGGTAATGAAAATTACTATTTTATTTGTAAATAAAATAAAGTTATAATTACATTATCTAGGAAAGTAATGGAAGAATAACGGAATTGATTGATGGTCAATGATTGATACCACGATGTGTTGTTTCTATGGAGATGACCCGCACAACTGTACCTATCCTTAACTATCCTTAGTTAAACAACCAGTCTAATTATTGTATCTTAAGACGTGGGAAAACTCTTTCCGTAAGCAATTATGTTACTCTTATTAAACATTTTGATACCAACAATTTTCTGACACCAATAAATTCGAAAGAAATTAATATATACCTATATATTATTATGAAATTGAATAATTTTGTTATTCAGTATAATAGTTTGTTAGTATTTTATTCGCAAACAATGGATTTATGTTTGTCCTTTTTGTTAATAATTAATACTAAAACATTGTTCTATATATCGATTCCATAGAGGAACCTTCTACAGAAACTAAAAAGTTGTTTATAGTAAGCTATTATTATTGAACCCTTCTTAGTGTGTGCAAAATACATACATGTGATGGTTGTCGCATCAAAGAGAATTTTCATTGCGGCAACTAATAATAGGAACAATATATATAAAAAAAAAAAACTAAAGCCTATATTCAAATCAAATTTATAAGTCACATTCATTGATATATATATATATATATATATATATATATATATATATATATATATATATATATATATATATATATATATATATATCACTTTCACTATATGTACTTAAACAAAAATCTTACTTGGTATTTATGCGAGTTAACTTTCAAAGAATGGTCGTATCTCCATCATCGGGCATCACTGGCCGGGGGTTGTAGTAGACTGGAGATACGACCAATCTTTGAAAGGTAACTCGCATAAATACCAAGTAAGATTCTTGTTTAAGTACATATAGTGAAAGTGATAAGTGAATACAAGAAAACAGTGTTGCAAAACTACAATTATATATATACAAACACTAGGTAACATGGATAGTGGCCATGGATAGTTAACGAGTAATGGTAGTAAAATATTATTTCTCTGTAATTAGTCGTAAACAACGGAATTAACTAAACGATAAATATAAAAATGGTCAGAAAGTATATAATATCATTCTTCTGCCATAAAGTGGACCAACTGAATATATCATCGTTTCACACAGACAAACCCTTGAAGTGCAATACCCTTATTTTTCTTCATTATTCACCTAATAACTAATAATTATTTCATCAAGAAAACTTACTCCTTAAGTATGAAAGTAAAGTGTTTATAGGTTCAAGTTCCTGTACATAAATCCGTTTAACTGCTCAAAAGTAAATGTTTATTTAGTATAAACTTTATTATTCACGCTACAAATTATTTACGAACAACCTTTGTTAATTACATTAAACATTGAAATATCATTTAACTTTATTAAACAAGATCAAAATATTAAGTCGTGTTAGTTTGGTTACGACCAATTATAGAACCTGAAATATCCTTCAATTACTTTAAAAACTTTCTTCTTCATTTCAATTTTGCAAATCTTTTCCAATCTGGATCCATTTCAGGAGCAAAACTTTTAGAGTTCTTGTTTATTTCTTTTGTCAGTATTCTATATAATTGTGTGTTGTTTTAAATATTTGAATGTATATGTTATTTGATGGGTAACACTATAAATAAAGTTCAACCCAGTATCTTTTTAATTGAAAACCAGTTCTAGGTTGGAACTAAAATAGAAGTAATATTTTAAAAAGATGCTAGGGCGAACAATATTTAAAACGTTTGGACCTATATTTGGTCAGATTTCTACAAATGTTTCAGAAACGATAAACGTAAAATTATGGAAAATAGTTTTTAGACTCTTGAATCCTTCATGTGGCCTTACCAATTTTAAGGAAATTAATTTATTCGAAATTAAATCATTAGGAACGAGTGTAGAGAACCGGAATACATTTAATCGCGTATATTGTTTCAGATGTGTTTTATAACCTGAAATCGTAGACGATGGATAAGATTATTTCATATGTCTTTACGACGAGCAATATAATGCATTAGCAAAAAAATGTTTGTTTATAATAAATATATTTCATGAAGTATGAAATATTTTTTAAAGTATGAAGTAATTTATGTTTACATTAAAAGTAAAGATGTCTGTCATATACCTTAAACAAGAAAATATAATTTATTGTTTTGTAATTTCTTCTCGCTATCCTTTCGCATTCTCCGTTTTTGAAGCAAGGTGCGATACCATTAATCCAGTTTGTGAATTTTATTGTTTTCATTCATTTTCAATCCTACAACACTGTTTATGATAATGTATGGTAACCATGGCAAAAGTCTTAGGTTATACAACATCCAGGTTCTCTATGTAGATCTTTGAAATATTCATTTCTATTAATGGAAATTTGGCTCAGTTCCAGAAAGCGCTAGATTTTGAACATGATATTACTCATTTCGAGTCTGACCTAAACCTCCAAATACTTATAATTTATTTATAGAATAAATATTTCTAAACTACTGTAATAACATCAATTGCCATCCTCTACAGGCTTAACAAAATGTATTTGAACCTGCTTGGATGAATGAAAATGTTATTATCGATCGAAAATTCGTACAAGATATACAAAAATAATTACGGAGAGTAAGGAACTAATAGTAATAATTGAATCGTTTATATTTTTATAATAATAAATTTTAAAAGAATTCCCAAATATGTATATGCATCGTAAGGAACAGGAGACTCCACATGAACTTTTTAAAAAATAAATATAGTTATTTTAACCAACAAAATAATAATAAATTCGGCATATAATTTTAAAAGTTATTAAAAATTCAAACAGATTTATCCAATTACAATTAAAATCATAATAATAAAATCAATGAAGCTGTTAGTGTTTAGAAAGTAAATAATTAGAGCAAACTCTCAAGTGTTTCGTCCTAATATTTCTATCTCTAAGTCTAGTAAGATGCAATACAAAATGTTATACTAAAGGTATAATAGGAAAATAGAATTTATCTTTACAATATTTCCATAATTGTTGTGATGAACCTTCAGGAAAGGACGGTTTACGGATAGACTGAACATAAAATGGACGCTATAAGTCACACGTTTTGCTGTAACAATGAGAACCAGACTTAGGTGGGCTCCATCAACATAAAGCAGGAAATATATTACCGGTTACACTGAGCTTTACATTGGGCACTTGAGATTTAACTATCACGCTTTTCAGATTAGATGCAAGAGCCAAGATTGATTTAATTTATTTTTCTGCTTTTGATTAAATATTATTTTGTAAGAATATTTCTTAAACATAATTACTAAACAATGAAAATATTGGAAACTACCTTAACACCACTAAAAATATCAAAAACAAAAGATAATACAAGATTCTTAAGATTAAACACTAAGGGTTTAAACGCGTAGGAAAAAACCCTAAAGGTTTAATCTTGAGTAACATATATTATTGGTTATTTTTGATTAATTTTGTGGTAATGGGGTTGTTTCCAGTATTTTCAATGTAATATATTGTACCACTGTGTTTTTGATATTGTTAAATATATTTATTATAGAAATATTTATAATTTCAATATCAATAGTAAACCAAATAATTATATATATATATATATATATATATATATATATATATATATATATATATAGAGAGAGAGAGAGAGAGAGAGAGAGAGAGAGATGGATAGATATATAATAATTATACTTTGATTATACGTGAAGAATATTTATCAAATCTAATTTTTTAATTCATGTTTTTATAATTACTCAATATTGACTAGAATTGTTTAAATGTTGCTAAGCAAAGAAAAATTAATTTAATGTCGACCTCAGACTTGTTTAGTTTGTTAAGGACTATCTTTCAATGAGTTAAATAGCCCGTACTGTCTTTTAATGTCTACTGAATATGATATCTGCTCATGTAAAGGAAAGGACACACGGAAATATCGAAGAAGATAAGTGTCATTTTAAATCTAGGTAAATGATTATTATAGTTCCTGTTTTTTACACCGAAAGAAAAGCTACTTATTAAGCTAACTATATATAATTTCATTGTGCTAAAATACTTTAATACAGCTTACAGTTAAAATAATGTTTACGAGTGCCAGTAACTGAATACTTTTAACAATTTTTTTGCCAGAAAACACATACAATATTTTGAAATCATTGGTTTGTAACTTTTTCTAATTGGTTCATTCGTTGAATAGTATGATAATTTTAACAATTAGGATTTGAAAATTATTAAGTAGATGGAAATTTTTCCCAGCTACAATATTTTTTATTAAAAGTCAACACGATAACTGTTTCCGGCCAGTAGTTGCTCAAATAGGTACGTCCGGATACACCTAACCTTCTTCTGTTTATTTATTAAAATCCTTGGTAGTAGGAAGTGCCCTAGATTGGGACAGCCACCCCTAACTCGGCCGCTACGTAACCTAGGACTATAGGGGTAGTTTCGGATGATGCTCAAGGTCATCCCGGCCGTGACCCCAGACCCGGGGGTGGTTATGACCACAATTAGAGGGGTGGGGGGTAGTTTTTCGAAAAAAAAAAAAAAAATTCGGCGTGTACGTAACCTAGGACTATAGGGGTAGTTTCGGATGACACACAAGGTCGATGCGCCCCCGACCCCAGACCAAGGGGAGGTTTTGACCACGTCCAGAGGGGTAGGGGTAGTTTTTAGAAAAAAAAAATTTAATTTAACCTTACTCGGCCGCTACGTAACCTAGGACTATAGGGGTAGTTTTGGATGACGCAGAGGCCTGACGCCAACCCTCATCCAACCCCTAAGGGCGGTTTTGACCATGCCTAGAGGGGCGGTAAATGGAAAAAACTAATTCCAAACAACTAACCTAAGCTATCCAAAATGTATCCAACCCAAACAGCCCCTAGGTGCAGGGGACATCTCAGCTACGTTCAGGACCACCCCAGGGGTTGCCAAGGACAAAGAGGCCCATGATTGGCCTTGATCATAGACTGTAGGGTGTATGTGACTACGTCTAGATGTAGTTATTGGAAAACCTCGCTAGCCAAATTGTATCTAACCTAACATACTCCTAATTACAAGGGCAACATTAGCTACGTTCAGGACCATCCCAGGGGGTTATTATGGACGAAGGCAGCCCTGAAAGACCTTGATCACTGACTACGTCTAGATGTAGTTATTGGAAAACCCCGCTAGCCGAATTGTATCTAACAGACCCCTGTTTACAAGGGCGATCTCAGCAACAAACAGGACCACCCCTAGGGGTTGTTATGGACGAAAGGTGGCTCTGAAACGCCTTGATCATAGACTATTGGGTTATTTGACTACGTCTAGAGGTAGTTTTTGGAAACTCTAATAGGTGTAACAACCCGACCCTCAGCCACGTTCAGGACCCGCCCCGGAGGTGGCTACCGGCGAGGGGTTAACTTGTGGAAAGATTTTATATATATGACGATGTATCTGCGCTCGAATGACTCTAGGTAGTAAGCCTACAGCTATAATGATATGGCCGATATGGGGCAAACGGTCATCATTGCCAAACTCAAATTTTGTCTATGCTACAATGTGACAAAGCCTTATGTTGGAAGACGCCCGACCGTGTGCCAGACGTGTACAGACAACGATAACGCGATATCAGAAAACTGCAATGATAACCGGTGACCGCTATAGCAAGCCTAAAACACGTACGGCTATGTCGATTTGATTACTGCATCGATATACTATGTAATATCGTTATACCATGGCATACATATATAATAAAAAGTCAGCTATGTATACACCCTACAGCCAAAAATGTGTTTAAATATAATAGTATTAGGCCGTTGTAGATTAAGTACACAGATAGCTACTATGTATATATTCTATAATGTAAATAGGTTTAGATATAAAGGTCTATGGAGAAACACTAATAAAGAGGCCAATCACATAACATGAATAAATATATGCTATAAAACGAACCCAACTATCTATTCAACAGAGTGGCTTAGCAATATAAACATATAATATTGGTTAAGGCCAACGATATAAGGATCCGAAAAGGGTAGGTATATGAAATAATATATACAATAAGTATATTCAGCACGACGATTTATTAAACAAACATATAAAAATAATTTTACAGTGCATAGATATAAATTGTTCCTCAATATTACAAATATAATTTAAATATATCGATGATCCGAGATCTGCAATGTGGGCAGCGAATACATCTTGAGAGACAGGTTAAGCAAAAGACATGTCCGCAAGGCGTGGCAACAGCGTTGCGAGGGTTCTCACAAAATATAATGCATAAGCCAAACTCTGCCGGTTGTGGCTGAAGGCAAAAAAGTCAATTAGTAACAACTGTATATACATATACAAATCCTGTAGGAAACAACATGATTAGTAAATAGGTCCAGATATCCTGAAAGAAAAGCCAATTGAAATAATATGAAAATCCACCTACATTATTGGTACGCTGGACAGTGTAGTCTCCAGCCACCACAATATCCTGTAGGAATCGTCTCGTCATGCCCCAAACGTTATACGCAAAGGTCCGGCTCGTCTTGTAGTAAGATTTTGAGGCAGCCGTCCGCAGATCCCTAATAGCCAGCTGGAGCTGCATCAAGGTGTAATCCAGCGTCTGTATGCATGTGCGGGGTGAAGGCGGGTTCCTCGGTGGATGAGAAACCATCAGGAAATCGTGCAGGCGAAACGAAAACGAATCATCACAACTATAGCTGGGTCTATGATCTTCCTCATCGCTGTCCGTATCAATGCCAGGCGGACGGGAGGGTAAATCTCCTGGAGACGAGCCCATAGGTAGTAGTAGAGGCGAATAGGATAGTGAAGAATCTGAAAGCTCTGTGTACGCCTAGAAAAAAGAATCTAAATAAACTACCATTGAATATATTCTATGATCTAGGCTTCAGATAATTTGAACATGACGCTACCTCGTGTCCAAAATATGTATTAAGCGCTGTTGAAAATAGACTACCACTCATTCAATATACTGTGTGATCTAATGTTGAACATAATTTGAAAAAGGCCTGACATTAACATATAATATCTCGTATCCAAAATATATATTAAACGCTAATGAAAATAAAACTACCACTCACTCAATATATTCTATGATCTAGGCTTCGGATAATTTGAAAATGACGCTACCTCGTGTCCAAAATATATATTAAACGCTGTTGAAAATAGACTACCACTCATTCAATATACTGTGTGATCTAAGCCTTACAAAAATTGAAAAAGACGTGACATTAACATATAATATATCCAAAATACACCACCACTCATTCAATATAGTGTATGACCTGGGCATTACAAAAAAAATGAAGTGTGAAAATATGCTCATCTATAAATAAACACCTATTGTGTCATCTAGACTTAACTCAATTTGAAAAAAGACTAGGTACTTACAATGCGAGTGTTTATAGGTTGTCGTGATGCCATCTCTCGTGAATGTATGATCTACAGATTAACGGATCACAATAGTTGATCAGAGTATAGCTCTCTTCAGGGGTTGATTGCAGAAAGTCTTCAAAACTATATAATTTAAATAACGGGCTTAAACAGATATCGCACCAGTTATCAGAGTCTCCAATAAATTCGAAGCCGTCCACTTCAGCTATAGAGTATGTGTAACCGGCTCTTGTGATGTCGAAACTATCTGCCTGACGGAGCACAAAGTTACTCAAACACTCTCGGCAAATATTATTAGACAGACCAGTGTAGTGAAATTTAATAAAGTTGAAAATTGTCCTCTCTTCGACAAATACAGGCACCTCGTCTGGGTGGTTCATCAACATTAAAAATTCTGAAAAAGTTAAATTATTGAAATCTATAGACGAAAAATCAAAATCAGAGCTATCACAAGGCTTCATCAATACATAGTCTTTAAAATATTTTATCAACACTTGCTTTACAGATACAGGTAAGTCCAAACTGTCTATATAATTTCTGTTCTGTACGCACGCGCAGACCTCAATAGCGCATAGATTAAACAAAGATAGAGACACTGTAAAATTTAAAAAAAAATAAACATGCTGAAACGTTTTAAAGAATAATATTACTCTGTAATGGCCAAAATCACGGTCTGGCCGACATGTTTGATATCAGTTAAAAATTTGCCCAATATAGAGCTCAAATCTTCCACAGTCAACGCCGTAGCGTAACGCTTTGGAAGAAAGACAGCGCGTCTGTCTTCATCATCTACCTGTAAGTCTACAAGTACGGTGGTACCATACTTTGCCTCGACAAAACGCGCATTTACAATTTTAAATGCCTTGCCTATCTTTAGATCGCGTATAGGCATAGAATCTACAGAATTTAAAGCTGAAAACTTTGCCGACACTGATGATGACATTTTTACTACTTACTGGCAAACACACACAGATCACTCTAAACACAGACTATGCAAAAGCACTATATCTCCACCTGTATATAATGTTTTATACATAGCTGTGGAAGAGTCCATTTGAGAGGTGAGTGGACGAGTCCAAGCAAGTTGGACTGATCCATAATTACGTCACAACAGCGACTGTTGATTACAACAAAGCGGGCGATGCTGTTTGTAGAGGTAAGCACATCGTATCCGATGAGAAGTTTAAATACAAGTTACCACATAATATAAAATGCACGGTCCGACTAGGGCCTAACAAAAAGTATCCGATTGACTATGGTTTATCTCGTAGTATCCGAGAGGTAGAGCCTCATGCTCGACGCCAGACCTCAGGTAAAGCCACCCAGGCCTTAGGTAAAGCTACCTTGGAGTGGTAAAACAACTACCAATCACAATAGTATACATCCTGTATTAAACCATTATGTATGTTACGCAACAAGCTAGTAAGCAAGGACACCTACATTCTCTCTGTATTAATCCAATATCTATGTTACCCTATATTAGCCCACAGATTGTGTTTAGCCAATATCCGCGTAAACCTGTATTAAGTATATATGGGTGTTTACAGAAATACCTGTAAATCTACACACATTCTGTATTAAACCAATATGCATGATACGGTACATAGGCCTACAAGTCAATAAACAGTGTTATTACGCTTCATTGCAGGTGTAGATCATACACACAGCTCGACATTGCTTGTTTAAAACCCATAGATTAATGCTGTTACGACCGCAATAGCACACTCTGGACATAACCGCAGCAAATGACGTCAAACTCAATGTCGGTCAAGACGGCGTCCGAGCGGTCATCTGTATAGGATTAACTTGCCACCTATATTTGCTATCTACAGGACAGTTACATACCAGTGCCTATGATCATGTTCTGACGCTAGTCATTTAACAATTTCTCAATGGGTGTGCATTGAACCATCAAGAGTACAGACATCCGTTACGCTAAGAGTCTAATTCAGTGTGTTCCTTCAAGCGACTATGTGTACATGTGCTTGCACTTAATGCAAAGGTCAACACAGGATAAGGTAATTAGTAATAGTCATTTGACAATAGAAAGGTATAATTACAATAACATTATGATCTGAACAATGTACAAAACTATACATTCATTCTTAACTCTAATTACAATTGCTTTATACACAATTAAAAAAAAGTTTAGACATATCTAGGTAATTAATACATCAACTATAGACACTAGCTTAGACATATCTCATAAATATTCCAATCACATGGCATAATTTAGGCTAAATACAATTCATGTCATAGGTCTAATGCTAAATCTAACACAAATATAAACTGATTAGCAGCAAAACACAGCAAAGTCATAGATAGTATTCCCAGGCCTCTGTAAAGTCTAAAATTCTAAATCTGTATGTTTTACAATATAATAGGTGCTTCAAATAAATGATTACAAGTATAAAATATATATATAACATAAAGGTTATTGCAATAATATTGTCTATACTTTGTTCACACAAATATCCCCCGAAGGGGGAAGGAGAGGCCCCAAGCCCCGCCTACTCCACGTGACATCCTCCAAAATCAAATTGATGCCTCCGTTCAAACCTCCTGCTTGACAAGTACATTCACCCTTACGAACCTTTACGGCCACTCCAGAGGGGATGCATACAACCTTACGGGCTACGCAGAGCCTCGCCAGTGGGCTTTCATTCGTCTCTTTCACACTACCCGCCAAGCAGGAGGGTCAAATTACTTTACAAAAACATTTGTGTGTGTGAAAAAATCAACATTCGTCAGCTATTCATATTGTTTACTCATTCGTGGAATTATGTAGCCACAAGTTGGTTAGTCTGAATATTTATAGAAAACATAGCAAATCATTGTGCATAATTAATACTTATATATAATCTAGTTGAATATTTATACAATATATAGATAATCAATGTGCATAATTAATACATATATATATAATCTAGCTTCTGCCTAACAGACTGTTTATACAAGACAGTAATCATTATTATTATTATGTTTACCTAATCACTAGACAGTAATCAATGTGAATAAATAATACCTATATATAATCTAGCTTTTGTTAGGTTGAATTACAATATGCTTATCTAACCACTTTACAGAATTAATACAAAATTAATCTATTAGCGTCTGTCAAGTTGAATATTTACAGTGCGTGGCTATTCGCTCATGCGAGGACGCTTGTAACCGTAAGGCAGTGTGTTGTACCCGTCGTCCTCGTCCAACTTCCTCTTTGCACCAGTTAACCTGAAGATTTTACTTTCTGACGTGGTGATGACGTCACGATCTTCTGTGCGGCGTATCCTATCACTGGTGGTTACTATAGGATCGCTACCCTCCAAAACCATCCGCTTCATCGATTCAAAATTGACCGAGGCTGATGTGCCGAGATTGAGAGTCAGGCCCTTGACCTTGCACACGGTCACGTGTTTGTTTTTATTTGTAGACCATACTTTGTAGGCGTAGACCTTAGGATCTCCAGAGACGAATTCGGTAATGTAGGAACCAGGGCCGTATTCCGAGAGCTCGTCAGTCATCTGGCCTAAATAATCTCCAGTCACCACTCTTGGCAATCCCTCCCTATGAAGGTATACCACACTGTCGGTATCCTTGTAGATAAGTTGAGGGCCGAGAGCGTCCATATATTCGTAAAGCTTTAACCGGGCGTGAGCGGTAGTGTAGACGGCCAGCACAACGTTGACGGTGGGCAGTATCTCGCAAACGTCATCCGCAAACTGCCAATTCACTACCAATACGTCTTCGTTTACTTCCTGAATGTGGTTAACGTCAATGGATGGGCTCTGCAGCATTTTGAACAGTTCCTGAGGCTGCCTGATAATCGACGTTTTAGTCTGGTTCTCCCTCTGTCCAAATTTTCCCCAAAACGAGTTCAACATTAGTTTGGCCAGTGAGCGGGATCCTTCGTTTTTGACAATCTTTGATTGGTCCAAACGGACACCCTCGTTGGTGAAATAATCCTCTACATACTGGGCCTTGTCCTTTTCAGTTTTACACCAGCCGGGGTAGCCTGACGCTTCCTGTTTCATCTTTAGAAATTTATTAATAAAATCCTTAAACAGGCCGTCGTTCCCTGAAGCCATCTCGTACTGCCACATCTCGTGCATTTCCACAACAACATAGCCCTTCTCTACGGCCTTGCGTATCTCGTCCATGGTCCATGTGCCCGTCAGAGCGCGCTCGTCCACCGTATGGTCGCAATCGCCAGGATTGAGAGTTTCGCCGCATGTCCTACATAGTACAAACATCAGCTTGTTATTCATCTTTAGCGGCAATACGGGGTGGTAGAGCGATGTAGGCGACAGAATTGTGCACTTGAGCAACCCCTCGGCGCTCATCCCCAGTTTCCTGCATTCATCGTTGCCGACGGCCAGCTTTGGATGTCCAATCGGGTATTTTCCATACTTGCATACCCAAGGGTAGAGGGAGCACACGTCGGCGTACTGGATGGTTTCGTCCTCTTTAGCGGCGCAGTAGGTCTTTATATTTCCCGTCCTGCCGCCGAAGAATGCGTGGCGAGGGTTGAGAGGCGCTGCGTTGAGGACGGGATGATTGTCGAGGTAATCCATGGACTTGTCGTCCTTCTTCTGCTGCCTAAATACACACTCCCACATCTCGACGACCTGATAGCCGGCCTGTGAGATTTTAGCGTTCTTGGCCCTTGTCCTTTCGAGGCGTGCGTTGTGTGTGTCCGCCGGATCGTCCTCCAGGGCAGCGTCACGTCCGTTGGGGAAGCACTTGGGGCAGCCGTGGAACCAGCATTCTTGGAACTCGTACACGGTGTTTGTCTCGGTGCACAGCCCGTCGACCTTTAGGCCGTCGACCTTCATCTCTCGGCCGTTACCTGCATGACTTATTCGCAGGTTGCCCTCTGTTTCGAGCCACAACAACCATTGCAGAGCGATATACGATTGTTTATCGGCCAGGCGGTAGCCAGCTTTCGGAAGTATGGCTATGGTGTTTGGTTTCAGAAAGTTCCTTCTGAACGCCAGGTTACATGCGCTGGCGATAGTCACCGCCTCCAGAAACGGATCTACATTGCACTCTTGTAGGAAGCAGGCCCTGAATTTCAGGCACGCCTGTGCCAGGATCTCCACGTCCGATAGGCAGTACTCGAATATCTCCTTTTGAAAGTCAAAGACGTACTCGTTGCGCACCTGCTCGTCGTGCCATAGTGTGAACTCTTCGTGATTCTTGTCAAACATGGAGTCGGGGCAGTAGTACTCTTTGGCAGGCATGGGGCCTACATACGCTTGGTTTGCCAGGGTGTTGAACAGGTGCGGAAAATATCCCTTCTTCTTTTCCGGAGGCAGATCGAAAGCTTTAGGCAGTTTTGATAGAGCCATAGGCATGTAGTTGAGAGAGTCAATGAACTTTGTGTTATCAATCTCCATGAGGATGACCTTGGTACCTCGCATAATCAGTTCGGGTGTAAACTGTGTCTCTTCTATTACGTACTTTAGGATAAACTGGAAGTCAAAGGCCTGGCCGTTGTGAGCGATAACAATCACCTTTTTGTACGCCTTTCGCACTTCCATTAGGTACGCCATGAACCCTTTGATGGGGTCCTCTCTGAACACTCTGGTTCTATCCGTGCACTGTAGGCAGGCGCCGCCGCCGTTCATACACATCCAACAGTATTGCTGGGATACACACAGGTTGACTCGATGCACACGAGCGTCGTTAATAACTTCGTCTTGTCGAGTTTCAAGATCAAAGAATATAAACAGAAAGTTGGTTGATTGCGGGCGACGTGTATCAATTCTCATGTAGCACAGATGACCTGCAGGCATGTAATCCTTACACACTTTACAATAGTTCTCGCCGCACACGTGAGGAGCCTTTCTTAGCCTTGTTAGAATGTATCTATTACAGTCTGGGCACTTTCTTATAGACCGGCATACGCTCTTCATGTGTGCCTTAAAACAAGCTCTATTTTGAAACTGTCTATTGCAGTCGCCGCACAGGATGCCTTCATCTTCAAGCACACACGGCGGGGTCCTCTTGCAAGAGTTGCATTGGGCTGAGCATCTATGGCGTAGGCGATCAGCGTATGGAACATGACACAATTCACAATAGTAAACACACGCGAACGCACCTGTCAGACTTGTAACAACATTAAAGTGGTTGGCGTGATATAACAAGTTTAGCCTGTGCTTGGGGTTCTGAACGTCCCCTTCAAAGTAGATATCACGACCTTTGCAGCCGTAATTGTAGACGGTGATTTTATAATTGGCGAGTAAATCTTGAAACTGTTGCAGCTCTCTAATGCCTGCACCACCTTCTCCTATCTGCACCCCTGCGTCCGTCATTAGCTGTTGTGCTCTGTTGGTTTGACGTTTGCATCTGTCCATACACACAAGCTTGTACTCTGGGTCTCTTGACGCATGCGCTATAGCTACAACCAGAGCACGGGGTAAACAGAGGTTGTCTGTGTTTTTAATCGTAACAATTCCTTTTCTACAGTGCGATTCTTCTACGAAGTTATTATACAGTCCGGATCTTACACGCCCACGCCCTCGCCTTATAGGTACTTTAACCTTTGTACAGGTCACTCTGAAGGTGTCGTCGGCTTTAAATGTATTAGCGTTACTCTGGATTATTGAGCCTAGGATGTTAAACAAGGCGTCCACAGTTGTCGCAGAGGCAGCTCTAAATGCAATATATCCAGGGGCGTGGTTTCGGAGATTTAAGCTCTGCATGGTGAAGCCCAGTTGTATGTCTTCGGTAGCGTTGTTTTTCATAGTCTCTAGGATTTCCTCTAGTCCTCGTCTGACCCAATCCAACTCGTTTTCCGTGGCTGGTACGGGGTTAAAGTTGAATGTCACTCTAGTACCGTTCAAACGGAATTTCCTTACATATGTCTGTTCCGTTGATACAACACGTACGGCCATTTTACAGATACAAGTCACTATAATAGATCTTAAATTAACACAGGTATATGCTATATATTCAAATTGATTCTATGTGAAATAGTTTTGAGAAAATAACTAGAATAAGATTACTAAGATTGACAATGGTATATGTTGAACAATTTAAAATTAAATCTAGTTGTTTGCTAATACTAACAATTGTGTTTGTTAGATAATTATTAAATTATTGTGATTAATTTGTTTTCATAAATATTCAGATCAACAATGATATTAGATTATATGAGTTATTCGACTCACAGGTCGCAATGAATAGCGATTGCTTTAATATAGGCTACAGATTTCCCACGAGAAAAGTAAAAACAAGATAGCTTACCAGAATGTTTCTTCTTCCAAAGCTGTATAGCAAGTATTGTTTTTCGCGATGAGATTTATACTTCATAGACGCCTGCCCCCTCCATACCAAATGGGATCTCCCGCCGAGATTAATAGAGATCGGTCCATCTCGAATGGACTCGTCCACCCCTCTCGAATGGACTCTTCCACAGCTATTTGTTTACTTTTTTACTAGCATGCGTAATAAATCGATACGTTTGTTGACACAATTACAATAGCCTTGTCTCACAACACGGCTGTGCGGGTTATAGCGGTCACCAGGTGTCTTTGCGGTTCTATGCGTTATCTCTGCATGGTTGCACATGTAGGTTAGGCTTGTTCACTCAGGCTATAAGGGATCATTCGAGCGTTGATATTTCATATATTAATCAATTATATCTCAGGATATCACCCACGTTGGTAGCCACCTCAGGGGCAGATCCTGAGACTGTCCGTGGGGTAGGTTGTTACGTCATAGGTTTGCCTGATTAGGTTTTTTCCTACCTCTAGACGTAGTCACCCCCGGTTCCATGCTCATGGTCTTTCAGAGCCGCCTTTCATCCATAACATCCCCCAGGGATGGTCCTGTTTGTTGCTGAGATCGCCCAATCTACTAGGGGTAGGTTAGATACATTTTGGCCGGCCTGGGTTAGTCGATTATAAACCCCATAGTCTATGATCAACACCATGGGGTGGTACTAAACGTAGCTAAGATCGCCCTTGTTATTAGGAGTATGTTGGGTTAGATACAATTTGGCTAGCGGGGTTTTCCAATAACTACATCTAGACGTAGTCACATACACCCTACAGTCTATGATCAAGGCCAATCATGGGCCTCTTTGTCCTTGCCAACCCATGGGGTGGTCCTGAACGTAGCTGAGATGTCCCCTGCACCTAGGGGTTGTTTGGGTTGGATACATTTTGGCTAGCTTAGGTTAGCTAGTTGGAATTAGTTTTTTCAATTTACCGCCCGTCTAGGCATGGTCAAAACCGCCCTTAGGGTTGGGTGAGTGTTGGCGCAACCCCCTGCGTCATCCAAAACTACCCCTATAGTCCTAGGTTACGTAGCGGCCGAGTAAGGTTAAAATAATTTTTTTTTTCGAAAAACTACCCCCTACCCCTCTGGACGTGGTCAAACCTTCCCCTTGGTCTAGGGTCGCGGCCGGGATGACCTCCTGCATCATCCAAAACTACCCCTATAGTCCTAGGTTACGCACCCTATCGGACAAGGCACATGTTCCAAAATTTTATCGAAAATCGCCCCACCCCCAATCTACCACCGGGGCATCCGCCGGGGAAGGTCCTGAACGTAGCTAAGGTCACCCCCTACACTTAGGGTAGGTTAGGTTGGATCCAATTTGGCTAGCTTAGGTTAGTGGGTTAGAAATACATTTTTTCGAAAAACTACCCCCTACCCCTCTAGACGTGTTCGAAATCACCCCCAAAGCTAGGGTCGGGGTCGCGACGTCCGCCCGCACCATCCAAAACTACCCCTATTGTCCTAGGTTACGTAGCGGCCGAGTTTAGGGGTGGCTGTCCCAATCTAGGGCACTTCCTACTCTTGGTTATTCCAAATAATTTAAACATATAAATGTTTCACATCTAAGATAAAAATAAATTATCATAATATTAAAGGGAAATGTAGAATGTACCAAACAACAAACAATAATAAATTTCAGATTATTTTTAACTAATTTTAACTTATTTCCCTGAGAGTAAAAATGCCTTTAAACACCATTTATATTTCAAACATTTTTCCGGGGAGGGCCCCCAAACGGTACTCATCAAAAAAAAAACCCTGAATCTGCGCGTTCTCGACTGTTGCCTTGTCATTGCTCGATTTGTAGGGCGTGGACGCTTGGATAAACTTGTTTGGGGTAGGTTTAATTAGGTACGCTACTGCATAGCTTGGCTGGGACTTGCATTAGGGCTGGGTCGTCATCATGGTAGGGCTGAGGTATCTGGGACTAAAACGGCCGGTATATAGATGTGCCACCCGGGGCTGTTAGGCCTTGTAACGGCTTGTCCTATAGCTTGGCTGGGACTTGAATTAAGGCAGGGTCGTCATCATGGTAATGGTGAGGTATCTCGGACTAATACCGCCGGAGCATAGATGTGCCACCAGTGGCTGTTAGGCCTTGTAACGGCTTGCCCTATAGCTTGGCTGGGACGTACATTGAGGCTGGGTCGTCATCATGATAGGTCTGAGGTATCTGGGACTAATACGGCCGGAGCATAGATGTGCCACCCTTGGCTGTTGGGACTTGTAACGGCTTACCCTATAGCTTGGCTGGGACGTACTTTAAGGCTGGGTCGTCATCATGGTAGGGTTGATGGATCTCGAGCTAATACGGCTGGAGCATAAATGTGCCACCCGGAGCTGTTAGGGCTTGTAACGTGTTGCCCTATAGCTTGGCTGGGACGTACATTAATGCCGGGCCGTCATCATGGTAGGGCTGAAGTATCTCGGACTAATACGGCCGGAGCATAGACGTGCCACCTGGGGATGTTAGGGCTTGTAACGGCTTGACCAATAGCTTGGCAGGGACGTACATTAAGGCCAGGCCGTCAGCATGGTAGGGCTAAAGTATGTCGGACTAATACGGCTGGAGCATAGATGTGCCACCCGGGGCTGTTAGCACTTGAACGGCTTGACCTATATCTTGGCAGGGACGTACATTAAGGCCGGGTCGTCAGCATGGTAGGGCTGAGGTATCTCGGACTAGTACGGCCGGAGTATAGATGTGCCACCCAGGGCTGTTGGGACTTGTAACGGCTTGCCCTATAGCTTGGCTCGGACGTACATTAAGGCTGGGACGTACATTAAGGCTGGGACGTCAGCATTGTAGGGCTGAGATATCTCGGACTAATGCGGCCGGAGCATAGATGTGCCCCCCGGGACTGTTACGGCTTGGAACGGCTTGCTTGTAAGCTCGGCCGAGATTTATTGAGAACCGGTAGTCATGATATGGTCTTAGATGTTCTGGTCTTCTCAGGCCGAGACGGACTCGACTTTAGCATGGCTTTCGGGCCTTGTACTGTTTGGCCTATAGCTTAGTTTGGACTTTACCTATTAAAGCTTTACAGTCTTGTGAATACGTCCATGGATTGGACGTAATAGGTTGAGGTATCCTTCTCATGGTTTCCGGGCCTTGGTCTACCGCTCGATAGGAGCTTTCAGTAGCTTACCTATTAACGCCGGCTTGTGAGAAGTTTGGTCTTCTCAGGCCGAGATGGACTCGACTTTATCAGGGCTTTCGGGCCTTGTACTGTTTGGCCTATAGCTTAGTTGGGACTTTACTTATTAAAGCTTTCCAGTCTTGTGAAGACGTCCATGGATTGGACCTAATAGGTTGAGGTATTCTTGTCATTGTCATGGGTCCGGGCCTTGGTCTACAGCTCGATGGGGACTTTCAGTGGCTTACCTATGAACGCCGGCTCTTGAGAAGTTCGGTCTTCTCTGGCTGAGACTTACAAGGTTTGTATATTCATGAGTAAGTGTTACTAGGTTTTGCACATCCTCTCCTGGAGAAAGTTATTGATTGTCTATCAATGTATAACATGATTCCAGAGAAATCAATAGGTTTTGTAAAGCGCTGAAGGCAACTTGAAGGAATTTTTCCTCCAGAGGTTTGACGTTCATCAACCCGTCTGTTGATCTTTAATTTTCAACCCAAGTAAATTTTTTTCTCAGTTTTCGTTGATAACTACTTTTACCTTGTTATATTCCGGTAAGGTCCTATATATTTGGTATAGTCTGCGGACAATATATCTTTGTTATGGGGTTGTCAACGTTTTAGTTGCTTGACCATTATATTTCAACCATCTTTTAGTAACTGAGTGGGACTGTTGGAGGACAGCAGATTATATAGAGTTAAGTTATGTTAAGGCCAAGGCAAGCTGCGCAGAGTTTGGTTACCGTCGAAACAAATACCTTTTAAAGGTTTCAATTCTCCTATCCTACTTTGTTTACTCTATACATTTATGATTATCCATACTTTCTCTGTTTATCTGTAGATATATCTTAGAGAAATAAAATTTTACTACGTGTTACAGTCTTTGAACTTCATTTTAAAATAACGCTTAAACTTAACGGGTTGTAGAATCGTTTATCCTTAGATTTAAATAACTTAAATTTAAAAAAACCTACACCTACCTTCATCCTAAATTAATTTTGTAATTTTTGACTATACAAGAGTCTTATAGTTATATTGTCAAGCACTAATGTTATGTTCACGGATACTAACGTTTTTTCACAGTGCACGAGTAAGAAAGCTATTACAATTGACTTCATTTATTCTCAACTGAAACAATATTTTCAGAGAAAGGTGTTTTTTTCTTCCTAAAATATAGTTATTCACCAGTTGTAATATAAAATTATATTTATAGTAACATAAATTAACAACTATTCTAAAGAAACATTAGTGAAATAAAGAGTTTTTATAAATGATTTAGACAAAAACAATTATGGAAAATCAAATAAAACTACAGAAAAATATTGATGTGTCGAGAAAGCAAAGCCGATTGGTGAGATATAAGTTTAAGACTTACAGCAAACCTTTTGAATTTATTTTACCTCCGTATCCCTTCTACTAATAATCCTTATAACTATTATGTAAATTGTATATAATCTAGAGTAAATTTATATATTTAGAAACTTTTTTCGACTTCATTGCACATAAATTGTATCAATATGTTATGGGCATTGGTTATGAAAACTTACTGTATCTCTCTTCACATTAATCGTATCACACTATGGCTAACTCAATTTTACCAAAAAAAGGAGACGGGTTGTTCTTGTAATAGGCTACAGATACACACACACACACACACACACATATATATATATATATATATATATATATATATATATATATATATATATATATATATATATATATATATATATTCCGTTGACCCTTCCAACGTTGTTTTGCCATAAACATTATTTCTAATGAATATTTTGGTATTCAAATGAGAAATAATTAACTTATTGTAAATGAGTGAGGAGGTGGTATATGATTGAAAGAGGAATAGAGCGTTGTAAACGATGGCGGTCTAAAAAAATAACAAAACACAAAATTATAATTTTTTAAAAATTTATAGTATTTTTATTATCTTGAATAATAATTTCAAATTTTATTCGTATTACAAACTATGATAATGAAAAAAATAATCGTGTTTATTGCATTAAATTCAATGGCGTGTACGATATGTTTAGAGAGTCCAACAAAAAAAAAAAACTGGATGGTTTATCCACGCGAGAACATGGCACGTATAAATGTCCTTGTGAAAAACAAAGTGTGCCCAAATCTAAGCCACAAACAGACATCGACTGGCTTTGAGACACTGATTTTCATTGCGAATGTCAATAAAATTTGAAATTGAACACGTTTGAATTTTATTGGCACATCTGTCAGAATAATAGGGATACGTGGTTGTCCTACATCTTCACCTTGGAGCTTCCCATCCAAAATCCTGGCAAAATGCTTCAACAAAGATGTCCATCAATTTTTTAATGACTGCAATTGCACAGCCGAGTTCAAATTAAAAAGCAAAAAAACTGGAATTCAACCTTCAGTTGTAAATGGTACGGTGGGATGCCTGGCAAATGCAATGAGCTCATAAACTCTACTGGGTAGTTTACAGCTTCCGTTGGTATCGCAAGCTCTATCGATAGGTGTGTATGACCCTAATTTTCCTGGCAACAACTGTTGTATCTTGAAATTCAAATCTTTGAATTTCAAATATTTTTGCTGCCAAAATTTCTTTTTCTGCCAGCCACTCATAATTCAAGTATTGTGTGCTGCAACTCCCAAATTGACCGCTGCAAAAATCTTGATAACTGAGGAGGATAAGTACTTAGGGTGAAGTGCCTAGATTTGTAAAAATATTAAATAAATCAAACAAATAATGTAAAATAGAACAAAGTAAACGAAAGTAGGGTAGACTAGGCTTAAATTCTATAACTTATAGTTTCAAAATATTTTAAAAAACCAAAATTAACCTAAAATTCAGGCCATTAAAGAATAAAGCTATACTTACATTAAAAAAAGCGAGAATGAGGTTATTAATAAAATCTTCCGACAGGGCCACAAAAGGCGCTGAACAATAGATTTAAATTGTTCAATGGAAATATAAATCATATATAATGATATGTCATGAGCAATTAGGCTTTGAGTGTATAATGATACATATAATATAATGATTTAATATATAATGATATTAGAGTAGAAAGTGTAAATTTAAGCCTAAAATAAATTGAATATGTATAGATAGTCTATTCTAAATATAGGGAGAATAAACTAGAAATCATAATGTGGTAATAGTATAGAAAGTAAATAATCGTGCGTATAAAGTGAGACATAGCCTACATGATTGGTTTATAGCGGGGTGGGAATTATGTTTATTTTAAAACAAAGGGTCTTTAATTTAAATAATTTGCTGTTATTGCACAATAATGGATTAAGGAATCAGACAAGACTTAGGCCATATATTAACTGTTATTTGCAATTTGCACAGAACAAGAAAATGTTTAGTTAAGATTATTGTAAACAGAGTTTTGGCCATATTTTAAATAGAATAGTACTTGTAAATAGAAAGTAATAAATAAATAAAAATTAAGATGGATATTTATTAAAAAAATGTTATATTTCAATTATCTTTTTATTTTATTTTATGTAAAAGAAGTTTCACTAGGTGTCTAGTTATAGTCTTTAAGTCAAAAGAGTATCTCAAATAATCCGGTAGTAATTAAAATCAGCGACTACCTCTCTAATCGCTGAAGTTTTGTTATTCCTGGTTAAATTGACCATGCTGAACACGAATCTAAAGTTTAAATTTAAATTATCAAGAATCCATATCTCCGATAAGCCTAAAAGAACTTATAGGAGGCTAATTGATTTTGTTACAAATTTAGGAGTTGGTTCCTTGAGGTTTATTCCTTGAACTACAGGTATCAGACCAGAGTTTGAATTCAAGGGATAAACCATTACTTATTTGTGGGCAAGGAGTGTGTTAGCATCTTAGTAAAGAGCAGGAAGAAGATGAGTTGGCCGCAGGTATGATGATGTAAGAAAAGTGTTTGAGGGGGAAAAGGGTATGAGGTCCATTGGAAAAGTATGGCACCCAAATTAGGAGCTCGATGCTTACATATTAAGATCGGATAACCAGACTTAAATCGACTAAGGAACCTAGTGAAACAAAATAAATTAAACAAAACAAATTAAATAAAGTTAAACTATTAGTGTACAGGTTTATTAATAATAATGCAATTAAAACTCAAGTAATTATTTTATTTAAATAAAAGTTTTAAAAAATATATAAATATAATAATAAATGGAAAACAGAATTATTTATTGAAAGATGATTAGGTAAATGTACAAATTACAAGGTGTCTACCAGGCATATAAGGTAAAATAGTATATATATATATATATATTTAATAAATTTAAAATATTTCAAACACAAGAATACTTTTAATGAATATAGTTATTCAAAGCTTTTCGCCGATAAAAAAGTATCAGCATCTTCAGGAAAAAAGCATTTTTTCCTGAAGATGCTGATACTTTTTTATCGGCGAAAAGCTTTGAATAACTATATTCATTAAAAGTATTCTTGTGTTTGAAATATTTTAAATTTATTAACTATATATACAAGAAAACATATCACCATATTTAATATATATATATATATATATATATATATATATATATATATATATATATATATATATATATATAGACAAATCATGTTAATTTGTAATATAAGTAAATAAATAAAATAGGCGTTGGACAAACCTAGTCGAGAGAGCACTGATCCGGATCACATCGAGCACAGTTTTAATGAATATTCAATTAAATAGTCAATAGAAATTAGAACCACTTATTGGTAAAAATAGGTGGGAGATAAAAACCGATATACTTTACTAAAATAGCAACTCGTCAAAGTTGTGAGAGACACAGAACCATTGGACATGATGGAAGTTTTTAGAAAAATAGGACAAGAAGAAAAACAAGAGAGGTTAGGAGAAAAAGAGGAATATAAGAGAAAAATTAAGAGAGAAAGAAGATAAACAAAAAGGGGGAGATATTGTTCAGAAAAAAAAACAGAGAGATTAAGAGAAGAGGAAGAGTTTATAACAAAAATAGAGCAAAATTTATTGAGGGAACAAGGAGTATTGAGAAAAATAGAGGAACAAAGGAAAAAAGAGATAGAGGAACAAAGGCAAGAGAGATTAAGGGACCAAGAGGAATTATGGAAGAAGATAAAGGATCAAAGGATACAAGAAAAAAAGGAGAAACAAGAAAGAAAGAGAAGAAGATAAACAATAAATTAGAACTCTTGGGAGATAATGAATATGAGAATAGAGGAGACGAGTAAAGGGATAGCTCGAAAAAATGATGACTTTGAAAGATCCATGAAAAAATAGAAAATATGGAAAGTTAAAGATAGTAGTTGAAGTAAAATAGGGACCCAATCACTTGAAAGGAGAAATAAAAGTGGTAGAAAAAAGAATTCAGGGAGTCGAGAATAAAATAAAGGACATGGGTTAAGGAACAAACATTGCTACTTTACTAAAAGCATGGATGTTTGAGATAGGTGATAACGTGGATAAAAGTAAACAAAAATTGTTAGGGATAATGAAAACCCTATTGAAGAAGACATGACAGCCTAGATTGATCCTGCAATGGAGGACATCAATAAGATAAGACCTATTGAAAAATATGTAAAGGGCCTGCGCAGGATAGATGCGTGGCTTTAGATATAGAAGAAGGAAGTTATGAGGACTTCAATGGTAGGTGTTTTATACATTTTTGGCAATTGCACTCTCAGGAAATAATAAGAGTGAAAATCGAGAATGGAAGGTATGATTGCCATAAAGGGGCTCACAATATGGTGAAATACTTCCTGAAAGAGGTAAATATGGCGAGACACCTGAATCTGGCGTATAATCAGGAACAATTAATTATGAAATTCATGAGACATTACGGAAATCGAATGTGTGGTGGATGTTCAGATATGGATGCTACAAATATAGAGGAGGCAGGTACATATATTAAGAGGAACACGAAACAGGAAAATGTTCGACATAGAAGCCAAATAGGAAATAAAGAAAGAGGGTACGACTCGAAGGTATTGATGCAAGAACCCCGACAAAACGGATACAAGGGAAATTACAGGCAAGAACCTTACTCTAGAGAAGGGTAGGAAAATAGGAATAAAGGACCTTACCAGAGGAAAGGGCCAAATAATTATAGACCAAGACCGTAGCAAAATGGTAGGTCAGAAAACAAGATCAAGAACAGCGCCAATCCTCTACGTTTTCAAAGATGGAAGGATATTTCATCAAAGAAACGTGTTCAACGAACAAGCAAACCGCTATTGCATCTTTTTTTTTACCAAAAACCTATATTACTATATATATGTTCATACAGTACAAGATTAAGGAACTATAAATAACACAGGCATGCAACTAAATTGTACGTACGGTCCTATATTGTAATTAAAATATAAGTAAAATATTCAATTAGTATAACTTAATTACCTAAAACAATCAACTTTTAAATGGAAAGGTTGTGATTATGAAGTACAGACGTAGGACTACGTCATTACTTAAGCCCTCCCATATACGGATTATTTTTTATCCGTATCGGGCTGTCGCTACATTGATCCCGATATGAGAAGTTTTACTAATTTTATTAAACATTACCGAAGAAATTGTGAAAACAACCCAAACGCTTACGTGATCTGAAATAAGCAATATATTCTACATTATTTTTCAAATACCTGCATTTACTATAAATTTTTCCTATTTTGGGACACGAAAAATATATATACAGGTAAACCATTAATGGCGTAAAAACACCTGTTCACGATCGACAAGCTATGCATCGTATATGTACATGTTATCTCAGTTCATTGTTAGCAATAAAGGCGCATCGAGGTCATTCGAACACGTATTTGTCCAAATACTTAGGTATATCGTATCACATCATATCACTGCTCTTTTGTACTAAGGGGATGTAAGTCATTACAACCATTTAAAAACTCTTTTATTTTTAAGTTAATATTGTTATACGAATTTCAACAAGCATATTTAGGTTTATTTATTATAAAATACTTTTAATAGCATTCTTCGTCCAGATCTGGCCCCGCTTTCTGAAGTATAACCAGCTTGATTTATCCTCATAATAAGTGATTTGCATTGTCTTATAATATTTATCGTCATTCACCCCTAATAGTTGTACTTGAAAGCTTTTTCTTTTTCAGTATAAGTACATCTTTCTTACACATATACAACGGTACATTAGAACCAAAAACACAAAACGTACAGTTGTACCGCAAATAGATCTACAAATATCGACGATAATTCACCAATTAAGCTTTTAACTTAATGCATTCATCGAATGAAACTTTGATGAAATGAGATCTCTCCCAGGCTTAATGCGTGAAGTATACCTGCAAAGGTTAAGTGTTTAGTTTGCAATTATGTGGTACTTGTGTGGTAGATACGAATTGTAAGAACCTTGCAACAGACTCTCATTATACCTGTGAGAGAATGTTTACAGTTATTTTGGTGAGAGTATGTTTCATTAGCTACTCATGGAAGATAGAACAGCACCCTTCTATTTTCGTAGAAATGTAACGAGAAAACTATCTAAAATGTCTTCATTTCAGGGGCAACCAGAATAAAGATTAAACAAAAAAGAGGGAGTTGTTCGTGAGATTAATACTACGCAGCGGCGATGTTTGAAACGTTTCTGTCGAAATAAAATCAATATCTCGTTTTATTTCGTGGCGTATGGACAGAGCTTTATGGATCATTTCCTTTCATTTTCAACTTGAATTACAGGTTTACGTTTATAAACAATAACATTTAATAATATAGGCTGTAGGGCACTTGCTCATAGTAGCATTTTGGTTTTACCTAAATGAGGGCGGCCACTTCAGTAGTTGTGTTAGCTTCCATTTATAGCTATATTCTTATAAATACTAAAATATTGACCATTAAATTAAATTTTATAAATAATAAAAAGAATCACAATTAAATCCCCTGTGTCTTTAAAGTGGAATATTTTTTTTGAATACAAAGAATATTTATAAGCAAATATTCTGGCACCAGTGTTACTAATATTCTGTCTCATATTTCTGACATATTTTGTAAAAGCCTCTACGGACTGCAGTTCCATCAGCTCTAATTGCATTATCCCCTTGGGAGACTGCAACTTCAATAAACTCCCTTCAAAGATATTTAATATGGTTATAAAGTTATTAAAGTTATTGGAAGGGCTTTTAGGGTCTGACACATGTTTCGTCTTTCCCAATTTGTCTACAAAACACTTGCTTAACACTGTCAGAATCCCGGTATTTATGACGATCCCATGTAGCTATCAATTATGTTATTACTAACCGAATAACGAGCCCCAGCCTACAATCGATTATTTATTTTTATTTAGGAGTAATTAAGAATAGTTAGAATTTTCGGTAGGCTATACATTTTCAACTGTATATCTTAAAGGCTATAAACCACATTCTAGTGGTAGTCCCCATCTGGAAGAATGTGTTTGTCACAGTAAACAAAAACTGTTTATAATGTACCAAATTCACATTTTCATAATTATATATTTACTATTCAAATAACTAAGAATATATTTTCATACTTATATATTATATCTAATTACAATAATCAGGGAAGTTGAGTTCAGCAGGTAATATAACCAAGTGCTGAGCCAACGTTTGATTGTACATGACCAGGATGGTCTAATTAGGGTTCCTCGTCTAATTGGTCAGTTAGATCCGAAGGGCAAAAAGAGGAAATATCACTGTCAAACATAAATGGTAATCACATCAAAAGAGAATATAATATTATTCATAATTGGAACAGACTAAAAAGCGGTAATAGTTAACCCGGAAAAAAAATTATTCAATGCATGACTAAGTAGAAGCTGTAATGAGTGTTTGTGTGTGAGTGAAGAAGTTCAACGTAATACGTAATGAAATATACGAGTGAGAAGTTTGGGATATTCTTTTCCTTCATGCAAATAATAAAAATTAGAATATTTATAGATAGAAAAGAAAAAAACGTAGAGTGTAATAGTAGTAACATGAATTGGTATGTGATCTGTCAACAACCTTTAACACTTTAAATAGTAATTAAAAGACATTAAATTTGGTTTAAGAAATTTACAATTGTTATACTCGGTTGCTAGGTAACGTATTTTTGTATAAAGTCTAACAAAATAAAAAAGGAAATAACGCAAAAAAATTATGTGGTTAAAAAATATTGAGGTGATGCAAGAAAGAAGTAAGTGGTTTTATATTAACACGTTGCACTTCAAATGAACAGAAACAAAATTGTCCCTAGTGTGAGGGTAGTAGCATGTAGGTCGTAGTGTGTAGGTCGTAGACTATAGAGCATAGTGTGTAAGTGGAAGTGTGAAGGTTGTAGTTCGTAGGTTGTAGTGTGTAGGACGTAGCGTGTAGGCCGTAGTGTGTAGGTTGTAGTGCATTGTTTGTAGTGCGTAGGTTGTAGTGTATAGGTCGTAGCGTGTGGGTCGTAGTGTGTAGGTTGTAGTGCGTTGGTTGTAGTGTGTAGGTCGCAGCGTTTAGGTCGTAGTGTGTAGGTTGTAGTGCTTTGGTTGTAGTGTGTAGGTTGTAGTGTGTAGGTCGTAGCGTGTAGGTTGTAGTGTGTAGGTAGTAGAGTGTAGGTTGTAGTGTGTAGGTTGTAGTGTGTAGGTTATAGTGTGTAGGTCATAGTGTGTAGGTTGTAGTGCGTTGGTTGTAGTGTGTAGGTTGTGGTGTGTAGGTTGCAGTGTGTAGGTTGTAGTGTGTATGTTGTAGTGTATAGGTTGTAGTGTGTAGGTCGTAGTGTGTAGGTCGTAGTGTGTAGGTCGTAGTGTGTAGGTCGTAGTGTATAGGTTGTAGTGTGTAGGTTGTACTGTGTAGGTTGTAGTGTATAGGTTGTAGTGTGTAGGTTGTAGTCTGTAGGTTGTAGTGTGTAGGTCGTAGTGTGTAGGTCGTAGTGTGTAGGTTGTAGTGCGTTAGTTGTAGTGTGTAGGTTGTAGTGTGTAGGTTGTAGTGTGTAGGTCGTAGTGTGTAGGTTGTGGCGTGTGGTTGTAGTGTGTAGGTTATAGTGTGTAGGTCGTAGTGTGTAGGTCGTAGTTTGTAGGTCATAATGTGTAGCTCGTAGTGTGTAGGTTGTAGTGTGTAGGTTGTAGTGTGTAGATCGTAGTGTGTAGGTCGTAGTGTGTAGGTCGTAGTGTGTAGGTTGTAGTGTGTAGGTTGTAGTGTGTAGGTCGTAGTGTGTAGGTCATAGTGTGTTGGTCGTAGTGTGTAGGTTGTAGTGTGTAGGTCGTAGTGTGTAAGTTGTAGTGCGTTGGTTGTAGTGCGTTGGTTGTAATGTGTAGGTTGTAGTATGTAGGTTGTAGTGTGTAGGTCGTAGAGTGTAGGTCGTAGTGTGTAGGTTGTAGTGTGTAGGTCGTAGTGTGTAGGTCGTAGTGTGTAGGGTGTAGTGTGTAGGTCGTAGTGTGTAGGTTGTAGTGTGTATGTTGTAGTGTGTAGGTCGTAGTGTGTAGGTCGTAGTGTGTAGTTCGTAGTGTATAGGTTGTAGTGTGTAGGTTGTAGTGTATAGATTGTAGTGTGTAGGTTGTAGTCTGTAGGTTGTATTGTGTAGGTCGTAGTGTGTAGGTCGTAGTGTGTAGGATGTAATGCCTTGGTTGTAGTGTGTAGGTTGTAGTGTGTAGGTTGTAGTGTGTAGGTCGTAGTGTGTAGGACGTAGTGTGTAGGTTGTAGCGTTTGGTTGTAGTGTGTAGGTTGTAGTGTGTAGGTTGTAGTGTGTAGGTTGTAGTGTGTAGGTTGTAGTGTGTAGGTCGTAGCGTGTAGGTCGTAGTGTGTAGGTTGTAGTGTGTAGGTTGTAGTATGTAGGTTGTAGTGTGTAGGTCGTAGTGTGTAGATCGTAGTGTGTAGGTTGCACCGTGTAGGTTTTAGTGAGTATGTCGTAATGTGTAGGACGTAGTGTGTAGGTCGTAGTGTGTAGGTTGTAGTGTGTAGGTTGTAGCGTGTAGGTTCTAGTGTGTATGTCGTAGTGTGTAGGTCCCAGTGTGTAGGTCGTAGTGTGTAGATTGTAGTGTGTAGGTCGTAGTATGTAGGTTGTAGTGCGTTGGTTGTAGTGCGTTGGTTGTAATGTGTAGGTTGTAGTATGTAGGTTGTAGTGTGTAGGTCGTAGAGTGTAGGTCGTAGTGTGTAGGTTGTAGTGTGTAGGTCGTAGTGTGTAGGTCGTAGTGTGTAAGTTGTAGTGTGTAGGTTGTAGTGTATAGGGTTGTAGTGTGTAAGTTGTAGTGTGTATATTGTAGTGTGTAGGTCGTAGTGTGTAGGTCGTAGTGTGTAGTTCGTAGTGTATAGGTTGTAGTGTGTAGGTTGTAGTGTGTAGGTTGTAGAGTATAGGTTGTAGTGTGTAGGTTGTAGTGCGTAGGTTGTAGTGTGTAGGTCGTAGTGTGTAGGTCGTAGTGTGTAGGTTGTAGTGCGTTAGTTGTAGTGTGTAGGTTGTAGTGTGTAGGTTGTAGCGTGTGGTTGTAGTGCGTCGGTTGTAGGGCGTAGGTTGTAGTGTGTAGTTTGTAGTGCGTTGTTTGTAGTGTGTAGGTTGTAATGTGTAAGTCGTAGTGTGTAGGTTCTAGTGTGTAGGTCGTAGTGTGTAGGTCGTAGTTTGTAGGTTGTAGTGTGTAGGTCGTAGTGTGTAGGTCGTAGTGTGGAAGTTGTAGTGTGTAGGTCGTAGTGTGTAGGTCGTAGTGTGTAGGTCGTAGTGTGTAGGTTGTAGTATGTAGGTTATAGTGTGTAGGTTGTAGTGTGTAGGTCGTAGTGTGTAGATCGTAGTGTGTAGGTTGTACCGTGTAGGTTGTAGTGTGTAGGATGTAATGTGTAGGATGTAGTGTGTAGGTCGTAGTGTGTAGGTTGTAGTGTGTAGGTCGTAGTGTGTAGGTCGTAGTATGTAGGTAGTAGTGTGTAGGGTGTAGAGTGTAGGTTGTAGTGTGTAGGTTGTAGTGTGTAGGTTGTAGTGTGTAGGTCGTAGTGTGTAGGTTGTAGTGTGTAGGTCGTATTGTGTAGGTTGTAGTGTGTAGGTCTTAGTGTGTAGGTCGTAGTGTGAAGGTTGTAGTGAGTAGGTTGTAGTGTGTAGGTTGTAGTGTGTAGGTTGTAGTGTGTAGGTTGTAGTGTGTAGGTCGTAGTGTGTAGGTTGTAGTGTGTAGGTCTTAGAGTGTAGGTCGTAGTGTGTAGGTCGTAGTGTGTACGTTGTAGTGTGTAGGTAGTAGTGTGTAGGTTGTAGTGTGAAGTATGTAGTGTGTAGGTTGTAGTGTGTAGGTCGTAGTGTGTAGGTCGTAGTGTGTAGGTCGTAGTGTGTAGGTCGTAGTGTGTAGGTCGTAGTGTGTAGGTCGTAGTGTGTAGGTCGTAGTGTGTAGGTCGTAGTGTGTAGGTCGTAGTGTGTAGGCTGTAGTGTGTAGGTGGTAGTGTGTAGGTCGTAGTGTGTAGTTCCTAGTGTGTAGGTTGTAGTGTGTAGGTCGTAGTGTGTAGACTGTAGTGTGTAGGACGTAGTGTGTAGTTCGTAGTGTGTAGGTTGTAGTGTGTAGATTGTAGTGTGTAGGTCGTAGTGTGTAGGTTGTAGCGTGTCGGTAGTAGAGTGTAGATTGTAGTGTGTAGGTTGTAGTGCGGAATTTGTAGTGTGTAGGATGTAGTGTGTAGGTCGTAGTGAGTAGATTGTAGTGTGTAGGTCGTAGCGTGTAGGTTGTAGTGCGTTGGTTGTAGTGTCTAGGTAGTAGAGTGTAGGTTGTAGTGCGTAGGTGGTTGTAGTGTATAGGTCGTAGCGTGTAGGTCGTAGTGTGTAGGTTGGAGTGCGTTGTTTGTAGTGTGTAGGTTGTAGTGTATAGGTTGTAGTGTTTAGGTTGTAGTCTGTAGGTTGTAGTGTGTAGGTCGTAGTGTGTAGGTCGTAGTGTGTAGGTTGTAGTGGGTTAGTTGTAGTGTGTAGGTTGTAGTGTGTAGGTTGTAGTGTGTAGGTCGTAGTGTGTAGGTCGTAGTGTGTAGGTTGTAGCTTGTGGATGTAGTGCGTTGGTTGTAGGGCGTAGGTGGTAATGTATAGGTTGTAATGCGTTGATTGTAGGGCGTACGTTGTAGTGTGTAGGTTGTAGTGCGGAAGCTGTAGTGTGTAGGATGTAGTGTGTAATTCGAAGTGTGTAGGTTGTAGTGTGTAGGTTGTAGTGTGTAAGTTGTAGTGTGTAGGTTGTAGTGTGTAGGTTGTAGTGTGTAGGTCGTAGTGTGTAGATCGTAGTGTGTAGGTTGTACCGTGTAGGTTGTAGTGTGTAGGATGTAATGTGTAGGATGTAGTGTGTAGGTCGTAGTGTGTAGGTTGTAGTGTGTAGGTCGTAGTGTGTAGGTCGTAGTATGTAGGTAGTAGTGTGTAGGGTGTAGAGTGTAGGTTGTAGTGTGTAGGTTGTAGTGTGTAGGTTGTAGTGTGTAGGTCGTAGTGTGTAGGTTGTAGTGTGTAGGTCGTATTGTGTAGGTTGTAGTGTGTAGGTCTTAGTGTGTAGGTCGTAGTGTGAAGGTTGTAGTGAGTAGGTTGTAGTGTGTAGGTTGTAGTGTGTAGGTTGTAGTGTGTAGGTTGTAGTGTGTAGGTCGTAGTGTGTAGGTTGTAGTGTGTAGGTCTTAGAGTGTAGGTCGTAGTGTGTAGGTCGTAGTGTGTACGTTGTAGTGTGTAGGTAGTAGTGTGTAGGTTGTAGTGTGAAGTATGTAGTGTGTAGGTTGTAGTGTGTAGGTCGTAGTGTGTAGGTCGTAGTGTGTAGGTCGTAGTGTGTAGGTCGTAGTGTGTAGGTCGTAGTGTGTAGGTCGTAGTGTGTAGGTCGTAGTGTGTAGGCTGTAGTGTGTAGGTGGTAGTGTGTAGGTCGTAGTGTGTAGTTCCTAGTGTGTAGGTTGTAGTGTGTAGGTCGTAGTGTGTAGACTGTAGTGTGTAGGACGTAGTGTGTAGTTCGTAGTGTGTAGGTTGTAGTGTGTAGATTGTAGTGTGTAGGTCGTAGTGTGTAGGTTGTAGCGTGTCGGTAGTAGAGTGTAGATTGTAGTGTGTAGGTTGTAGTGCGGAATTTGTAGTGTGTAGGATGTAGTGTGTAGGTCGTAGTGAGTAGATTGTAGTGTGTAGGTCGTAGCGTGTAGGTTGTAGTGCGTTGGTTGTAGTGTCTAGGTAGTAGAGTGTAGGTTGTAGTGCGTAGGTGGTTGTAGTGTATAGGTCGTAGCGTGTAGGTCGTAGTGTGTAGGTTGGAGTGCGTTGTTTGTAGTGTGTAGGTTGTAGTTTATAGGTTGTAGTGTTTAGGTTGTAGTCTGTAGGTTGTAGTGTGTAGGTCGTAGTGTGTAGGTCGTAGTGTGTAGGTTGTAGTGGGTTAGTTGTAGTGTGTAGGTTGTAGTGTGTAGGTTGTAGTGTGTAGGTCGTAGTGTGTAGGTCGTAGTGTGTAGGTTGTAGCTTGTGGATGTAGTGCGTTGGTTGTAGGGCGTAGGTGGTAATGTATAGGTTGTAATGCGTTGATTGTAGGGCGTACGTTGTAGTGTGTAGGTTGTAGTGCGGAAGCTGTAGTGTGTAGGATGTAGTGTGTAATTCGAAGTGTGTAGGTTGTAGTGTGTAGGTTGTAGTGTGTAAGTTGTAGTGTGTAGGTTGTAGTGTGTAGGTTGTAGTGTGTAGTTCGTAGTTTGTAGGTCGTAGTGTGTAGGTTGTAGCGTGTGGTTGTAGTTTGTAGGTTGTAGTGTGTAGGTTGTAGTGTGTAGGTCGTAGTGTGTAGGTCGTAGTGTGTAGGTTGTAGTGTGTAGGTTGTAGTGTGTAGGTTGTAGTGTGTAGGTCGTAGTGTGTAGGGCGTAGTGTGTAGGTTGTAGTGTGTAGGTTGTAGTGTGTAGGTTGTAGTGTGTAGGACGTAGTGTGTAGGTTGTAGTGTGTAGGTTGAAGTGTGTAGGTCGTAGTGTGTAGGTCGTAGTGTGTAGGTTGTAGCGTGTGGTTGTAGTGCGTTGGTTGTAGGGCGTAGGTTGTAGTGTGTAGGTTGTAGTGCGGAAGTTGTAATGTGTAAGTCGTAGTGTGTAGGTAGTAGTGTGAAGGTTGTAGTGTGTAAGTTGTAGTGTGTAGGTTGTAGTGTGTAGTTCGTAGTGTGTAGGTTGTAGTGTGTAGGTTTTAGTGTGTATGTTGTAGTGTGTAGGTCGTAGTGTGTAGGTCGTAGTTTGTAGGTTGTAGTGTGTAGGTCGTAGTGTGTAGGTCGTAGTGTGTAGGTTGTAGTGTGTAGGTTGTAGAGTGTAGATTGTAGTGTGTAGGTTGTAGTGTGTAGGTCGTAGAGTGTAGGTCGTAGTGTGTAGGTTGTACCGTGTAGGTTGTAGTGTGTAGGATATAATGTGTAGGATGTAGTGTGTAGGTCGTAGTGTGTAGGTTATAGTGTGTAGGTCGTAGTGTGTAGGTCGTAGTGTGTAGATCGTAGTGTGTAGGTTGTAATGTGTGTAGGACGTAGAATGTAGGTCGTAGTGTGTAGGGTGTAGTGTGTAGGTTGTAGTGTGTAGGTTGTAGTGTGTAGGTTGTAGTGTGTAGGTCGTAGTGTGTAGGTTGTAGTGTGTAGGTCGTAGTGTGTAGGTTGTAGTGTGTAGGTCTTAGTGTGTAGGTCGTCGTGTGAAGGTTGTAGTGAGTAGGTTGTAGTGTGTAGGTTGTAATGTGTAGGTCGTAGTGTGTAGATTGTAGTGTGTAGTTCTTAGTGTGTAGGTCGTAGTTTGTAGGTCGTAGTGTGTACGTTGTAGTGTGTAGGTAGTAGTGTGTAGGTTGTAGTGTGTAGTATGTAGTGTGTAGGTTGTAGTGTGTAGGTCGTAGTGTGTAGGTCGTAGTGTGTAGGTTGTAGTGCGTTAGTTGTAGTGTGTAGGTTGTAGTGTGTAGGTTGTAGTGTGTAGGTAGTAGTGTGTAGGTTGTAGTGCGTTGGTTGTAGTGTGTAGGGCGTAGCGTGTAGGTCGTAGTGTGTAGGTTGTAGTGTGTAGGTAGTAGTGTGTAGGTCGTTTGGTGTAGGTTGTAGTGTGTAGGTTTTAGTGCGTTGGGTGTAGCTTGTAGGTTGTAGTGCGTTGGGTGTAGTGTGTACGTTGTAGTGCGTTAGGTGTAGTGTGTAGGTTGTAGTGTGTAGGTCGTAGTGTGTAGGTTGTAGCATGTCGGTAGTAGAGTGCAGATTGTAGTGTGTAGGTTGTAGTGCGGAATTTGTAGTGTGTAGGATGTAGTGTGTAGGTTGTAGTGAGTAGATTGTAGTATGTAGGTCGTAACGTGTAGGTTGTAGTGCGTTGGTTGTAGTGTCTAGGTAGTAGAGTGTAGGTTGTAGTGCGTAGGTGGTTGTAGCGTATAGGTCGTAGAGTGTAGGTCGTAGTGTGTAGGTTGTAGTGCGTTGTTTGTAGTGTGTAGGTTGTAGTGTATAGGTTGAAGTGTTTAGGTTGTAGTCTGTAGGTTGTAGTGTGTAGGTCGTAGTGTGTAGGTCGTAGTGTGTAAGTTGTAGTGCGTTAGTTGTAGTGTATAGTTTGTAGTGTGTAGGTTGTAGTGTGTATGTCGTAGTGTGTAGGTCGTAGTTTGTAGGTCGTAGTGTGTAGGTTGTAGCGTGTGGTTGTAGTGTAGGTTGTAGTGTGTAGGTTGTAGTGTGTAGGTTGTAGTGTGTAGGTCGTAGTGTGTAGGTCTTAGTGTAGGTTGTAGTGTGTAGGTTGTAGTGTGGAGGTTGTAGCTTGTGGTTGCAGTGCGTTGGTTGTAGGGCGTAGGGGTGTAATGTATAGGTTGTAATGCGTTGATTGTAGGGCGTACGTTGTAGTGTGTAGGTTGTAGTGCGGAAACTGTAGTGTGTAGGATGTAGAGTGAAATTCGTAGTGTGTAGGTTGTAGTGTGTAGGTTGTAGTGTGTAAGTTGTAGTGTGTAGGTTGTAGTGTGTAGTTCGTAGTTTGTAGGTCGTAGTGTGTAGGTTGTAGTGTGTAGGTTGTAGAGTGTAGATTGTAGTGTGTAGGTTGTAGTGTGTAGGTCGTAGTGTGTAGGTTGTAGTGTGTAGGTTGTAGTGTGTATGTTGTAGTGTGTAGGTTGTAGTGTGTAGGTCGTAGTGTGTAGATGGTAGTGTGTAGGTTGTACCGTGTAGGTTGTAGTGTGTAGGATGTAATGTGTAGGATGTAGTGTGTAGGTCGTAGTGTGTAGGTTGTAGTGTGTAGGTCGTAGTGTGTAGGTCGTAGTGTGTAGATCGTAGTGTGTAGGTTGTAGTGTGTAGGTCGTAGTATGTAGGTCGTAGTGTGTAGGGTGTAGTGTGTAGGTTGTAGTGTGTAGGTTGTAGTGTGTAGGTTGTAGTGTGTAGGTCGTAGTGTGTAGGGTTGTAGTCTGTAGGTCGTAGTGTGTAGGTTGTAGTGTGTAGGTCTTAGTGTGTAGGTCGTAGTGTTAAAGGTTGTGGTGAGTCGGTTGTAATGTGTAGGTTGTAATGTGTAGGTTGTAATGTGTAGGTCGTAGTGTGTAGGTTGTAGTGTGTAGGTCTTAGTGTGTAGGTCGTAGTGTGTAGGTCGTAGTGTGTACGTTGTATTGTGTAGGTAGTAGTGTGTAGGTTGTAGTGTGTAGTATGTAGTGTGTAGGTTGTAGTGTGTACGTCGTAGTGTGTAGGTCGTAGTGTGTAGGTCGTAGTATGTAGGTCGTAGTGTGTAGGTTGTAGTGCGTTAGTTGTAGTGTGTAGGTTGTAGTGTGTAGGTAGTCGTGTGTAGGTTGTAGTGCGTTGGTTGTAGTGTGTAGGTCGTAGCGTGTAGGTCGTAGTGGGTAGGTTGTAGTGTGTAGGTTGTAGTGTGTAGGTCGTTTTGTGTAGGTTGTAGTGTGTAGGTTTTAGTGCGTTGGGTGTAGTGTGTTGGGTGTAGTGTGTACGTTGTAGTGCGTTAGTTGTAGTGTGTAGGTTGTAGTGCGTTGGTTGTATTGTGTAGGTCGTAGTGTGTAGGTCGTAGTGTGTAGGTTGTAGTGCGTTTTGTGTAGTGTGTAGGTTGTAGTGCGTAGGTTGTAGGGTGTAAGTTGTAGTGCGTTGGGTGTAGTGTGTTTGGTGTAGTGTGTACGTTGTAGTGCGTTAGGTGTAGTGTGTAGGTCGTAGTGTGTAGGTCGTAGTATGTATTTAGTAGTGCGTTGGTTGTATTGTGTAGTGTAGGTTGTAGTGTGTAGGTTGTAGTGTGTAGGTCTTAGTGTGTAGGTCGTAGTGTGTAGGTCGTAGTGTGTACGTTGTATTGTGTAGGTAGTAGTGTGTAGGTTGTAGTGTGTAGTATGTAGTGTGTAGGTTGTATTGTGTAGTTCGTAGTGTGTAGGTCGTAGTGTGTAGGTCGTAGCGTGTAGGTCGTAGTGTGTAGGTTGTAGTGCGTTAGTTGTAGTGTGTAGGTTGTAGTGTGTAGGTCGTAGTGTGTAGGTTGTAGTGTGTAGGACGTAGTGTGTAGGTCGTAGTGTGTAGGTCGTAGTGAGTAGGTTGTAGCCTGTTGGTCGTAGTATGTAGGTCGTAGTGTTTAGGTTGTAGTGTGTAGGTTGTAGTGTGTAGGTCGTAGTGTGTAGGTCGTAGTGTGTAGGTTCTAGTGTGTAGGTCGTAGTGTGTAGGTCATATTGTGTAGGTAGTAGTGTGTAGGTTGTAGTTTGTAGGTAGTAGAGTGTAGATTGTAGTTTGTAGGTTGAAGTGCGGAATTTGTAGTGTGTAGGATGTAGTGTGTAGGTCGTACAGAGTAGTTTGTAGTGTGTAGGTCGTAGCGTGTAGGTTGTAGTGCGTTGGTTGTAGTGCGTTGGTTGTAGTGTCTAGGTAGTAGAGTGTAGGTCGTAGCGTGTAGGTGGTAGTGTGTAGGTTGTAGTGCGTTGTTTGTAGTCTGTAGGTTGTAGTGTGTAGGTCGTAGTGTGTAGGTCGTAGTGTGTAGGTTGTAGTGCGTTAGTTGTAGAGTGTAGGTTGTAGTGTGTAGGTTATAGTGTGTAGGTCGTAGTGTGTAGGTCGTAGTGTGTAGGTTGTAGCGTGTGGTTGTAGTGCGTTGGTTGTATGGCGTACGTTGTAGTGTGTAGGTTGTAGTGCGGAAGCTGTAGTGTGTAGGATGTAGTGTTTAATTCGTAGTGTGTAGGTTGTAGTGTGTAGGTTGTAGTGTGTAAGTTGTAGTGTGTAGGTTGTAGTGTGTAGGTTGTAGTGCGTTGGGTGTAGTGTGTAGGTTGTAGTGCGTAGGTTGTAGTGTGTAGGTTGTAGTGCGTTGGGTGTAGTGTGTTGGGTGTAGTGTGTAGGATGTAGTGCGTTGGTTGTATTGTGTAGGTCGTAGTGTGTAGGTCGTAGTGTGTAGGTTGTAGTGCGTTAGTTGTAGTGGTAGGTTGTAGTGTGTAGGTTGTAGTGTGTAGGTTGAAGTGTGTAGGTCGTAGTGTGTAGGTCGTAGTGTGTAGGTTGTAGCGTGTGGTTGTAGTGCGTTGGTTGTAGGGCGTAGGTTGTAGTGTGTAGGTTGTAGTGCGTTGTTTGTAGGGCGTACGTTGTAGTGTGTAGGTTGTAGTGCGGAAGTTGTAGTGTGTAAGTCGTAGTGTGTAGGTAGTAATGTGTAGGTTGTACTGTGTAAGTTGTAGTGTGTAGGTTGTAGTGTGTAGGTTGTAGTGTGTAGGTCGTAGTGTGTAGGTCGTAGTTTGTAGGTTGTAGTGTGTAGGTCGTAGTGTGTAGTTCGTAGTGTGTAGGTTGTAGTGTGTAGGTTGTAGAGTGTAGATTGTAGTGTGTAGGTTGTAGTGTGTAGGTCGTAGTGTGTAGGTTGTAGTGTGTAGGTTGTAGTGTGTAGGTTGTAGTGTGTAGGTTGTAGTGTGTAGGTCGTAGTGTGTAGATGGTAGTGTGTAGGTTGTACCGTGTAGGTTGTAGTGTGTAGGATGTAATGTGTAGGATGTAGTGTGTAGGTCGTAGTGTGTAGGTTGTAGTGTGTAGGTCGTAGTGTGTAGGTCGTAGTGTGTAGATCGTAGTGTGTAGGTTGTAGTGTGTAGGTCGTAGTATGTAGGTCGTAGTGTGTAGGGTGTAGTGTGTAGGTTGTAGTGTGTAGGTTGTAGTGTGTAGGTCGTAGTGTGTAGGTTGTAGTCTGTAGGTCGTAGTGTGTAGGTTGTAGTGTGTAGGTCTTAGTGTGTAGGTCGTAGTGTGAAGGTTGTGGTGAGTCGGTTGTAATGTGTAGGTTGTAATGTGTAGGTTGTAATGTGTAGGTCGTAGTGTGTAGGTTGTAGTGTGTAGGTCTTAGTGTGTAGGTCGTAGTGTGTAGGTCGTAGTGTGTACGTTGTATTGTGTAGGTAGTAGTGTGTAGGTTGTAGTGTGTAGTATGTAGTGTGTAGGTTGTAGTGTGTAGGTCGTAGTGTGTAGGTCGTAGTGTGTAGGTCGTAGTGCGTAGGTTGTAGTGCGTTAGTTGTAGTGTGTAGGTTGTAGTGTGTAGGTAGTCGTGTGTAGGTTGTAGTGCGTTGGTTGTAGTGTGTAGGTCGTAGCGTGTAGGTCGTAGTGTGTAGGTTGTAGTGTGTAGGTTGTAGTGTGTAGGTCGTTTTGTGTAGGTTGTAGTGTGTAGGTTTTAGTGCGTTGGGTGTAGTGTGTTGGGTGTAGTGTGTACGTTGTAGTGCGTTTGTTGTATTGTGTAGGTCGTAGTGTGTAGGTCGTAGTGTGTAGGTTGTAGTGCGTTGGGTGTAGTGTGTAGGTTGTAGTGCGTAGGTTGTAGGGTGTAAGTTGTAGTGCGTTGGGTGTAGTGTGTTTGGTGTAGTGTGTACGTTGAAGTGCGTTAGGTGTAGTGTGTAGGTCGTAGTGTGTAGGTCGTAGTATGTATTTAGTAGTGCGTTGGTTGTATTGTGTAGTGTAGGTTGTAGTGTGTAGGTTGTAGTGTGTAGGTCTTAGTGTGTAGGTCGTAGTGTGTAGGTCGTAGTGTGTACGTTGTATTGTGTAGGTAGTAGTGTGTAGGTTGTAGTGTGTAGTATGTAGTGTGTAGGTTGTAGTGTGTAGGTCGTAGTGTGTAGGTCGTAGTGTGTAGGTCGTAGTGTGTACGTTGTAGTGCGTTATTTGTAGTGTGTAGGTTGTAGTGTGTAGGTCGTAGTGTGTAGGTTGTAGTGTGTAGGACGTAGTGTGTAGGTCGTAGTGTGTAGGTCGTAGCGAGTAGGTTGTAGTCTGTTGGTCGTAGTATGTAGGTCGTAGTGTGTAGGTTGTAGTGTGTAGGTTGTAGTGTGTAGGTCGTAGTGTGTAGGTCGTAGTGTGTAGGTCGTAGTGTGTAGGTCGTAGTGTGTAGGTTAGTGTGTAGGTCGTATTGTGTAGGCTGTAGTGTGTAGGTCGTAGTGTGTAGGTCGTAGTGTGTAGGTTCTAGTGTGTAGGTCGTAGTGTGTAGCTCATATTGTGTAGGTAGTAGTGTGTAGGTTGTAGTTTGTAGGTAGTAGAGTGTAGATTGTAGTTTGTAGGTTGTAGTGCGGAATTTGTAGTGTGTAGGATGTAGTGTGTAGGTCGTACTGAGTAGTTTGTAGTGTGTAGGTCGTAGCGTGTAGGTTGTAGTGCGTTGGTTGTAGTGTCTAGGTAGTAGAGTGTAGGTTGTAGTGCGTAGGTGGTTGTAGTGTATAGGTCGTAGCGTGTAGGTCGTAGTGTGTAGGTTGTAGTGCGTTGTTTGTAGTGTGTAGGTTGTAGTGTATAGGTTGAAGTGTTTAGGTTGTAGTCTGTAGGTTGTAGTGTGTAGGTCGTAGTGTGTAGGTCGTAGTGTGTAGGTTGTAGTGCGTTAGTTGTAGAGTGTAGGTTGTAGTGTGTAGGTTATAGTGTGTAGGTCGTAGTGTGTAGGTCGTAGTGTGTAGGTTGTAGCGTGTGGTTGTAGTGCGTTGGTTGTATGGCGTACGTTGTAGTGTGTAGGTTGTAGTGCGGAAGCTGTAGTGTGTAGGATGTAGTGTTTAATTCGTAGTGTGTAGGTTGTAGTGTGTAGGTTGTAGTGTGTAAGTTGTAGTGTGTAGGTTGTAGTGTGTAGGTTGTAGTGCGTTGGGTGTAGTGTGTAGGTTGTAGTGCGTAGGTTGTAGTGTGTAGGTTGTAGTGCGTTGGGTGTAGTGTGTTGGGTGTAGTGTGTAGGATGTAGTGCGTTGGTTGTATTGTGTAGGTCGTAGTGTGTAGGTCGTAGTGTGTAGGTAGTAGTGCGTTGGTTATATTGTGTAGGTCGTAGCGTGTAGGTCGTAATGTGTAGGTTGTAGTGTGTAGGTTGTAGTGTATAAGTCGTAGTGTGTAGGTCGTAGTGTGTAGGTTATAGTGCGTTAGTTGTAGTGTATAGGTTGTAGTGTGTAGGTTGTAGTGTGTATTTTGAAGTGTGTAGGTCGTAGTGTGTAGGTCGTAGTGTGTAGGTTGTAGCGTGTGGTTGTAGTGCGTTGGTTGTAGGGCGTAGGTTGTAGTGTGTAGGTTGTAGTGCGTTGTTTGTAGGGCGTACGTTGTAGTGTGTAGGTTGTAGTGCGGAAGTTGTAGTGTGTAAGTCGTAGTGTGTAGGTAGTAATGTGTAGGTTGTACTGTGTAAGTTGTAGTGTGTAGGTTGTAGTGTGTAGGTTGTAGTGTGTAGGTCGTAGTGTGTAGGTCGTAGTTTGAAGGTTGTAGTGTGTAGGTCGTAGTGTGTAGGTCGTAGTGTGTAGGTTGTAGTGTGTAGGTTGTAGAGTGTAGATTGTAGTGTGTAGGTTGTAGTGTGTAGGTCGTAGTGTGTAGGTTGTAGTGTGTAGGTTGTAGTGTGTAGGTTGTAGTGTGTAGGTTGTAGTGTGTAGGTCGTAGTGTGTAGATGGTAGTGTGTAGGTTGTACCGTGTAGGTTGCAGTGTGTAGGATGTAATGTGTAGGATGTAGTGTGTAGGTCGTAGTGTGTAGGTTGTAGTGTGTAGGTCGTAGTGTGTAGGTCGTAGTGTGTAGATCGTAGTGTGTAGGTTGTAGTGTGTAGGTCGTAGTATGTAGGTCGCAGTGTGTAGGGTGTAGTGTGTAGGTTGTAGTGTGTAGGTTGTAGTGTGTAGGTTGTAGTGTGTAGGTCGTAGTGTGTAGGTCGTAGTTTGTAGGTTGTAGTGTGTAGGTCGTAGTGTGTAGTTCGTAGTGTGTAGGTTGTAGTGTGTAGGTTGTAGAGTGTAGATTGTAGTGTGTAGGTTGTAGTGTGTAGGTCGTAGTGTGTAGGTTGTAGTGTGTAGGTTGTAGTGTGTAGGTTGTAGTGTGTAGGTTGTAGTGTGTAGGTCGTAGTGTGTAGATGGTAGTGTGTAGGTTGTACCGTGTAGGTTGTAGTGTGTAGGATGTAATGTGTAGGATGTAGTGTGTAGGTCGTAGTGTGTAGGTTGTAGTGTGTAGGTCGTAGTGTGTAGGTCGTAGTGTGTAGATCGTAGTGTGTAGGTTGTAGTGTGTAGGTCGTAGTATGTAGGTCGTAGTGTGTAGGGTGTAGTGTGTAGGTTGTAGTGTGTAGGTTGTAGTGTGTAGGTCGTAGTGTGTAGGTTGTAGTCTGTAGGTCGTAGTGTGTAGGTTGTAGTGTGTAGGTCTTAGTGTGTAGGTCGTAGTGTGAAGGTTGTGGTGAGTCGGTTGTAATGTGTAGGTTGTAATGTGTAGGTTGTAATGTGTAGGTCGTAGTGTGTAGGTTGTAGTGTGTAGGTCTTAGTGTGTAGGTCGTAGTGTGTAGGTCGTAGTGTGTACGTTGTATTGTGTAGGTAGTAGTGTGTAGGTTGTAGTGTGTAGTATGTAGTGTGTAGGTTGTAGTGTGTAGGTCGTAGTGTGTAGGTCGTAGTGTGTAGGTCGTAGTGCGTAGGTTGTAGTGCGTTAGTTGTAGTGTGTAGGTTGTAGTGTGTAGGTAGTCGTGTGTAGGTTGTAGTGCGTTGGTTGTAGTGTGTAGGTCGTAGCGTGTAGGTCGTAGTGTGTAGGTTGTAGTGTGTAGGTTGTAGTGTGCAGGTCGTTTTGTGTAGGTTGTAGTGTGTAGGTTTTAGTGCGTTGGGTGTAGTGTGTTGGGTGTAGTGTGTACGTTGTAGTGCGTTTGTTGTATTGTGTAGGTCGTAGTGTGTAGGTCGTAGTGTGTAGGTTGTAGTGCGTTGGGTGTAGTGTGTAGGTTGTAGTGCGTAGGTTGTAGGGTGTAAGTTGTAGTGCGTTGGGTGTAGTGTGTTTGGTGTAGTGTGTACGTTGAAGTGCGTTAGGTGTAGTGTGTAGGTCGTAGTGTGTAGGTCGTAGTATGTATTTAGTAGTGCGTTGGTTGTATTGTGTAGTGTAGGTTGTAGTGTGTAGGTTGTAGTGTGTAGGTCTTAGTGTGTAGGTCGTAGTGTGTAGGTCGTAGTGTGTACGTTGTATTGTGTAGGTAGTAGTGTGTAGGTTGTAGTGTGTAGTATGTAGTGTGTAGGTTGTAGTGTGTAGGTCGTAGTGTGTAGGTCGTAGTGTGTAGGTCGTAGTGTGTACGTTGTAGTGCGTTATTTGTAGTGTGTAGGTTGTAGTGTGTAGGTCGTAGTGTGTAGGTTGTAGTGTGTAGGACGTAGTGTGTAGGTCGTAGTGTGTAGGTCGTAGCGAGTAGGTTGTAGTCTGTTGGTCGTAGTATGTAGGTCGTAGTGTGTAGGTTGTAGTGTGTAGGTTGTAGTGTGTAGGTCGTAGTGTGTAGGTCGTAGTGTGTAGGTCGTAGTGTGTAGGTCGTAGTGTGTAGGTTAGTGTGTAGGTCGTATTGTGTAGGCTGTAGTGTGTAGGTCGTAGTGTGTAGGTCGTAGTGTGTAGGTTCTAGTGTGTAGGTCGTAGTGTGTAGCTCATATTGTGTAGGTAGTAGTGTGTAGGTTGTAGTTTGTAGGTAGTAGAGTGTAGATTGTAGTTTGTAGGTTGTAGTGCGGAATTTGTAGTGTGTAGGATGTAGTGTGTAGGTCGTACTGAGTAGTTTGTAGTGTGTAGGTCGTAGCGTGTAGGTTGTAGTGCGTTGGTTGTAGTGTCTAGGTAGTAGAGTGTAGGTTGTAGTGCGTAGGTGGTTGTAGTGTATAGGTCGTAGCGTGTAGGTCGTAGTGTGTAGGTTGTAGTGCGTTGTTTGTAGTGTGTAGGTTGTAGTGTATAGGTTGAAGTGTTTAGGTTGTAGTCTGTAGGTTGTAGTGTGTAGGTCGTAGTGTGTAGGTCGTAGTGTGTAGGTTGTAGTGCGTTAGTTGTAGAGTGTAGGTTGTAGTGTGTAGGTTATAGTGTGTAGGTCGTAGTGTGTAGGTCGTAGTGTGTAGGTTGTAGCGTGTGGTTGTAGTGCGTTGGTTGTATGGCGTACGTTGTAGTGTGTAGGTTGTAGTGCGGAAGCTGTAGTGTGTAGGATGTAGTGTTTAATTCGTAGTGTGTAGGTTGTAGTGTGTAGGTTGTAGTGTGTAAGTTGTAGTGTGTAGGTTGTAGTGTGTAGGTTGTAGTGCGTTGGGTGTAGTGTGTAGGTTGTAGTGCGTAGGTTGTAGTGTGTAGGTTGTAGTGCGTTGGGTGTAGTGTGTTGGGTGTAGTGTGTAGGATGTAGTGCGTTGGTTGTATTGTGTAGGTCGTAGTGTGTAGGTCGTAGTGTGTAGGTAGTAGTGCGTTGGTTATATTGTGTAGGTCGTAGCGTGTAGGTCGTAATGTGTAGGTTGTAGTGTGTAGGTTGTAGTGTATAAGTCGTAGTGTGTAGGTCGTAGTGTGTAGGTTATAGTGCGTTAGTTGTAGTGTATAGGTTGTAGTGTGTAGGTTGTAGTGTGTATTTTGAAGTGTGTAGGTCGTAGTGTGTAGGTCGTAGTGTGTAGGTTGTAGCGTGTGGTTGTAGTGCGTTGGTTGTAGGGCGTAGGTTGTAGTGTGTAGGTTGTAGTGCGTTGTTTGTAGGGCGTACGTTGTAGTGTGTAGGTTGTAGTGCGGAAGTTGTAGTGTGTAAGTCGTAGTGTGTAGGTAGTAATGTGTAGGTTGTACTGTGTAAGTTGTAGTGTGTAGGTTGTAGTGTGTAGGTTGTAGTGTGTAGGTCGTAGTGTGTAGGTCGTAGTTTGTAGGTTGTAGTGTGTAGGTCGTAGTGTGTAGGTCGTAGTGTGTAGGTTGTAGTGTGTAGGTTGTAGAGTGTAGATTGTAGTGTGTAGGTTGTAGTGTGTAGGTCGTAGTGTGTAGGTTGTAGTGTGTAGGTTGTAGTGTGTAGGTTGTAGTGTGTAGGTTGTAGTGTGTAGGTCGTAGTGTGTAGATGGTAGTGTGTAGGTTGTACCGTGTAGGTTGCAGTGTGTAGGATGTAATGTGTAGGATGTAGTGTGTAGGTCGTAGTGTGTAGGTTGTAGTGTGTTGCAGTCAACATGTGTGTGAGCTTCTAGTTTAGTACCTACCTATAGAGGGACCAATTTTGCCTTATTTGTACTTAACATTTTAAATCATCAGAATGCTGTACATATTAGATTGAAATTACCTAAAGAGTTGCGTTTAATTAACCACCCTTTAATGTAAAACCTTATTTAAGAAATATAGAAACATATCTGCAGACTGTCAATGTTTTGTAAGCGTAGTTCACACAGATAGGAGAAGCGAGTGGGGGAATAAGGCCGGGTGAAGAGGGATGACTCATATAAGATGCTTACGTATGCCCATGCGTGCATTGGCTAGATCTACTCCAGCTGATATAGAAGAGCGATAGTAGCTATTACGTTCGACTATTTTACTATCTGTAGACATTAGAGAAAAGCCTCCAAGGAAGTGTCAACTCTTCCACCATGTAAGGTTGCTCCTTTAGGAAACAGAGGGTACCTTGGGTCTAGACCATATATATATACCTACGGTAAGGAGGAACCAGATAATTCATTAAAAATATTTTGGTTACAGTAGGCCTATTGGCTACATTAGCTTAACTCACGTTCCAATAACCCATCAAAGTAACACACACACACACACACACACACACACACACACACGCGCGCGCGCAGACGAAACTCCCGACAAGTGCCCTATCACAAACACACACACACACACACACACACACACACACACACACACACACACACACACACACACACATTTGGGCATGTCTGTCGTTGTTGTATATCACACCGGTTATTTTTTTAAGGAAATCATAAAAATTGGGTTGTTTTAAAGGCGAAAGCAAAGGTATTTGATCTTATTAGAATTCATTGTGTTGAGTCCCAAATTGTATACATTTGGAACAATTGATAAGATCGAAAAAACTTAAAAGCATAACTAAACCAGTACTTAAAATTATTGAAGTTGATGAATATAAGAAATTTTTGAATTCATTTACTAAATGTAGAAAAGTTATCATATTTTACACCTCTACGAAACACATTCCAACTGTACCTAATAATAAACTAACTATCAATGGTAATGATGATACGAGATACATCTCTAACGATGGTCTAAACGCCTATTCGTACTGACATTTTTATTAAAAGATTAAAAAATGTTTTGTGCGTAAAAATTAGTTTATTAACTGTATACTTGATTATGGTTTATTAAACATAAACTATTAAATTAATGTAACTTTAGGATTAACAAAAATATTAATGTATTCTAAACATGTATTAGAAATGTAAAAATATATTGTTTGATAGGTGTATATCTAATAAATGTATGATAGTTGCAAACAACTGTTATAACAATTTAGTCTTATTTCAATAACTTTTTCCATGTTTATTATTTGAAATCAAAGGAAATGGTTTAAATATTTTATTATTACACATACATTGTGTTAGTCAAATTTACAAATATATAAATGAGTTTATCAAATATCTTTTAGAACAATTCCAGAGAAGAGGTGTATATTTCACAAACCCGTTTTGAATGATATGACAAAAAGCACCGGTTGTGGCAGTCATATTGTTAGAAGCTTGAATTTCCACTCTAACATCAATAGCGCCCTGAACAGAGTATAACGAAACAACGTTTTTTTTTTTGAAAAAAATATAGTAAAATCAATAGCAAGTTTATTTTTACTATCGTCGTAATAGGATGATTGATATTTTGGGAAAGCATCATAGATAACTGCTTTGTTTCCAGTAAAGTTATCGTATGGATAAAATTGTGAATTTAGATTTTACCTAATTTTTTAGAATTTACAGAAATCAAAGTGACCAGCATCTCTGTTTATCGTGTTTCTTCTATCTGTTTGAAAAGCAACAATTACATAGTATTTCTGCAATTGATACTGTTTTTACAGTCAAAGTTGAATTTTTCAAGACACTAATTTTCTTCCAGCAACCACCTTCTAAATCCAACTGTGATGGGTTAAACCTATTACAGACCTTAGATTTATTAGAAATAAGTTATTTACATATAATAATATTAATTAATACTAATCAAAAATACATATTCTTCTCAAAGGAAACTTCTAATGTTTTTCAACACACACAAGTTCATCAGTTCGATTTTAAATGAATTAGCTAAAAATATGCCTTGTGAAATATTTTTTTGAAAACTACATGCATATTTTTTATATTTACATTGATTATTTAAACAAATTGAAAGATGTCTTGCCACACAAAAATAAAACAATGTATATAATCATTCAGTAACAAACGATATGATATAGTGAGGAGAGTAAATTTACAAAATGTAGGGACTCATTATGAATATAAAGATTTTTTTCCATAATTACCATTATCTTCTGATAGATGTACATTTGCTAGGATATACTTTTCAAAATATTCGAGATCTGTCATAATATGCTTTTACAAATTAGCCCTATTAAAAATGACCTGGTATGTTTTAAAAATATATTGACTTACAACACTTAAGGATTATTTAAGATATACAATTTTAAGTTATTTTACGCCTTCATATTAAAAAAAAAAAAAGATTTAACTGCAATGCATGTTCTAATATATTTATTTTTAAAATTTATTCTTTATCAAAAAACCTTATTTTTTAATAAATATCTACAATTTAACAGACAGAAGTACAGTAGACAAGGTAATATGCTGGTTGATAATGTGATCTTAACACAAGCTAACAATCATTGCAAATAATTAATGGATATTAAAATGTCATAAGTCATCACCTTTACCATTCAATAGTAGATAACATTAGCGATTATATAATTTACGGAGCATAATTTTACATTTACTTGTATGAATGAAGAATTGCGCATTCTGTTATAAATAACTTTCACTAATAGTAATAAATATGTAGTTTTTTATCAACTCGAAAAACATTAAAAGTATTATAATACTTTCAATTAATAAAATTATTTATAAGGACTACACTGTCGGATATAAATACAAATTTGATTATGAAACCAGAACCTTATGTATTTTTGTTTACAAGCTGCTGTGTTCGTGATACAATTATTTTCTCTTACAAATAACCTAATGATATCAGTGTCTACATACAAACAAATAAAAACATTTGCCTGAACTTGAAAAGCTTTACATACATACATACCAGACTATGATCATTCAAATATAGTTTTTCAGCAATCCAAACAATAAATATCATGTTTTTTATTTAATAGTGTTGAATAATACTTTCAATGGACAAATAAATGTTTAAAAAGTGATATTGGTTTGGGCTGATCCATTATTTCTTTCAGTATAATTATTACAGTTTGTGCTTAAAGTATACAAACATTACCACACACAATTTTTTTATTTTATCTGTTTTGAATTCATTAAAAACTGAAGATTATGTATCCAAAAGCTATCTTACGTCCTATTGAGGAAATGTATTTTGAAAAAATTGTTTATTGAGAACAATAAGGGACTAGTGTGATTGTTTTGTACCTTTGAACTAATATTTAAAATTATGGAACCTTAGAGTACATTTAAATTTTAGAATTATAGAATTATTACTATTATTTTCCTGAATTTAAACAGATTCTTATGTAAAACATTATTTTTATTAGAAACAAAGAATACATTAAAATATTTGACCCACTAATCCAAAGTAAGGCGTGTCATCTTTCTCAAGAACATGCTGGATATTTGCTGAGCTGATGGTTCTACTGGCGAGTTTTCTATAATTTAGTCAAACAATCTATGTGATTTGTATAATGTGTAAGTATGGGCTGTTTCTACGACCAGTGGCTAGAAAAGATTAAAATCTTTAAATTAAAAAAAATCGTTTTAACTTTACAAATAAGTTTTTTTTGCTTCTAACCAGCATAATAAAACAAACATTTTCAAAATCTACTGGAATACAACAAATAACAGGCACTCATATTCATAGCACATAAACAGCAGGTATGTGCTCTCATAGCTTTAAATACAAAATAAATGTAACAAATGAGAGAAAAAAATTCCTCTTCTCGCTTTTATAAACCTGACTAAATAAAATCCCTCAAAAAATTCCTAAAGCTAAGGAAGAAGGGATTATTACTACAACTACTAAACTTATAGATCGTAATATAACTTAAAATATAGACTGGATTAAAATGAAATATGTAAACACGTTAGAAGTTATTGCAATGTTCGAAACCAATATCATAAAATAATTTCAAGAAATGAAAACTCTATACAGTCTATCTTTAAAACGAGCTATTTGCAAACGCTTGAGGTATTATCTAATGACAATTTGTTAGCTCGTGTCAAAATCACATTAATTTTAATTTTAAAACAAATTTAAACTGATTATTACATTAGACCGTTCTCAATGCTAAAGAAAGTAACATATATATATATATATATATATATATATATATATATATATATATATATATATACTGTAATGTTATGGATCTATTTAGTAAATACTGTTTATAGAAACAACTGCGTTAGGCTAGATGAACACTATTTCTTGAATTTTGATTAAATAAAAGTTAATCAAAGCCCATTAATCTACGCATATAAGCGTAGTTAATTGAGCAAATACTAAATAAATCATGCGCTTCACGCTTATTCTACATACAAATTATGTACCATATTAGTATCTTAGTTTTTTTTAACTTCTGATATTACAGCAATTAAAAATAATAACTGCAATTTTTTCTCTAATCCATACCTAATATTTCTTTATACGATACATCTCTAATTAAAATAATAACAAATATACCAAACAAGTGACCAGAGGATTCTTGATTATATTTTTTAAAAATAAAACATGCTTAATTGTTGTCATGTTTAACTTTAATAAAATTTTATTATTGTAACACATTTCTTTGCATTCATTATGCCTTTTAAGTGTCCTACTACTACAATGAAAATAAGTAATGGAATATACAAATGTTTGACAATAACGTGAACGAAAAATATTTTATTACTTTTGAAAATTAAGTAGTTAGCATGTTTTAATATTTTTTTTACAAAGTAGCGATTACAAGAGACGTTTTTAGTTAAAAACATACATATCGTATCAATACGAATTAAAAAAGTAACATATATTATTAATACAATCTGTTGTATATTAATTTAATTTCTATAATTTTTAATAGTAGAATAACCATTTTCATAAATTATAACATTTCACAAGGTTTATTTTTAATAAATTAATAATAAATGTTAATTTTTTATTATTTGAAAAAGAAATTAATTTCTAACTGTAAGGGGAGATACTTAATCTTTTTTATATGAATTGGTTTATTATTTAAAACAAGTAGCTTGTATTTCTGAGAACCAGAACACATTTTGTTTTAGTTGTAAAAAATTGTGCAACATGAATTGGTTTATTATTTAAAACAAGTAGCTTGTATTTCTGAGAACCAGAACACATTTTTTTTAGTTTTAAAAAATTGTGCAACATGAATTGGTTTACTATTTAACACAGGTAGCTTGTATTTTTGAGAACCGCAAAAAATTTATTCTAATAAAAAAAAAAATTTGACTTCAAACATTTTAGCCTCTTATTTTCCTTATTCAAATTACCTAACCAAGCAATTAATATTTTAATTGTAAAACTAAATTTTTCAACTTGTTTAAGATATTAGCATTGTAAGAGTTTATTTTACTACATTCAATACTAAAAACATCTAACGCATTTACTTGTGCTTTAAAACTAATGTATTTAAAAATTCGCTGGAGCTTTAAATAGTGTTATTTTTGAATAAATGCAACAATCCATTTGTTAATCTAAAAACGGATTCCATATTAATTAATTATGAATTAAACATTTATTAATTATTTATTTAAAATTTGTGAAAATGGTTACTCTACTATTAAAAAATGTCCCTTTCTAACAAAAAAATCGTTATATAAAAGATTAAACAACACCTTTACATTCCCTGTAAGAAATTAAATTATTATGCAACAGATTGTATTAATAATATATGTTACTGTTTTAGATGATATTCATACGATATATATGTTTTAAACTATAAACGTTTCTTGTAAACGACACTTTGTAAAAAAAAAAATTAAAACATGTTAGCTACTTAATTTTGAAAAATAATAAAATATTTTTTCTTCAAGATTGTTTTTGAATGTTGATTAGTTGAAACGTTGGTCATTTGATATCGTTTTAATGTAGCCTAAACTAATAAAATTTTTCAAAATCGTACTTCGAGCGCCTGCAGAGTGGCAATTCGATAATAATCCGTGTGTTGCACGTCGTGAGACTGTTGGTTATTTGAACTGTGTGTGTCGATGTTGACCATTTGAACTTCGTGTAAGAGCGTTTTTGAATGCTGATTAGTTGAAACGTTGGTCATGAATCACTTCCGGCCATTTTAAAATTTAGATTTTGAAATACACAACCATCTTGATCAAAGCGCTGTACAGTCACAAAAAAATCAGTTTCGACCATTTTGAAATTTAGTTATTGAAAGAGACACAGCCAAGCGCTGGAATACGTCATAAAATACATCGCCGCCATTTTGAAACAGTGTTGACGTCACAGCCGCCAATTTAAAACAGTGTTCATTCTCCTCCATCCCCTCCACATTCCCTTCCCTCCATACTCCCCTCCAACCACGTCCTTCCCCTCCATCCCCCCTCCTTCCCCTACATCCCCTCCCCCCTCCATTCCCCCTCCTTCCCCTCCATTTGGCCACGCCCCCGCCGATAATTTTCCGCACGGTTTGGCCACGCCCCCGCCGATAATTACCCCGCCAATACCCGCGTCCTACACTACTCATTTTAAAATGTTAAAATAATACATTTTTTTCACAAAACTCATGAAAGCGTTGCTAGGCATTTTGAAATGTTGAAAAAATATATTTTTTTAACGCAATTCGAGAAAGCGTTGCTAGGCATTTTAAAATGTTGAAATAATACATTTTTTCACAAAACTCATGAAAGCGTTGCTACGCATTTTAAAATGTTGAAAAAATATATTTTTTTTACACAATTATTGAAAGCGTTGCTAGGCATTTTAAAATGTTGAAAAAATATATTTTTTTTACAAAATTTGAGAAAGCGTTGCTAGGTATTATGAAATGTTGAAAAAATATATTTTCTTTACAAAATTCATGAAAGCGTTGCTAGGCATTTTGAAATGTTTAAAAAAGTATATTTTTTTCACATTATTCATAACAGCGTTGCTAGGCATTTAGAAACGTTGAAAAAATATATTTTCTTCACAAAATTCATGAAAGCTATGCTAGGCATTTTAAAATGTTGAAAAAATATATTTTTTTCACATTATTCATAACAGCGTTGCTTGGCATTTTGAAATGTTGAAAAAATATTTTTTTTCACAAAATTCATGAAATCGTTGCTAGGCAATTTAAAATGTTGAAAAAATATATTTTTTTTACAAAACACAAGAAAGCGTTGCTAGGCACTTTGAAATGTTGAAAAAATATATTTTTTTTACAAAATTCATGAAAGCGTTTGCTAGGCATTTTAAAATGTTGAAAAATTATATTTTTTTTTACAAAATTCATAAAAGTGTTGCTAGGCATTTTGAAATGTTCAAAAAATATATTTTTTTCACATTATTCATTACAGCGTTGCTAGGCATTTTGAAATGTTGAAAAATATATTTTTTTTACGCAATTCGAGAAAGCGTTGCTAGGCATTTTAAAATGTTGAAATAATACATTTTTTTCACAAAACTCATCAAACCGTTGCTAGGCATTTTAAAATGTTGAAAAATTATATTTTTTTACAAGATTCATAAAAGTGTTGCTAGGCATTTTGAAATGTTCTCAAAATATATTTTTTTACATTATTCATTACAGCGTTGCTAGGCATTTTGAAATGTTGAAAAAATATATTTTTTTCACAAAATTCATCAAACCGTTGCTAGGCATTTTAAAATGTTGAAAAATTAAATTTTTTTACAAAATTCATAAAAGTGTTGCTAGGCATTTTGAAATGTTGAAAAAATATATCTTTTTTACATTATTCATTACAGCGTTGCTAGGCATTTTGAAATGTTGAAAAATATATTTTTTTACGCAATTCGAGAAAGCGTTGCTGGGCATTTTAAAATGTTGAAATAATACATTTTTTTCACAAAACTCATGAAAGCGTTGCTAGGCATTTTGAAAAGTTGAAAAAATATATTTTTTTTACGCAATTCGAGAAAGCGTTGCTGGGCATTTTAAAATGTTGAAATAATACATTTTTTCACAAAACTCATGAAAGCGTTGCTAGGCATTTTGAAATCTTGAAAAAATATATATTTTTTACATTATTCATTACAGCGTTGCTAGGCATTTTGAAATGTTGAAAAATATATTTTTTTTACGCAATTCGAGAAAGCGTTGCTAGGCATTTTAAAATGTTGAAATAATACATTTTTTTCACAAAACTCATGAAAGCGTTGCTAGGCATTTTCAAAAGTTGAAAAAATATTTTTTTTCACAAAATTCATGAAATCGTTGCTAGGCATTTTAAAATTTTGAAAAAATATATTTTTTCTACAAAACACATGAATGCGTTTCTAGGCATTTTGAAATGTTCAAAAAATATATTTTTTTTACATTATTCATTTCAGCGTTGCTAGGCATTTTGAAATGTTGAAAAAATATATTTTTTTCACAAAATTCATCAAACCGTTGCTAGGCATTTTAAAATGTTGAAAAATTATATTTTTTTTCACAAAATCCATAAAATTGTTGCTAGGCATTTTGAAATGTTCAAAAAATATATTTTTTTCACATTATTCATTACAGAGTTGCTAGGCATTTTGAAATGTTGAAAAAATATATTTTTTTCACATTATCCATTACAGCGTTGCTAGGCATTTAGAAATGTTGAAAAAATATATTTTTTTCACAAAATTCATGAAAGCGTTGCTAGGCATTTTAAAATGTTGAAAAAATATATTTTTTTTACAAAATTTGAGAAAGCGTTGCTAGGCATTTTAAAATGTTGAAAAAATATATTTGTTTTACAATTTTTATGAAAGCGTTGCTAGGCATTATGAAATGTTTAAAACATATATTTTTTTCACATTATTCATTACAGCTTTGCTAGGCATTTAGAAATGTTGAAAAAATATATTTTTTTCTCAAAATTCATCAAAGCGTTGCTAGGCATTTTAAAATGTTGAAAAAATATATTTTTTTTACAAAATTTGAGAAAGCGTTGCTAGGCATTATGAAATGTTGAAAAAATATATTTTTTTTACAAAATTCATGAAAGCGTTGCTAGGCATTTTGAAATGTTTAAAAAAGTATATTTTTTTCACATTATTCATTACAGCGTTGCTAGGCATTTAGAAATGTTGAAAAATATATTTTTTTCACAAAATTCATGAAAGCATTGCTAGGCATTTTAAAATATTGAAAAAATATATTTTTTTCACATTATTCATAACAGCGTTGCTAGGCATTTTGAAATGTTGAAAAAATATTTTTTTTCACAAAATTCATGAAATAGTTGCTAGGCATTTTGAAATGGTGAAAAAATATATTTTTTTTACAAAATTCATGAAAGCGTTGCTATGCATTTTGAAATGTTCAAAAAATATATTTTTTTTTACATTATTCATTACAGCGTTGCTAGGCATTTTAAAATGTTGAAAAATTATATTTTTTTTACAAAATTTATAAAAGTGTTGCTAGGCATTTTGAAATGTTCAAAAAATATATTTTTTTCACATTATTCATTACAGCGTTGCTAGGCATTTTGAAATGTTGAAAAAATAATATTTTTTTCACGCAATTCCAGAAAGCGTTGCTAGGCATTTTAAAATGTTAAAATAATACATTTTTTTCACAAAACTCATGAAAGCGTTGCTAGGCATTTTGAAATGTTGAAAAAATATATTTTTTTTACGCAATTCGAGAAAGCGTTGCTAGGCATTTTAAAATGTTGAAATAATACATTTTTTTACAAAACTCATGAAAGCGTTGCTACGCATTTTAAAATGTTGAAAAAATATATTTTTTTTTACACAATTATTGAAAGCGTTGCTAGGCATTTTAAAATGTTGAAAAAATATATTTTTTTTACAAAATTTGAGAAAGCGTTGCTAGGTATTATGAAATGTTGAAAAAATATATTTTCTTTACAAAATTCATGAAAGCGTTGCTAGGCATTTTGAAATGTTTAAAAAAGTATATTTTTTTCACATTATTCATAACAGCGTTGCTAGGCATTTAGAAACGTTGAAAAAATATATTTTCTTCACAAAATTCATGAAAGCGTTGCTAGGCATTTTAAAATGTTAAAAAAATATATTTTTTTCACATTATTCATAACAGCGTTGCTAGGCATTTTGAAATGTTGAAAAAATATCTTTTTTCACAAAATTCATGATATCGTTGCTAGGCAATTTAAAATGTTGAAAAAATATATTTTTTTTACAAAACACAAGAAAGCGTTGCTAGGCACTTTGAAATGTTGAAAAAATATATTTTTTTTACAAAATTCATGAAAGCGTTTGCTAGGCATTTTAAAATGTTGAAAAATTATATTTTTTTTACAAAATTCATAAAAGTGTTGCTAGGCATTTTGAAATGTTCAAAAAATATATTTTTTCACATTATTCATTACAGCGTTGATAGGCATTTTGAAATTTTGAAAAATATATTTTTTTTACGCAATTCGAGAAAGCGTTGCTAGGCATTTTAAAATGTTGAAATAATACATTTTTTTCACAAAACTCATCAAACCGTTGCTAGGCATTTTAAAATGTTGAAAAATTATATCTTTTTTACAAGATTCATAAAAGTGTTGCTAGGCATTTTGAAATGTTCTCAAAATATATTTTTTTACATTATTCATTACAGCGTTGCTAGGCATTTTGAAATGTTGAAAAAATATATTTTTTTCACAAAATTCATCAAACCGTTGCTAGGCATTTTAAAATGTTGAAAAATTATATTTTTTTTACAAAATTCATAAAAGTGTTGCTAGGCATTTTGAAAAGTTGAAAAAATATATCTTTTTTACATTATTCATTACAGCGTTGCTAGGCATTTTGAAATTTTGAAAAAATATATTTTTTTTACACAATTCGAGAAAGCGTTGCTAGGCATTATGAAATGTTGAAAAAATATTTTTTTTACAAAATTCATGAAAGCGTTGCTAGGTATTTTGAAATGTTTAAAAAAGTATATTTTTTTCACAAAATTCATCAAACCGTTGCTAGGCATTTTAAAATGTTGAAAAATTATATTTTTTTTACAAAATTCATAAAAGTGTTGCTAGGCATTTTGAAATGTTCAACAAATATATTTTTTTCACATTATTCATTACAGCGTTGCTAGGCATTTTGAAATGTTGAAAAAATATTTTTTTTTACGCAATTCGAGAAAGCGTTGCTAGGCATTTTAAAATGTTGAAATAATAAATTTTTTCACAAAACTCATGAAAGCGTTGCTACGCATTTTAAAATGTTGAAAAAATATATTTTTTTTACAATTTTTATGAAAGCGTTGCTAGGCATTTTAAAATGTTGAAAAAATATATTTTTTTTACAAAATTTGAGAAAGCGTTGCTAGGCATTATGAAATGTTGAAAAAATATATTTTCTTTACAAAATTCATGAAAGCGTTGCTAGGCATTTTGAAATGTTGAAATAACACATTTTTTTCACAAAACTCATCAAACCGTTGCTAGGCATTTTAAAATGTTGAAAAATTATATCTTTTTTACAAAATTCATAAAAGTGTTGCTAGGCATTTTGAAATGTTGAAAAAATATATTTTCTTCACAAAATTCAGGAAAGCGTTGCTAGGCATTTTAAAATGTTGAAAAAATATATTTTTTTCACATTATTCATTACAGCGTTGCTAGGCATTTTGAAATGTTGAAAAATATATTTTTTTTACGCAATTCGAGAAAGCGTTGCTAGGCATTTTAAAATGTTGAAATAACACATTTTTTTCACAAAACTCATCAAACCGTTGCTAGGCATTTTAAAATGTTGAAAAATTATATCTTTTTTACAAAATTCATAAAAGTGTTGCTAGGCATTTTGAAATGTTCTCAAAATATATTTTTTTACATTATTCATTACAGCTAGGCATTTTGAAATGTTGAAAAAATATATTTTTTTCACAAAATTCATCAAACCGTTGCTAGGCATTTTAAAATGTTGAAAAATTATATTTTTGTTACAAAACTCATAAAAGTGTTGCTAGGCATTTTGAAATGTTGAAAACATATATCTTTTTTACATTATTCATTACAGCGTTGCTAGGCATTTTGAAATGTTGAAAAAATATATTTTTTTTACACAATTCGAGAAAGCGTTGCTAGGCATTATGAAATGTTGAAAAAATATTTTTTTTACAAAATTCATGAAAGCGTTGCTAGGTATTTTGAAATGTTTAAAAAAGTATATTTTTTTCACAAAATTCATCAAACCGTTGCTAGGCATTTTAAAATGTTGAAAAATTATATTTTTTTTACAAAATTCATAAAAGTGTTGCTAGGCATTTTGAAATGTTCAACAAATATATTTTTTTCACATTATTCATTACAGCGTTGCTAGGCATTTTGAAATGTTGAAAAAATATTTTTTTTTACGCAATTCGAGAAAGCGTTGCTAGGCATTTTAAAATGTTGAAATAATAAATTTTTTCACAAAACTCATGAAAGCATTGCTACGCATTTTAAAATGTTGAAAAAATATATTTTTTTTACAAAATTTGAGAAAGCGTTGCTAGGCATTATGAAATGTTGAAAAAATATATTTTCTTTACAAAATTCATGAAAGCGTTGCTAGGCATTTTGATATGTTTAAAAAAGTATATTTTTTTCACATTATTCATAACAGCGTTGCTAGGCATTTAGAAATGTTGAAAAAATATATTTTCTTCACAAAATTCAGGAAAGCGTTGCTAGGCATTTTAAAATGTTGAAAAAATATATTTTTTTCACATTATTCATTACAGCGTTGCTAGGCATTTTGAAATGTTGAAAAATATATTTTTTTTACGCAATTCGAGAAAGCGTTGCTAGGCATTTTAAAATGTTGAAATAACACATTTTTTTCACAAAACTCATCAAACCGTTGCTAGGCATTTTAAAATGTTGAAAAATTATATCTTTTTTACAAAATTCATAAAAGTGTTGCTAGGCATTTTGAAATGTTCTCAAAATATATTTTTTTACATTATTCATTACAGCTAGGCATTTTGAAATGTTGAAAAAATATATTTTTTTCACAAAATTCATTAAACCGTTGCTAGGCATTTTAAAATGTTGAAAAATTATATTTTTGTTACAAAATTCATAAAAGTGTTGCTAGGCATTTTGAAATGTTGAAAAAATATATCTTTTTTACATTATTCATTACAGCGGTGCTAGGCATTTTGAAATGTTGAAAAAATATATTTTTTTCACAAAATTCATCAAACCGTTGCTAGGCAATTTAAAATGTTGAAAAATTATATTTTTTTTCACAAAATCCATAAAAGTGTTGCTAGGCATTTTGAAATGTTCAAAAAATATATTTTTTTACGCAATTCGAGAAAGCGTTGCTGGGCATTTTAAAAAGTTGAAATAATACATTTTTTTCACAAAACTCATGAAAGCGTTGCTAGGCATTTTGAAAAGTTGAAAAAATATATTTTTTCACAAAATTCATGAAATCGTTGCTAGGCATTTTAAAATTTTGAAAAAATATATTTTTTTTACAAAACACATGAATGCGTTGCTAGGCATTTTGAAATGTTCAAAAAATATATTTTTTTTACATTATTCATTTCAGCGTTGCTAGGCATTTTGAAATGTTGAAAAAATATATTTTTTTCACAAAATTCATCAAACCGTTGCTAGGCAATTTAAAATGTTGAAAAATTATATTTTTTTTCACAAAATCCATAAAAGTGTTGCTAGGCATTTTGAAATGTTCAAAAAATATATTTTTTTCACATTATTCATTACAGAGTTGCTAGGCATTTTGAAATGTTGAAAAAATATATTTTTTTTACGCAATTCGAGAAAGCGTTGCTAGGCATTTTAAAATGTTGAAATAATACATTTTTTCACAAAACTCATGAAAGCGTTGCTAGGCATTTAGAAATGTTGAAAAAATTTATTTTTTTCACAAAATTCATCAAAGCGTTGCTAGGCATTTTAAAATGTTGAAAAAATATATTTTTTTTACAATATTCATGAAAGCGTTGCTAGGCCTTTTGAAATGTTCAAAATATATATTTTCTTCACATAATTCATTACAGCGTTGCTAGGCACTTTGAAATGTTGAAAAAATAATTTTTTTCCCACAATTATTGAATGCGTTGCTAGGCATTTTAAAATGTTGAAAAAATATATTTTTTTTTACAAAACACATGAAAGCGTTGCTAGGCACTTTGAAATGTTGAAAATATATTTTTTTTTTACAAAATTCATGAAAGCGTTGCTAGGCATTTTGAAATGTTCAAAAAATATATTTTTTTCACATTATTCATAACAGCGTTGCTAGGTATTTTGAAATGTTTAAAAAATATATTTTTTTTACAAAATTCGAGAAAGCGTTGCTAGGCATTTTAAAATGTTGAAAAATACATTTTATTCACAAAACTCATGAAAGCGTTGCTAGGCATTTTAAAATGTTGAAATAATACATTTTTTCACAAAACTCATGAAAGCGTTGCTAGGCATTTTAAAATGTTGAAAAAATATATTTTTTTTACAATTTGTATGAAAGCGTTGCTAGGCATTTTGAAATATTTAAAAAATATATTTTTTTCACATTATTCATTACAGCGTTGCTAGGCATTTAGAAATATTGAAAAAATATATTTTTTTCACAAAATTCATCAAAGCGTTGCTAGGCATTTTAAAATGTTGAAAAAACATATTTTTTTTACAAAATTCATGAAAGCGTTGCTAGGCATTTTGAAATGTTGAAAAAATATATTTTTTTCACATTATTCATTACAGCGTTGCTAGGCATTTTGAAATGTTGAAAAAATATATTTTTTTTACACAATTCGAGAAAGCGTTGCTAGGCATTATGAAATGTTAAAAAAATATTTTTTTTACAAAATTCATGAAAGCGTTGCTAGGTATTTTGAAATGTTTAAAAAAGTATATTTTTTTCACATTATTCATAACAGCGTTGCTAGGCATTTTAAAATGTTGAAAAATTATATTTTTTTTACAAAATTCATAAAAGTGTTGCTAGGCATTTTGAAATGTTGAAAAAACATATTTTTTTTACATTATTCATTACAGCGTTGCTAGGCATTTTGAAATGTTGAAAAATATATTTTTTTACGCAATTCGAGAAAGCGTTGCTGGGCATTTTAAAATGTTGAAATAATACATTTTTTTCACAAAACTCATGAAAGCGTTTCTAGGCATTTTGAAAAGTTGAAAAAATATATTTTTTTACGCAATTCGAGAAAGCGTTGCTGGGCATTTTAAAATGTTGAAATAATACATTTTTTTCACAAAACTCATGAAAGCGTTGCTAGGCATTTTGAAATCTTGAAAAAATATATTTTTTTTACATTATTCATTACAGCGTTGCTAGGCATTTTGAAATGTTGAAAAATATATTTTTTTTACGCAATTCGAGAAAGCGTTGCTAGGCATTTTAAAATGTTGAAATAATAAATTTTTTTCACAAAACTCATGAAAGCGTTGCTAGGCATTTTGAAAAGTTGAAAAAATATTTTTTTTCACAAAATTCATGAAATCGTTGCTAAGCATTTTAAAATTTTGAAAAAATATATTTTTTTTACAAAACACATGAATGCGTTGCTAGGCATTTTGAAATGTTCAAAAAATATATTTTTTTTACATTATTCATTTCAGCGTTGCTAGGCATTTTGAAATGTTGAAAAAATATATTTTTTTCACAAAATTCATCAAACCGTTGCTAGGCAATTTAAAATGTTGAAAAATTATATTTTTTTTCACAAAATCCATAAAAGTGTTGCTAGGCATTTTGAAATGTTCAAAAAATATATTTTTTTCACATTATTCATTACAGAGTTGCTAGGCATTTTGAAATGTTGAAAAAATATATTTTTTTTACGCAATTCGAGAAAGCGTTGCTAGGCATTTTAAAATGTTGAAATAATACATTTTTTCACAAAACTCATGAAAGCGTTGCTAGGCATTTAGAAATGTTGAAAAAATATATTTTTTTCACAAAATTCATCAAAGCGTTGCTAGGCATTTTAAAATGTTGAAAAAATATATTTTTTTTACAATATTCATGAAAGCGTTGCTAGGCCTTTTGAAATGTTCAAAATATATATTTTCTTCACATTATTCATTACAGTGTGGCTAGGCACTTTGAAATGTTGAAAAAATAATTTTTTTCCCACAATTATTGAATGCGTTGCTAGGCATTTTAAAATGTTGAAAAAATATATATTTTTTTTACAAAACACATGAAAGCGTTGCTAGGCACTTTGAAATGTTGAAAATATATTTTTTTTTTACAAAATTCATGAAAGCGTTGCTAGGCATTTTGAAATGTTCAAAAAATATATATTTTTTTACAAAATTCGAGAAAGCGTTGCTAGGCATTTTAAAATATTGAAAAATACATTTTATTCACAAAACTCATGAAAGCGTTGCTAGGCATTTTAAAATGTTGAAATATTACAATTTTTCACAAAACTCATGAAAGCGTTGCTAGGCATTTTAAAATGTTGAAAAAATATATTTTTTTTACAATTTTTATGAAAGCGTTGCTAGGCATTTTGAAATATTTAAAAAATATATTTTTTTTACATTATTCATTTCAGCGTTGCTAGGCATTTTGAAATGTTGAAAAATATATTTTTTTTACGCAATTCGAGAAAGCGTTGCTAGGCATTTTAAAATGTTGAAAAATTATATTTTTTTTACAAAATTCATAAAAGCGTTGCTAGGCATTTTGAAATGTTCAAAAAATATATTTTTTCACATTATTCAATACAGCGTTGCTAGGCATTTAGAAATGTTGAAAAAATATATTTTTTTACGCAATTCGAGAAAGCGTTGCTAGGCATTTTAAAATGTTGAAAAAATATATTTTTTTTACAATTTTTATGAAAGCGTTGCTAGGCATTTTGAAATATTTAAAAAATATATTTTTTTACATTATTCATTTCAGCGTTGCTAGGCATTTTGAAATGTTGAAAAATATATTTTTTTTACGCAATTCGAGAAAGCGTTGCTAGGCATTTTAAAATGTTGAAAAATTATATTTTTTTTACAAAATTCATAAAAGCGTTGCTAGATATTTTGAAATGTTCAAAAAATATATTTTTTCACATTATTCAATACAGCGTTGCTAGGCATTTAGAAATGTTGAAAAAATATATTTTTTTTACGCAATTCGAGAAAGCGTTGCTAGGCATTTTAAAATGTTGAAAAAATATATTTTTTTTACAATTTTTATGAAAGCGTTGCTAGGCATTTTGAAATATTTAAAAAATATATTTTTTTCACATTATTCATTACAGCGTTGCTAGGCATTAAGAAATATTGAAAAAATATATTTTTTTCACAAAATTCATCAAAGCGTTGCTAGGCATTTTAAAATGTTGAAAAAACATATTTTTTTTACAAAATTCATGAAAGCGTTGCTAGGCATTTTGAAATGTTGAAAAAATATATTTTTTACAAAATTCATGAAAGCGTTGCTAGGTATTTTGAAATGTTTAAAAAAGTATATTTTTTTCACATTATTCATAACAGCGTTGCTTGGCATTTAGAAATGTTGAAAAAATATTTTTTTTACAAAACACATGAAAGCGTTGCTAGGCACTTTGAAATGTTGAAAAAATATATTTTTTTCACAAAATTCATCAAACCGTTGCTAGGCATTTTAAAATGTTGAAAAATTATATTTTTTTTACAAAATTCATAAAAGTGTTGCTAGGCATTTTGAAATGTTCAAAAAATATATTTTTTTCACATTATTCATTACAGCGTTGCTAGGCATTTTGAAATGTTGAAAAAATATATTTTTTTTACGCAATTCGAGAAAGCGTTGCTAGGTATTTTAAAATGTTGAAATAATACATTTTTTCACAAAACTCATGAAAGCGTTGCTACGCATTTTGAAATGTTTAAAAAATATATTTTTTTCACACAATTATTGAAAGCGTTGCTAGGCATTTTAAAATGTTGAAAAAATATATTGTTTTTACAAAACACATGAAAGCGTTGCTAGGCCCTTTGAAATGTTGAACAAATATATTTTTTTTACAAAATTCATGAAAGCGTTGCTAGGCATTTTGAAATGTTCAAAAAATATATTTTTTTCACATTATTCATTACAGCGTTGCTAGGCATTTTAAAATGTTGAAATAATACATTTTTTCACAAAACTCATGAAATCGTTGCTAGGCATTTTAAAATGTTGAAAAATATATTTTTTTTTCAATTTTTATGAAAGCGTTGCTAGGCATTTTGAAATATTTAAAAAATATATTTTATTCACGTTATTCATTACAGCGTTGCTAGGCATTTAGAAATGTTAAAAAATATATTTTTTTCACAAAATTCATCAAAGCGTTGCTAGGCATTTTAAAATGTTGAAAAAACATATTTTTTTTACAAAATTCATGAAAGCGTTGCTAGGCATTTTGAAATGTTGAAAAAATATATTTTTTTTACAAAATTCATAAAAGTGTTGCTAGGCATTTTGAAATGTTCAAAAAACATATTTTTTTTCACATTATTCATTACAGCGTTGCTAGGCATTTTGAAAAGTTGAAAAAATATATTTTTTTTACGCAATTCGAGAAAGCGTTGCTAGGCATTTTAAAATGTTAAAATAATACATTTTTTTCACAAAACTCATGAAAGCGTTGCTAGGCATTTTGAAATGTTGAAAAAATATATTTTTTTTACGCAATTCGAGAAAGCGTTGCTAGGCATTTTAAAATGTTGAAATAATACATTTTTTCACCAAACTCATGAAAGCGTTGCTACGCATTTTGAAATGTTTAAAAAATATATTTTTTTCACACAATTATTGAAAGCGTTGCTAGGCATTGTAAATGGTTAAAAAAATATATTTTTTTTACAATATTTGAGAAAGCGTTGATAGGCATTATGAAATGTTGAAAAAATATATTGTTTTTACAAAATTCATGAAAGCGTTGCTAGGCATTTTAAAGTGTTGAAAAAATATATTTTTTTCACATTATTCATAACAGCGTTGCTAGGCATTTTGAAATGTTGAAAAAATATTTGTTTTCACAAAATTCATGAAATCGTTGCTAGGCAATTTAAAATGTTGAATAAATATATTTTTTTTACAAAACACATGAAAGCGTTGCTAGGCACTTTGAAATGTTGAACAAATATATTTTTTTTACAAAATTCATGAAAGCATCGCTAGGCATTTTAAAATGTAGAAAAATTATATTTTTTTTACAAAATTCATAAAAGTGTTGCTAGGCATTTTGAAATGTTCAAAAAATATATTTTTTTCACATTATTCATTACAGCGTTGCTAGGCATTATGAAATGTTGAAAAAATATATTGTTTTTACAAAATTCATGAAAGCGTTGCTAGGCATTTTGAAATGTTTAAAAAATTATATTTTTTCACATTATTCATAACAGCGTTGCTAGGCATTTAGAAATGTTGAAAAAATATATTTTTTTCACAAAATTCATGAAAGCGTTGCTAGGCATTTTAAAATGTTGAAAAAATATATTTTTTTCACATTATTCGTAACAGCATTATTCATAACAACATTTTGAAATGTTGAAAAAATATTTGTTTTCACAAAATTCATGAAATCGTTGCTAGGCAATTTAAAATGTTGAAAAAATATATTTTTTTTACAAAACACATGAAAGCGTTGCTAGGCACTTTGAAATGTTGAACAAATATATTTTTTTTACAAAATTCATGAAAGCATTGCTAGGCATTTTAAAATGTAGACAAATTATATTTTTTTACAAAATTCATAAAAGTGTTGCTATTCATTTTGAAATGTTCAAAAAACATATTTTTTTTACATTATTCAATACAGCGTTGCTAGGCATTTTGAAATGTTGAAAAAATATATTTTTTTCACAAAATTCATCAAACCGTTGCTAGGCATTTTAAAATGTTGAAAAATTTATTTTTTTTACAAAATTCATAACAGTGTTGCTAGGCATTTTGAAATGTTCAAAAAATATATTTTCTTCACATTATTCATTACAGCGTTGCTAGGCATTTTGAAATGTTGAAAAATATATTTTTTTTACACAATTCGAGAAAGCGTTGCTAGGCATTTTAAAATGTTGAAATAATATATTTTTTTCACAAAACTCATGAAAGCGTTGCTAGGCATTTTGAAATGTTGAAAATATATATTTTTTTTACGCAAATCGAGAAAGCGTTGCTGGGCATTTTAAAATGTTGAAATAATACATTTTTTCACAAATCTCATGAAAGCGTTGCTAGGCATTTTAAAATGTTGAAAAAATATATTTTTTTTACAATTTTTATGAAAGCGTTGCTAGGCATTTTGAAATGTTGAAAAAATATATATTTTTTCACATTATTCATTACAGCGTTGCTAGGCATTTTGAAATGTTGAAAAAATATATTTTTTTTACACAATTCGAGAAAGGGTTGCTAGGCATTTTAAAATGTTAGAAAAATACATTTTTTCATAAAACTCATGAAAGCGTTGCTAGGCATTTTGATGTGATGAAAAAATATATTTTTTTTACAATATTCATGAAAGCGTTGCTAGGCATTTTGAAATGTTCAAAATATATATTTTCTTCACATTATTCATTACAGCGTTGCTAGGCACTTTGAAATGTTAAAAAAATAATTTTTTTCCCACAATTATTGAATGCGTTGCAGGCATTTTAAAATGTTGAAAAAATATATTTTTTTTACAAAACACATGAAAGCGTTGCTAGGCACTTTGAAATGTTGAAAGTATATATTTTTTTTACAAAATTCATGAAAGCGTTGCTAGGCATTTTAAAATGTAGAAAAATTATATTTTTTTTACAAAATCATAATAGTGTTGCTATTCATTTTGAAATGTTCAAAAAACATATTTTTTTTACATTATTCAATACAGCGTTGCTAGGCATTTTAAAATGTTCAAAAAATATATTTTTTTTACGCAATTCGAGAAAGCGTTGCTGGGCATTTTAAAATGTTGAAATAATACATTTTTTCACAAAACTCATGAAAGCGTTGCTAGGCATTTAGAAATGTTGAAAAAATATATTTTTTTCACAATATTCATCAAAGCGTTGCTAGGCATTTTAACATGTTGAAAAAATATATTTTTTTTACAATACTCATGAAAGCGTAGCAACGCTTTTGAAATGTTCAAAATATATATTTTCTTCACATTATTCATTACAGCGTTGCTAGGCACTTTGAAATGTTGAAAAAATAATTTTTTTCCCACAATTATTGAATGCGTTGCTAGGCATTTTAAAATGTTGAAAAAATATATTTTTTTTTACAAAACACATGAAAGCGTTGCTAGGCACTTTGAAATGTTGAAAATATATATTTTTTTTACAAAATTCATGAAAGCGTTGCTAGGCATTTTGAAATGTTCAAAAAATATATTTTTTTCACATTATTCATTACAGCGTTGCTAGGCATTTTGAAATGTTTAAAAAATATATTTTTCTTACACGATTCGAGAAAGCGTTGCTAGGCATTTTAAAATGTTGAAAAATACATTTTTTTCACTAAACTCATGTAAGCGTTGCTAGGCATTTTGAAATGTTGAAAAAATATATTTTTTTTACGCAATTCGAGAAAGCGTTGCTAGGCATTTTAAAATGTTGAAATAATACATTTTTCACAAAACTCATGAAAGCGTTGCTAGTCACTTTGAAATGTTGAAAAAATATATTTTTTTTACAAAATTCATGAAAGCGTTGCTAGGCATTTTGAAATGTTCAAAAAATATATTTTTTTACATTATTCATTACAGCGTTGGTAGGCATTTTGAAATGTTGAAAAAATATATTTTTTTCACAAAATTCATCAAACCGTTGCTAGGCATTTTAAAATGTTGAAAAAAAATATTTTTTTTACAATTTTTATGAAAGCGTTGCTAGGCATTTTGAAATGTTTAAAAAATATATTTTTTTCACATTATTCATTACAGCGTTGCTAGGCATTTAGAAATGTTGAAAAAATATATTTTTTTCACAAAATTCATCAAAGTGTTGCTAGGCATTTTAAAATGTTGAAAAATTATATTTTTTTTACAAAAATCTTGAAAGCGTTGCTAGGCATTTTGAAATGTTGAAAAAATATATTTTTTTTACAAAACACATGAAAGCGTTGCTAGGGACTTTGAAATGTTGAAATAATATATTTTTTTTACAAAATTCATGAAAGCGTTGCTAGGCATTTTTAAATGTTCAAAAAATATATTTTTTTCACATTATTCATTACAGCGTTGCTAGGCATTTTGAAATGTTGAAAAAATATATTTTTTTACGCAATTCGAGAAAGCGTTCCTAAGCATTTTAAAATGTTGAAATAATACATTTTTTTAAAAAAACTCATGAAAGCGTTGCTAGGCATTTTGAAATGTTGAAAAAATATATTTTTTTTACGCAATTCGAGAAAGCGTTGCTAGGCATTTTAAAATGTTGAAATAATACATTTTTTTCACAAAACTCATGAAAGCGTTGCTAGGCATTTTAAAATGTTGAAAAAATATATTTTTTTTACAATTTTTATGAAAGCGTTGCTAGGCAATTTGAAATGTTTAAAAAATATATTTTTTTCACACAATTATTGAAAGCGTTGCTAGGCATTTTAAAATGTTGAAAAAATATATTGTTTTTACAAAATTTGAGAAAGCGTTGCTAGGCATTATGAAATGTTGAAAAAATATACTTTTTTTACAAAATTCATGAAAGCGTTGCTAGGCATTTTGAAATGTTTAAAAAAGTATATTTTTTTCACATTATTCATAACAGCGTTGCTAGGCATTTAGAAATGTTGAAAAAATATATTTTTTTCACAAAATTCATGAAAGCGTTGCTAGGCATTTTAAAATGTTGAAAAAATATATTTTTTTTACAAAACACATGAAAGCGTTGCTAGGCACTTTGAAATGTTGAACAAATATATTTTTTTTACAAAATTCATGTAAGCGTTGCTAGGCATTTTGAAATGTTGAAAAAATATATTTTTTTCACAAAATCATCAAACCGTTGCTAGGCATTTTAAAGTGTTGAAAAATTTATTTTTTTTACAAAATTCATAACAGTGTTGCTAGGCATTTTGAAGTGTTCAAAAAATATATTTTCTTCACATTATTCATTACAGCGTTGCTAGGCATTTTGAAATGTTGAAAAATATATTTTTTTTACGCAATTCGAGAAAGCGTTGCTAGGCATTTTAAAATGTTGAAATAATATATTTTTTTCACAAAACTCATGTAAGCGTTGCTAGGCATTTTGAAATGTTGAAAAAATATATTTTTTTACGCAATTCGAGAAAGCGTTGCTAGGCATTTTAAAATGTTGAAATAATACATTTTTTCACAAAACTCATGAAAGCGTTGCTAGTCACTTTGAAATGTTGAAAAAATATATTTTTTTTACAAAATTCATGAAAGCGTTGCTAGGCATTTTGAAATGTTCAAAAAATATATTTTTTTACATTATTCATTACAGCGTTGGTAGGCATTTTGAAATGTTGAAAAAATATATTTTTTTCACAAAATTCATCAAACCGTTGCTAGGCATTTTAAAATGTTGAAAAAATATATTTTTTTTACAATTTTTATGAAAGCGTAGCTAGGCATTTTGAAATGTTTAAAAAATATATTTTTTTCACATTATTCATTACAGTGTTGCTAGGCATTTAGAAATGTTGAAAAAATATATTTTTTTCACAAAATTCATCAAAGTGTTGCTAGGCATTTTAAAATGTTGAAAAAATATATTTTTTTTACAAAATTCATGAAAGCGTTGCTAGGCATGTTGAAATGTTGAAAAAATATATTTTTTTTACAAAACACATGAAAGCGTTGCTAGGCACTTTGAAATTTTGAAAAAAAATATTTTTTTTACAAAATTCATGAAAGCGTTGCTAGGCATTTTTAAATGTTCAAAAAATATATTCTTTTCACATTATTCATTACAGCGTTGCTAGGCATTTTGAAATGTTGAAAAAATATATTTTTTTACGCAATTCGAGAAAGCGTTCCTAAGCATTTTAAAATGTTGAAATAATACATTTTTTTTAAAAAACTCATGAAAGCGTTGCTAGGCATTTTGAAATATTGAAAAAATATATTTTTTTTACGCAATTCGAGAAAGCGTTGCTAGGCATTTTAAAATGTTGAAATAACACATTTTTTTCACAAAACTCATGAAAGCGTTGCTAGGCATTTTAAAATGTTGAAAAGATATATTTTTTTTACAATTTTTATGAAAGCGTTGCTAGGCATTTTGAAATGTTTAAAAAATATTTTTTTTCACACAATTATTGAAAGCGTTGCTAGGCATTTTAAAATGTTGAAAAAATATATTGTTTTTACAAAATTTGAGAAAGCGTTGCTAGGCATTATGAAATGTTGAAAAAATATATTTTTTTTACAAAATTCATGAAAGCGTTGCTAGGCATTTTGAAATGTTTAAAAAAGTATATTTTTTTCACATTATTCATAACAGCGTTGCTAGGCATTTAGAAATGTTTAAAAAATATAGTTTTTTCACACAATTATTGAAAGCGTTGCTAGGCATTTTAAAATGTTGAAAAAATATATTGTTTTTACAAAATTTGAGAAAGCGTTGCTAGGCATTATGAAATGTTGAAAAAATATATTTCTTTTACAAAATTCATGAAAGCGTTGCTAGGCATTTTGAAATGTTTAAAAAAGTATATTTTTTTCACATTATTCATAACAGCGTTGCTAGGCATTTAGAAATGTTGAAAAAATATATTTTTTTCACAAAATTCATGAAAGCGTTGCTAGGCATTTTCAAATGTTGAAAAAATATATTTTTTTCACATTATTCGTAACAGCATTATTCATAACAACATTTTGAAATGTTGAAAAAATATTTGTTTTCACAAAATTCATGAAATCGTTGCTAGGCAATTTAAAATGTTGAAAAAATATATTTTTTTTACAAAACACATGAAAGCGTTGCTAGGCACTTTGAAATGTTGAACAAATATATTTTTTTTACAAAATTCATGAAAGCATTGCTAGGCATTTTAAAATGTAGACAAATTATATTTTTTTTACAAAAATCATAAAAGTGTTGCTATTCATTTTGAAATGTTGAAAAAACATATTTTTTTTACATTATTCAATACAGCATTGCTAGGCATTTTGAAATGTTGAAAAAATATATTTTTTTCACAAAATTCATCAAACAGTTGCTAGGCATTTTAAAGTGTTGAAAAATTTATTTTTTTTACAAAATTCATAACAGTGTTGCTAGGCATTTAGAAATGTTGAAAATATATATTTTTTTGTACGCAATTCGAGAAAGCGTTGCTGGGCATTTTAAAATGTTGAAATAATACATTTTTTCACAAAACTCATGAAAGCGTTGCTAGGCATTTTAAAATGTTGAAAAAATATATTTTTTTTACAATTTTTATGAAAGCGTTGCTAGGCATTTTGAAATGTTTAAAAAATATATTTTTTTCACATTATTTTTTACAGCGTTGCTAGGCATTTAGAAATGTTAAAAAAATATATTTTTTTCACAAAATTTATCAAAGCGTTGCTAGGCATTTTGAAATGTTGAAAAAATATATATTTTTTCACATTATTCATTACAGCGTTGCTAGGAATTTTGAAATGTTGAAAAAATATATTTTTTTTACACAATTCGAGAAAGGGTTGCTAGGCATTTTAAAATGTTAGAAAAATACATTTTTTCATAAAACTCATGAAAGCGTTGCTAGGCATTTTGATGTGATGAAAAAATATATTTTTTTTACAATATTCATGAAAGCGTTGCTAGGCATTTTGAAATGTTCAAAATATATATTTTCTTCACATTATTCATTACAGCGTTGCTAGGCACTTTGAAATGTTGAAAAAATAATTTTTTTCCCACAATTATTGAATGCGTTGCAGGCATTTTAAAATGTTGAAAAAATATATTTTTTTTACAAAATACATGAAAGCGTTGCTAGGCACTTTGAAATGTTGAAAGTATATATTTTTTTTACAAAATTCATGAAAGCGTTGCTAGGCATTTTAAAATGTAGAAAAATTATATTTTTTTTACAAAATTCATAAAAGTGTTGCTATTCATTTTGAAATGTTCAAAAAACATATTTTTTTTACATTATTCAATACAGCGTTGCTAGGCATTTTAAAATGTTCAAAAAATATATTTTTTTTACGCAATTCGAGAAAGCTTTGCTAGGCATTTTAAAATGTTGAAATAATATATTTTTTTCACAAAACTCATGAAAGCGTTGCTAGGCATTTTGAAATGTTGAAAATATATATTTTTTTACGCAATTCGAGAAAGCGTTGCTGGGCATTTTTAAATGTTGAAATAATACATTTTTTCACAAAACTCATGAAAGCGTTGCTAGGCATTTTGAAATGTTGAAAAAATATATTTTTCTCACAAAATTCATCAAAGCGTTGCTATTCATTTTAAAATGTTGAAAAAATATATTTTTTTTACAATACTCATGAAAGCGTTGCTAGGCCTTTTGAAATGTTCAAAATATATATTTTCTTCACATTATTCATTACAGCGTTGCTAGGCACTTTGAAATGTTGAAAAAATAATTTTTTCCCACAATTATTGAATGCGTTGCTAGGCACTTTGAAATGTTGAAAATATATATTTTTTTACAAAATTCATGAAAGCGTTGCTAGGCATTTTGAAATGTTCAAAAAATATATTTTTTTCACATTATTCAATACAGCGTTGCTAGGCATTTTGAAATGTTTAAAAAATATATTTTTCTTACACGATTCGAGAAAGCGTTGCTAGGCATTTTAAAATGTTGAAAAATACATTTTTTTCACAAAACTCATGTAAGCGTTGCTAGGCATTTTGAAATGTTGAAAAAATACATTTTTTTCACATTATTCAATACAGCGTTGCTAGGCATTTTGAAATGTTTAAAAAATATATTTTTTTACGCAATTCGAGAAAGCGTTGCTAGGCATTTTAAAATGTTGAAATAATACATTTTTTCACAAAACTCATGAAAGCGTTGCTAGGCATTTTAAAATGTTGAAAAAATAAATTTTTTTCACAAAATTCATCAAAGTGTTGCTAGGCATTTTAAAATGTTGAAAAAATACATTTTTTTCACATTATTCATAACAGCGTTGCTAGGCATTTTGAAATGTTGAAAAAATATTTTTTTTCGCAAAATTCATGAAATCGTTGCTAGGCATTTTAAAATGTTGAAAAAATATATTTTTTTTACAAAACACATGAAAGCGTTGCTAGTCACTTTGAAATGTTGAAAAAATATATTTTTTTTACAAAATTCATGAAAGCGTTTCTAGGCATTTTGAAATGTTCAAAAAATATATTTTTTTACATTATTCATTACAGCGTTGGTAGGCATTTTGAAATGTTGAAAAAATATATTTTTTTTACAATTTTTATGAAAGCGTTGCTAGGCATTTTGAAATGTTTAAAAAATATATTTTTTTCACATTATTCATAACAGCGTTGCTAGGCATTTTAAAATGTTGAAAAATTATATTTTTTTTACAAAATTCATAAAAGTGTTGCTAGGCATTTTGAAATGTTGAAAAAACATATTTTTTTTACATTATTCATTACAGCGTTGCTAGGCATTTTAAAATGTTGAAAAAATATATATTTTTTTTACAAAACACATGAAAGCGTTGCTAGGCACTTTGAAATGTTGAAAATATATTTTTTTTTTACAAAATTCATGAAAGCGTTGCTACTCATTTTGAAATGTTCAAAAAATATATATTTTTTTACAAAATTCGAGAAAGCGTTGCTAGGCATTTTAAAATGTTGAAAAATACATTTTATTCACAAAACTCATGAAAGCGTTGCTAGGCATTTTAAAATGTTGAAATAATACAATTTTTCACAAAACTCATGAAAGCGTTGCTAGGCATTTTAAAATGTTGAAAAAATATATTTTTTTTACAATTTTTATGAAAGCGTTGCTAGGCATTTTGAAATATTTAAAAAATATATTTTTTTTACATTATTCATTTCAGCGTTGCTAGGCATTTTGAAATGTTGAAAAATATATTTTTTTTACGCAATTCGAGAAAGCGTTGCTAGGCATTTTAAAATGTTAAAAATTATATTTTTTTTACAAAATTCATAAAAGCGTTGCTAGATATTTTGAAATGTTCAAAAAATATATTTTTTCACATTATTCAATACAGCGTTGCTAGGCATTTAGAAATGTTGAAAAAATATATTTTTTTTACGCAATTCGAGAAAGCGTTGCTAGGCATTTTAAAATGTTGAAAAAATATATTTTTTTTACAATTTTTATGAAAGCGTTGCTAGGCATTTTGAAATATTTAAAAAATATATTTTTTTTACATTATTCATTTCAGCGTTGCTAGGCATTTTGAAATGTTGAAAAATATATTTTTTTTACGCAATTCGAGAAAGCGTTGCTAGGCATTTTAAAATGTTAAAAATTATATTTTTTTTACAAAATTCATAAAAGCGTTGCTAGATATTTTGAAATGTTCAAAAAATATATTTTTTCACATTATTCAATACAGCGTTGCTAGGCATTTAGAAATGTTGAAAAAATATATTTTTTTTACGCAATTCGAGAAAGCGTTGCTAGGCATTTTGAAATATTTAAAAAATATATTTTTTTCACATTATTCATTACAGCGTTGCTAGGCATTTAGAAATATTGAAAAAATATATTTTTTTCACAAAATTCATCAAAGCGTTGCTAGGCATTTTAAAATGTTGAAAAAACATATTTTTTTTACAAAATTCATGAAAGCGTTGCTAGGCATTTTGAAATGTTGAAAAAATATATTTTTTACAAAATTCATGAAAGCGTTGCTAGGTATTTTGAAATGTTTAAAAAAGTATATTTTTTTCACATTATTCATAACAGCGTTGCTTGGCATTTAGAAATGTTGAAAAAATATTTTTTTTACAAAACACATGAAAGCGTTGCTAGGCACTTTGAAATGTTGAAAAAATATATTTTTTTCACAAAATTCATCAAACCGTTGCTAGGCATTTTAAAATGTTGAAAAATTATATTTTTTTTACAAAATTCATAAAAGTGTTGCTAGGCATTTTGAAATGTTCAAAAAATATATTTTTTTCACATTATTCATTACAGCGTTGCTAGGCATTTTGAAATGTTGAAAAAATATATTTTTTTTACGCAATTCGAGAAAGCGTTGCTAGGTATTTTAAAATGTTGAAATAATACATTTTTTCACAAAACTCATGAAAGCGTTGCTACGCATTTTGAAATGTTTAAAAAATATATTTTTTTCACACAATTATTGAAAGCGTTGCTAGGCATTTTAAAATGTTGAAAAAATATATTGTTTTTACAAAACACATGAAAGCGTTGCTAGGCCCTTTGAAATGTTGAACAAATATATTTTTTTTACAAAATTCATGAAAGCGTTGCTAGGCATTTTGAAATGTTCAAAAAATATATTTTTTTCACATTATTCATTACAGCGTTGCTAGGCATTTTAAAATGTTGAAATAATACATTTTTTCACAAAACTCATGAAATCGTTGCTAGGCATTTTAAAATGTTGAAAAATATATTTTTTTTCCAATTTTTATGAAAGCGTTGCTAGGCATTTTGAAATATTTAAAAAATATATTTTATTCACGTTATTCATTACAGCGTTGCTAGGCATTTAGAAATGTTAAAAAATATATTTTTTTCACAAAATTCATCAAAGCGTTGCTAGGCATTTTAAAATGTTGAAAAAACATATTTTTTTTACAAAATTCATGAAAGCGTTGCTAGGCATTTTGAAATGTTGAAAAAATATATTTTTTTTACAAAATTCATAAAAGTGTTGCTAGGCATTTTGAAATGTTCAAAAAACATATTTTTTTTCACATTATTCATTACAGCGTTGCTAGGCATTTTGAAAAGTTGAAAAAATATATTTTTTTTACGCAATTCGAGAAAGCGTTGCTAGGCATTTTAAAATGTTAAAATAATACATTTTTTTCACAAAACTCATGAAAGCGTTGCTAGGCATTTTGAAATGTTGAAAAAATATATTTTTTTTACGCAATTCGAGAAAGCGTTGCTAGGCATTTTAAAATGTTGAAATAATACATTTTTTCACCAAACTCATGAAAGCGTTGCTACGCATTTTGAAATGTTTAAAAAATATATTTTTTTCACACAATTATTGAAAGCGTTGCTAGGCATTGTAAATGGTTAAAAAAATATATTTTTTTTACAATATTTGAGAAAGCGTTGATAGGCATTATGAAATGTTGAAAAAATATATTGTTTTTACAAAATTCATGAAAGCGTTGCTAGGCATTTTAAAGTGTTGAAAAAATATATTTTTTTCACATTATTCATAACAGCGTTGCTAGGCATTTTGAAATGTTGAAAAAATATTTGTTTTCACAAAATTCATGAAATCGTTGCTAGGCAATTTAAAATGTTGAATAAATATATTTTTTTTACAAAACACATGAAAGCGTTGCTAGGCACTTTGAAATGTTGAACAAATATATTTTTTTTACAAAATTCATGAAAGCATCGCTAGGCATTTTAAAATGTAGAAAAATTATATTTTTTTTACAAAATTCATAAAAGTGTTGCTAGGCATTTTGAAATGTTCAAAAAATATATTTTTTTCACATTATTCATTACAGCGTTGCTAGGCATTATGAAATGTTGAAAAAATATATTGTTTTTACAAAATTCATGAAAGCGTTGCTAGGCATTTTGAAATGTTTAAAAAATTATATTTTTTCACATTATTCATAACAGCGTTGCTAGGCATTTAGAAATGTTGAAAAAATATATTTTTTTCACAAAATTCATGAAAGCGTTGCTAGGCATTTTAAAATGTTGAAAAAATATATTTTTTTCACATTATTCGTAACAGCATTATTCATAACAACATTTTGAAATGTTGAAAAAATATTTGTTTTCACAAAATTCATGAAATCGTTGCTAGGCAATTTAAAATGTTGAATAAATATATTTTTTTTACAAAACACATGAAAGCGTTGCTAGGCACTTTGAAATGTTGAACAAATATATTTTTTTTACAAAATTCATGAAAGCATTGCTAGGCATTTTAAAATGTAGACAAATTATATTTTTTTACAAAATTCATAAAAGTGTTGCTATTCATTTTGAAATGTTCAAAAAACATATTTTTTTTACATTATTCAATACAGCGTTGCTAGGCATTTTGAAATGTTGAAAAAATATATTTTTTTCACAAAATTCATCAAACCGTTGCTAGGCATTTTAAAATGTTGAAAAATTTATTTTTTTTACAAAATTCATAACAGTGTTGCTAGGCATTTTGAAATGTTCAAAAAATATATTTTCTTCACATTATTCATTACAGCGTTGCTAGGCATTTTGAAATGTTGAAAAATATATTTTTTTTACGCAATTCGAGAAAGCGTTGCAGGGCATTTTAAAATGTTGAAATAATATATTTTTTTCACAAAACTCATGAAAGCGTTGCTAGGCATTTTGAAATGTTGAAAATATATATTTTTTTTACGCAAATCGAGAAAGCGTTGCTGGGCATGTTAAAATGTTGAAATAATACATTTTTTCACAAATCTCATGAAAGCGTTGCTAGGCATTTTAAAATGTTGAAAAAATATATTTTTTTTACAATTTTTATGAAAGCGTTGCTAGGCATTTTGAAATGTTGAAAAAATATATATTTTTTCACATTATTCATTACAGCGTTGCTAGGCATTTTGAAATGTTGAAAAAATATATTTTTTTTACACAATTCGAGAAAGGGTTGCTAGGCATTTTAAAATGTTAGAAAAATACATTTTTTCATAAAACTCATGAAAGCGTTGCTAGGCATTTTGATGTGATGAAAAAATATATTTTTTTCACAATATTCATCAAAGCGTTGCTAGGCATTTTAAAATGTAGAAAAATTATATTTTTTTTACAAAATCATAATAGTGTTGCTATTCATTTTGAAATGTTCAAAAAACATATTTTTTTTACATTATTCAATACAGCGTTGCTAGGCATTTTAAAATGTTCAAAAAATATATTTTTTTTACGCAATTCGAGAAAGCGTTGCTAGGCATTTTAAAATGTTGAAATAATACATTTTTTTCACAAAACTCATGAAAGCGTTGCTAGGCATTTTGAAAAGTTGAAAAAATATATTTTTTTACGCAATTCGAGAAAGCGTTGCTGGGCATTTTAAAATGTTGAAATAATACATTTTTTCACAAAACTCATGAAAGCGTTGCTAGGCATTTAGAAATGTTGAAAAAATATATTTTTTTCACAATATTCATCAAAGCGTTGCTAGGCATTTTAAAATGTTGAAAAAAGTATATTTTTTTTACAATACTCATGAAAGCGTTGCTAGGCCTTTTGAAATGTTCAAAATATATATTTTCTTCACATTATTCATTACAGCGTTGCTAGGCACTTTGAAATGTTGAAAAAATAATTTTTTTCCCACAATTATTGAATGCGTTGCTAGGCATTTTAAAATGTTGAAAAAATATATTTTTTTTTACAAAACACATGAAAGCGTTGCTAGGCACTTTGAAATGTTGAAAATATATATTTTTTTTACAAAATTCATGAAAGCGTTGCTAGGCATTTTGAAATGTTCAAAAAATATATTTTTTTCACATTATTCATTACAGCGTTGCTAGGCATTTTGAAATGTTTAAAAAATATATTTTTCTTACACGATTCGAGAAAGCGTTGCTAGGCATTTTAAAATGTTGAAAAATACATTTTTTTCACTAAACTCATGTAAGCGTTGCTAGGCATTTTGAAATGTTGAAAAAATATATTTTTTTTACGCAATTCGAGAAAGCGTTGCTAGGCATTTTAAAATGTTGAAATAATACATTTTTCACAAAACTCATGAAAGCGTTGCTAGTCACTTTGAAATGTTGAAAAAATATATTTTTTTTACAAAATTCATGAAAGCGTTGCTAGGCATTTTGAAATGTTCAAAAAATATATTTTTTTACATTATTCATTACAGCGTTGGTAGGCATTTTGAAATGTTGAAAAAATATATTTTTTTCACAAAATTCATCAAACCGTTGCTAGGCATTTTAAAATGTTGAAAAAAAATATTTTTTTTACAATTTTTATGAAAGCGTTGCTAGGCATTTTGAAATGTTTAAAAAATATATTTTTTTCACATTATTCATTACAGCGTTGCTAGGCATTTAGAAATGTTGAAAAAATATATTTTTTTCACAAAATTCATCAAAGTGTTGCTAGGCATTTTAAAATGTTGAAAAATTATATTTTTTTTACAAAAATCATGAAAGCGTTGCTAGGCATTTTGAAATGTTGAAAAAATATATTTTTTTTACAAAACACATGAAAGCGTTGCTAGGCACTTTGAAATGTTGAAATAATATATTTTTTTTACAAAATTCATGAAAGCGTTGCTAGGCATTTTTAAATGTTCAAAAAATATATTTTTTTCACATTATTCATTACAGCGTTGCTAGGCATTTTGAAATGTTGAAAAAATATATTTTTTTACGCAATTCGAGAAAGCGTTCCTAAGCATTTTAAAATGTTGAAATAATACATTTTTTTTAAAAAACTCATGAAAGCGTTGCTAGGCATTTTGAAATGTTGAAAAAATATATTTTTTTTACGCAATTCGAGAAAGCGTTGCTAGGCATTTTAAAATGTTGAAATAATACATTTTTTTCACAAAACTCATGAAAGCGTTGCTAGGCATTTTAAAATGTTGAAAAAATATATTTTTTTTACAATTTTTATGAAAGCGTTGCTAGGCAATTTGAAATGTTTAAAAAATATATTTTTTTCACACAATTATTGAAAGCGTTGCTAGGCATTTTAAAATGTTGAAAAAATATATTGTTTTTACAAAATTTGAGAAAGCGTTGCTAGGCATTATGAAATGTTGAAAAAATATACTTTTTTTTACAAAATTCATGAAAGCGTTGCTAGGCATTTTGAAATGTTTAAAAAAGTATATTTTTTTCACATTATTCATAACAGCGTTGCTAGGCATTTAGAAATGTTGAAAAAATATATTTTTTTCACAAAATTCATGAAAGCGTTGCTAGGCATTTTAAAATGTTGAAAAAATATATTTTTTTTACAAAACACATGAAAGCGTTGCTAGGCACTTTGAAATGCTGAACAAATATATTTTTTTTACAAAATTCATGTAAGCGTTGCTAGGCATTTTAAAATGTTGAAAAAATATATTTTTTTTACAAAACACATGAAAGCGTTGCTAGGCACTTTGAAATGTTGAAAATATATATTTTTTTTACAAAATTCATGAAAGCGTTGCTAGGCATTTTGAAGTGTTCAAAAAATATATTTTCTTCACATTATTCATTACAGCGTTGCTAGGCATTTTGAAATGTTGAAAAATATATTTTTTTTACGCAATTCGAGAAAGCGTTGCTAGGCATTTTAAAATGTTGAAATAATATATTTTTTTCACAAAACTCATGTAAGCGTTGCTAGGCATTTTGAAATGTTGAAAAAATATATTTTTTTACGCAATTCGAGAAAGCGTTGCTAGGCATTTTAAAATGTTGAAATAATACATTTTTTCACAAAACTCATGAAAGCGTTGCTAGTCACTTTGAAATGTTGAAAAAATATATTTTTTTTACAAAATTCATGAAAGCGTTGCTAGGCATTTTGAAATGTTCAAAAAATATATTTTTTTACATTATTCATTACAGCGTTGGTAGGCATTTTGAAATGTTGAAAAAATATATTTTTTTCACAAAATTCATCAAACCGTTGCTAGGCATTTTAAAATGTTGAAAAAATATATTTTTTTTACAATTTTTATGAAAGCGTAGCTAGGCATTTTGAAATGTTTAAAAAATATATTTTTTTCACATTATTCATTACAGTGTTGCTAGGCATTTAGAAATGTTGAAAAAATATATTTTTTTCACAAAATTCATCAAAGTGTTGCTAGGCATTTTAAAATGTTGAAAAAATATATTTTTTTTACAAAATTCATGAAAGCGTTGCTAGGCATGTTGAAATGTTGAAAAAATATATTTTTTTTACAAAACACATGAAAGCGTTGCTAGGCACTTTGAAATTTTGAAAAAAAATATTTTTTTTACAAAATTCATGAAAGCGTTGCTAGGCATTTTTAAATGTTCAAAAAATATATTCTTTTCACATTATTCATTACAGCGTTGCTAGGCATTTTGAAATGTTGAAAAAATATATTTTTTTACGCAATTCGAGAAAGCGTTCCTAAGCATTTTAAAATGTTGAAATAATACATTTTTTTTAAAAAACTCATGAAAGCGTTGCTAGGCATTTTGAAATGTTGAAAAAATATATTTTTTTTACGCAATTCGAGAAAGCGTTGCTAGGCATTTTAAAATGTTGAAATAACACATTTTTTTCACAAAACTCATGAAAGCGTTGCTAGGCATTTTAAAATGTTGAAAAGATATATTTTTTTTACAATTTTTATGAAAGCGTTGCTAGGCATTTTGAAATGTTTAAAAAATATATTTTTTTCACACAATTATTGAAAGCGTTGCTAGGCATTTTAAAATGTTGAAAAAATATATTGTTTTTACAAAATTTGAGAAAGCGTTGCTAGGCATTATGAAATGTTGAAAAAATATATTTTTTTTACAAAATTCATGAAAGCGTTGCTAGGCATTTTGAAATGTTTAAAAAAGTATATTTTTTTCACATTATTCATAACAGCGTTGCTAGGCATTTAGAAATGTTTAAAAAATATAGTTTTTTCACACAATTATTGAAAGCGTTGCTAGGCATTTTAAAATGTTGAAAAAATATATTGTTTTTACAAAATTTGAGAAAGCGTTGCTAGGCATTATGAAATGTTGAAAAAATATATTTCTTTTACAAAATTCATGAAAGCGTTGCTAGGCATTTTGAAATGTTTAAAAAAGTATATTTTTTTCACATTATTCATAACAGCGTTGCTAGGCATTTTAAAATGTTGAAAAAATATATTTTTTTCACATTATTCGTAACAGCATTATTCATAACAACATTTTGAAATGTTGAAAAAATATTTGTTTTCACAAAATTCATGAAATCGTTGCTAGGCAATTTAAAATGTTGAAAAAATATATTTTTTTTACAAAACACATGAAAGCGTTGCTAGGCACTTTGAAATGTTGAACAAATATATTTTTTTTACAAAATTCATGAAAGCATTGCTAGGCATTTTAAAATGTAGACAAATTATATTTTTTTTACAAAAATCATAAAAGTGTTGCTATTCATTTTGAAATGTTGAAAAAACATATTTTTTTTACATTATTCAATACAGCATTGCTAGGCATTTTGAAATGTTGAAAAAATATATTTTTTTCACAAAATTCATCAAACAGTTGCTAGGCATTTTAAAGTGTTGAAAAATTTATTTTTTTTACAAAATTCATAACAGTGTTGCTAGGCATTTAGAAATGTTCAAAAAATATATTTTCTTCACATTATTCATTACAGCGTTGCTAGGCATTTTGAAATGTTGAAAAATATATTTTTTTGTACGCAATTCGAGAAAGCGTTGCTGGGCATTTTAAAATGTTGAAATAATACATTTTTTCACAAAACTCATGAAAGCGTTGCTAGGCATTTTGAAATGTTGAAAATATATATTTTTTTGTACGCAATTCGAGAAAGCGTTGCTGGGCATTTTAAAATGTTGAAATAATATATTTTTTCACAAAACTCATGAAAGCGTTGCTAGGCATTTTAAAATGTTGAAAAAATATATTTTTTTTACAATTTTTATGAAAGCGTTGCTAGGCATTTTGAAATGTTTAAAAAATATATTTTTTTCACATTATTTTTTACAGCGTTGCTAGGCATTTAGAAATGTTGAAAAAAAATATTTTTTTTACAAAATTCATGAAAGCGTTGCTAGGCATTTGTAAATGTTCAAAAAATATATTCTTTTCACATTATTCATTACAGCGTTGCTAGGCATTTTGAAATGTTGAAAAAATATATTTTTTTACGCAATTCGAGAAAGCGTTCCTAAGCATTTTAAAATGTTGAAATAATACATTTTTTTTAAAAAACTCATGAAAGCGTTGCTAGGCATTTTGAAATGTTGAAAAAATATATTTTTTTTACGCAATTCGAGAAAGCGTTGCTAGGCATTTTAAAATGTTGAAATAACACATTTTTTTCACAAAACTCATGAAAGCGTTGCTAGGCATTTTAAAATGTTGAAAAGATATATTTTTTTTACAATTTTTATGAAAGCGTTGCTAGGCATTTTGAAATGTTTAAAAAATATATTTTTTTCACACAATTATTGAAAGCGTTGCTAGGCATTTTAAAATGTTGAAAAAATATATTGTTTTTACAAAATTTGAGAAAGCGTTGCTAGGCATTATGAAATGTTGAAAAAATATATTTTTTTTACAAAATTCATGAAAGCGTTGCTAGGCATTTTGAAATGTTTAAAAAAGTATATTTTTTTCACATTATTCATAACAGCGTTGCTAGGCATTTAGAAATGTTTAAAAAATATAGTTTTTTCACACAATTATTGAAAGCGTTGCTAGGCATTTTAAAATGTTGAAAAAATATATTGTTTTTACAAAATTTGAGAAAGCGTTGCTAGGCATTATGAAATGTTGAAAAAATATATTTCTTTTACAAAATTCATGAAAGCGTTGCTAGGCATTTTGAAATGTTTAAAAAAGTATATTTTTTTCACATTATTCATAACAGCGTTGCTAGGCATTTTAAAATGTTGAAAAAATATATTTTTTTCACATTATTCGTAACAGCATTATTCATAACAACATTTTGAAATGTTGAAAAAATATTTGTTTTCACAAAATTCATGAAATCGTTGCTAGGCAATTTAAAATGTTGAAAAAATATATTTTTTTTACAAAACACATGAAAGCGTTGCTAGGCACTTTGAAATGTTGAACAAATATATTTTTTTTACAAAATTCATGAAAGCATTGCTAGGCATTTTAAAATGTAGACAAATTATATTTTTTTTACAAAAATCATAAAAGTGTTGCTATTCATTTTGAAATGTTGAAAAAACATATTTTTTTTACATTATTCAATACAGCATTGCTAGGCATTTTGAAATGTTGAAAAAATATATTTTTTTCACAAAATTCATCAAACAGTTGCTAGGCATTTTAAAGTGTTGAAAAATTTATTTTTTTTACAAAATTCATAACAGTGTTGCTAGGCATTTAGAAATGTTCAAAAAATATATTTTCTTCACATTATTCATTACAGCGTTGCTAGGCATTTTGAAATGTTGAAAAATATATTTTTTTCACAAAACTCATGAAAGCGTTGCTAGGCATTTTGAAATGTTGAAAATATATATTTTTTTGTACGCAATTCAAAAAAGCGTTGCTGGGCATTTTAAAATGTTGAAATAATACATTTTTTCACAAAACTCATGAAAGCGTTGCTAGGCATTTTGAAATGTTGAAAATATATATTTTTTTGTACGCAATTCGAGAAAGCGTTGCTGGGCATTTTAAAATGTTGAAATAATATATTTTTTCACAAAACTCATGAAAGCGTTGCTAGGCATTTTAAAATGTTGAAAAAATATATTTTTTTTACAATTTTTATGAAAGCGTTGCTAGGCATTTTGAAATGTTTAAAAAATATATTTTTTTCACATTATTTTTTACAGCGTTGCTAGGCATTTAGAAATGTTGAAAAAATATATTTTTTTCACAAAATTTATCAAAGCGTTGCTAGGCATTTTGAAATGTTGAAAAAATATATATTTTTTCACATTATTCATTACAGCGTTGCTAGGAATTTTGAAATGTTGAAAAAATATATTTTTTTTACACAATTCGAGAAAGGGTTGCTAGGCATTTTAAAATGTTAGAAAAATACATTTTTTCATAAAACTCATGAAAGCGTTGCTAGGCATTTTGATGTGATGAAAAAATATATTTTTTTTTACAATATTCATGAAAGCGTTGCTAGGCATTTTGAAATGTTCAAAATATATATTTTCTTCACATTATTCATTACAGCGTTGCTAGGCACTTTGAAATGTTGAAAAAATAATTTTTTTCCCACAATTATTGAATGCGTTGCAGGCATTTTAAAATGTTGAAAAAATATATTTTTTTTACAAAATACATGAAAGCGTTGCTAGGCACTTTGAAATGTTGAAAGTATATATTTTTTTTACAAAATTCATGAAAGCGTTGCTAGGCATTTTAAAATGTAGAAAAATTATATTTTTTTTACAAAATTCATAAAAGTGTTGCTATTCATTTTGAAATGTTCAAAAAACATATTTTTTTTACATTATTCAATACAGCGTTGCTAGGCATTTTAAAATGTTCAAAAAATATATTTTTTTTACGCAATTCGAGAAAGCTTTGCTAGGCATTTTAAAATGTTGAAATAATATATTTTTTTCACAAAACTCATGAAAGCGTTGCTAGGCATTTTGAAATGTTGAAAATATATATTTTTTTACGCAATTCGAGAAAGCGTTGCTGGGCATTTTTAAATGTTGAAATAATACATTTTTTCACAAAACTCATGAAAGCGTTGCTAGGCATTTTGAAATGTTGAAAAAATATATTTTTCTCACAAAATTCATCAAAGCGTTGCTATTCATTTTAAAATGTTGAAAAAATATATTTTTTTTACAATACTCATGAAAGCGTTGCTAGGCCTTTTGAAATGTTCAAAATATATATTTTCTTCACATTATTCATTACAGCGTTGCTAGGCACTTTGAAATGTTGAAAAAATAATTTTTTCCCACAATTATTGAATGCGTTGCTAGGCACTTTGAAATGTTGAAAATATATATTTTTTTACAAAATTCATGAAAGCGTTGCTAGGCATTTTGAAATGTTCAAAAAATATATTTTTTTCACATTATTCAATACAGCGTTGCTAGGCATTTTGAAATGTTTAAAAAATATATTTTTCTTACACGATTCGAGAAAGCGTTGCTAGGCATTTTAAAATGTTGAAAAATACATTTTTTTCACAAAACTCATGTAAGCGTTGCTAGGCATTTTGAAATGTTGAAAAAATACATTTTTTTCACATTATTCAATACAGCGTTGCTAGGCATTTTGAAATGTTTAAAAAATATATTTTTTTACGCAATTCGAGAAAGCGTTGCTAGGCATTTTAAAATGTTGAAATAATACATTTTTTCACAAAACTCATGAAAGCGTTGCTAGGCATTTTAAAATGTTGAAAAAATAAATTTTTTTCACAAAATTCATCAAAGTGTTGCTAGGCATTTTAAAATGTTGAAAAAATACATTTTTTTCACATTATTCATAACAGCGTTGCTAGGCATTTTGAAATGTTGAAAAAATATTTTTTTTCGCAAAATTCATGAAATCGTTGCTAGGCATTTTAAAATGTTGAAAAAATATATTTTTTTTACAAAACACATGAAAGCGTTGCTAGTCACTTTGAAATGTTGAAAAAATATATTTTTTTTACAAAATTCATGAAAGCGTTGCTAGGCATTTTGAAATGTTCAAAAAATATATTTTTTTACATTATTCATTACAGCGTTGGTAGGCATTTTGAAATGTTGAAAAAATATATTTTTTTTACAATTTTTATGAAAGCGTTGCTAGGCATTTTGAAATGTTTAAAAAATATATTTTTTTCACATTATTCATTACAGCGTTGCTAGGCATATAGAAATGTTGAAAAAATATATTTTTTTCACAAAATTCATCAAAGCGTTGCTAGGCATTTTAAAATGTTGAAATAATATATTTTTTTTACAAAATTCATGAAAGCGTTGCTAGGCATTTTTGAAATGTTGAAAAAATATATTTTTTTTACAAAACACATGAAAGCGTTGCTAGGCACTTTGAAATGTTGAAAAAATATATTTTTTTTACAAAATTCATGAAAGCGTTGCTAGGCATTTTGAAATGTTCAAGAAATATATTTTTTTTACATTATTCATTACAGCGTTGCAAGGCATTTTAAAAAGTTTAAAAAATATATTTTTTTCACAAAATTCATCAAAGCGTTGTTAGGCATTTTAAAATGTTGAAAAATTACAGTTTTTCTACACAATTCATAAAAGTGTTGCTAGGCATTTTTAAATGTTCAAAAAATATATTTTTTTCACGCAATTCGAGAAAGCGTTGCTAGGCATTTTAATATGTTGAAAAAATATATTTTTTTTACAATTTTTATGAAGGCGTTGCTAGGCATTTTGAAATGTTTAAAAAATATATTTTTTTCACACAATTATTGAAAGCGTTGCTAGGCATTTTAAAATGTTGAAAAAATATATTGTTTTTACAAAATTTGAGAAAGCGTTGCTAGGCATTATGAAATGTTGAAAAAATATATTTTTTTTACAAAATTCATGAAAGCGTTGCTAGGCATTTAGAAATGTTTAAAAAATATATTTTTTTCACACAATTATTGAAAGCGTTGCTAGGCATTTTAAAATGTTGAAAAAATATATTGTTTTTTACAAAATTTGAGAAAGCGTTGCTAGGCATTATGAAATGTTGAAAAAATATATTTCTTTTACAAAATTCATGAAAGCGTTGCTAGGCATTTTGAAATGTTTAAAAAAGTATATTTTTTTCACATTATTCATAACAGCGTTGCTAGGCATTTAGAAATGTTGAAAAAATATATTTATTTCACGAAATTCATGAAAGCGTTGCTAGGCATTTTAAAATGTTGAAAAAATATATTTTTTTTACATTATTCATTACAGCGTTGCTAGGCATTTTGAAATGTTGAAAAAATATATTTTTTTTACGCAATTCGAGAAAGCGTTGCTAGGCATTTTAAAATGTTGACATAATACATTTTTTTCACAAAACTCATGAAAGCGTTGCTAGGCATTTTAAAAGTTGAAAAAATATATTTTTTTTACAATTTTTATGAAAGCGTTGCTAGGCATTTTAAAATGTTGAAAAAATATATTTTTTTTACAAAATACATGAAAGCGTTGCTAGGCACTTTGAAATGTTGAAAGTATATATTTTTTTTACAAAATTCATGAAAGCGTTGCTAGGCATTTTAAAATGTAGAAAAATTATATTTTTTTTACAAAATTCATAAAAGTGTTGCTATTCATTTTGAAATGTTCAAAAAACATATTTTTTTTACATTATTCAATACAGCGTTGCTAGGCATTTTAAAATGTTCAAAAAATATATTTTTTTTACGCAATTCGAGAAAGCTTTGCTAGGCATTTTAAAATGTTGAAATAATATATTTTTTTCACAAAACTCATGAAAGCGTTGCTAGGCATTTTGAAATGTTGAAAATATATATTTTTTTACGCAATTCGAGAAAGCGTTGCTGGGCATTTTTAAATGTTGAAATAATACATTTTTTCACAAAACTCATGAAAGCGTTGCTAGGCATTTTGAAATGTTGAAAAAATATATTTTTCTCACAAAATTTATCAAAGCGTTGCTATTCATTTTAAAATGTTGAAAAAATATATTTTTTTTACAATACTCATGAAAGCGTTGCTAGGCCTTTTGAAATGTTCAAAATATATATTTTCTTCACATTATTCATTACAGCGTTGCTAGGCACTTTGAAATGTTGAAAATATATATTTTTTTACAAAATTCATGAAAGCGTTGCTAGGCATTTTGAAATGTTCAAAAAATATATTTTTTTCACATTATTCAATACAGCGTTGCGAGGCATATTGAAATGTTTAAAAAATATATTTTTCTTACACGATTCGAGAAAGCGTTGCTAGGCATTTTAAAATGTTGAAAAATACATTTTTTTCACAAAACTCATGTAAGCGTTGCTAGGCATTTTGAAATGTTGAAAAAATACATTTTTTTCACATTATTCAATACAGCGTTGCTAGGCATTTTGAAATGTTTAAAAAATATATTTTTTTACGCAATTCGAGAAAGCGTTGCTAGGCATTTTAAAATGTTGAAATAATACATTTTTTCACAAAACTCATGAAAGCGTTGCTAGGCATTTTAAAATGTTGAAAAAATAAATTTTTTTCACAAAATTCATAACAGCGTTGCTAGGCATTTTGAAATGTTGAAAAAATATTTTTTTTCGCAAAATTCATGAAATCGTTGCTAGGCATTTTAAAATGTTGAAAAAATATATTTTTTTTACAAAACACATGAAAGCGTTGCTAGTCACTTTGAAATGTTGAAAAAATATATTTTTTTTACAAAATTCATGAAAGCGTTGCTAGGCATTTTGAAATGTTCAAAAAATATATTTTTTTACATTATTCATTACAGCGTTGGTAGGCATTTTGAAATGTTGAAAAAATATATTTTTTTACAATTTTTATGAAAGCGTTGCTAGGCATTTTGAAATGTTTAAAAAATATATTTTTTTCACATTATTCATTACAGCGTTGCTAGGCATATAGAAATGTTGAAAAAATATATTTTTTTCACAAAATTCATCAAAGCGTTGCTAGGCATTTTAAAATGTTGAAATAATATATTTTTTTTACAAAATTCATGAAAGCGTTGCTAGGCATTTTTGAAATGTTGAAAAAATATATTTTTTTTACAAAACACATGAAAGCGTTGCTAGGCACTTTGAAATGTTGAAAAAATATATTTTTTTTACAAAATTCATGAAAGCGTTGCTAGGCATTTTGAAATGTTTAAAAAATATATTTTTTTCACACAATTATTGAAAGCGTTGCTAGGCATTTTAAAATGTTGAAAAAATATATTGTTTTTACAAAATTTGAGAAAGCGTTGCTAGGCATTATGAAATGTTGAAAAAATATATTTTTTTTACAAAATTCATGAAAGCGTTGCTAGGCATTTTGAAATGTTTAAAAAAGTATATTTTTTTCACATTATTCATAACAGCGTTGCTAGGCATTTAGAAATGTTTAAAAAATATAGTTTTTTCACACAATTATTGAAAGCGTTGCTAGGCATTTTAAAATGTTGAAAAAATATATTGTTTTTACAAAATTTGAGAAAGCGTTGCTAGGCATTATGAAATGTTGAAAAAATATATTTCTTTTACAAAATTCATGAAAGCGTTGCTAGGCATTTTGAAATGTTTAAAAAAGTATATTTTTTTCACATTATTCATAACAGCGTTGCTAGGCATTTTAAAATGTTGAAAAAATATATTTTTTTCACATTATTCGTAACAGCATTATTCATAACAACATTTTGAAATGTTGAAAAAATATTTGTTTTCACAAAATTCATGAAATCGTTGCTAGGCAATTTAAAATGTTGAAAAAATATATTTTTTTTACAAAACACATGAAAGCGTTGCTAGGCACTTTGAAATGTTGAACAAATATATTTTTTTTACAAAATTCATGAAAGCATTGCTAGGCATTTTAAAATGTAGACAAATTATATTTTTTTTACAAAAATCATAAAAGTGTTGCTATTCATTTTGAAATGTTGAAAAAACATATTTTTTTTACATTATTCAATACAGCATTGCTAGGCATTTTGAAATGTTGAAAAAATATATTTTTTTCACAAAATTCATCAAACAGTTGCTAGGCATTTTAAAGTGTTGAAAAATTTATTTTTTTTACAAAATTCATAACAGTGTTGCTAGGCATTTAGAAATGTTCAAAAAATATATTTTCTTCACATTATTCATTACAGCGTTGCTAGGCATTTTGAAATGTTGAAAAATATATTTTTTTCACAAAACTCATGAAAGCGTTGCTAGGCATTTTGAAATGTTGAAAATATATATTTTTTTGTACGCAATTCGAGAAAGCGTTGCTGGGCATTTTAAAATGTTGAAATAATACATTTTTTCACAAAACTCATGAAAGCGTTGCTAGGCATTTTGAAATGTTGAAAATATATATTTTTTTGTACGCAATTCGAGAAAGCGTTGCTGGGCATTTTAAAATGTTGAAATAATATATTTTTTCACAAAACTCATGAAAGCGTTGCTAGGCATTTTAAAATGTTGAAAAAATATATTTTTTTTACAATTTTTATGAAAGCGTTGCTAGGCATTTTGAAATGTTTAAAAAATATATTTTTTTCACATTATTTTTTACAGCGTTGCTAGGCATTTAGAAATGTTGAAAAAATATATTTTTTTCACAAAATTTATCAAAGCGTTGCTAGGCATTTTGAAATGTTGAAAAAATATATATTTTTTCACATTATTCATTACAGCGTTGCTAGGAATTTTGAAATGTTGAAAAAATATATTTTTTTTACACAATTCGAGAAAGGGTTGCTAGGCATTTTAAAATGTTAGAAAAATACATTTTTTCATAAAACTCATGAAAGCGTTGCTAGGCATTTTGATGTGATGAAAAAATATATTTTTTTTACAATGTTCATGAAAGCGTTGCTAGGCATTTTGAAATGTTCAAAATATATATTTTCTTCACATTATTCATTACAGCGTTGCTAGGCACTTTGAAATGTTGAAAAAATAATTTTTTTCCCACAATTATTGAATGCGTTGCAGGCATTTTAAAATGTTGAAAAAATATATTTTTTTTACAAAATACATGAAAGCGTTGCTAGGCACTTTGAAATGTTGAAAGTATATATTTTTTTTACAAAATTCATGAAAGCGTTGCTAGGCATTTTAAAATGTAGAAAAATTATATTTTTTTTACAAAATTCATAAAAGTGTTGCTATTCATTTTGAAATGTTCAAAAAACATATTTTTTTTACATTATTCAATACAGCGTTGCTAGGCATTTTAAAATGTTCAAAAAATATATTTTTTTTACGCAATTCGAGAAAGCTTTGCTAGGCATTTTAAAATGTTGAAATAATATATTTTTTTCACAAAACTCATGAAAGCGTTGCTAGGCATTTTGAAATGTTGAAAATATATATTTTTTTACGCAATTCGAGAAAGCGTTGCTGGGCATTTTTAAATGTTGAAATAATACATTTTTTCACAAAACTCATGAAAGCGTTGCTAGGCATTTTGAAATGTTGAAAAAATATATTTTTCTCAGAAAATTCATCAAAGCGTTGCTATTCATTTTAAAATGTTGAAAAAATATATTTTTTTTACAATACTCATGAAAGCGTTGCTAGGCCTTTTGAAATGTTCAAAATATATATTTTCTTCACATTATTCATTACAGCGTTGCTAGGCACTTTGAAATGTTGAAAAAATAATTTTTTCCCACAATTATTGAATGCGTTGCTAGGCACTTTGAAATGTTGAAAATATATATTTTTTTACAAAATTCATGAAAGCGTTGCTAGGCATTTTGAAATGTTCAAAAAATATATTTTTTTCACATTATTCAATACAGCGTTGCTAGGCATTTTGAAATGTTTAAAAAATACATTTTTTTCACATTATTCAATACAGCGTTGCTAGGCATTTTGAAATGTTTAAAAAATATATTTTTTTACGCAATTCGAGAAAGCGTTGCTAGGCATTTTAAAATGTTGAAATAATACATTTTTTCACAAAACTCATGAAAGCGTTGCTAGGCATTTTAAAATGTTGAAAAAATAAATTTTTTTCACAAAATTCATCAAAGTGTTGCTAGGCATTTTAAAACGTTGAAAAGATACATTTTTTTCACATTATTCATAACAGCGTTGCTAGGCATTTTGAAATGTTGAAAAAATATTTTTTTTCGCAAAATTCATGAAATCGTTGCTAGGCATTTTAAAATGTTGAAAAAATATATTTTTTTTACAAAACACATGAAAGCGTTGCTAGTCACTTTGAAATGTTGAAAAAATATATTTTTTTTACAAAATTCATGAAAGCGTTGCTAGGCATTTTGAAATGTTCAAAAAATATATTTTTTTACATTATTCATTACAGCGTTGGTAGGCATTTTGAAATGTTGAAAAAATATATTTTTTTACAATTTTTATGAAAGCGTTGCTAGGCATTTTGAAATGTTTAAAAAATATATTTTTTTCACATTATTCATTACAGCGTTGCTAGGCATATAGAAATGTTGAAAAAATATATTTTTTTCACAAAATTCATCAAAGCGTTGCTAGGCATTTTAAAATGTTAGAAAAATACATTTTTTCATAAAACTCATGAAAGCGTTGCTAGGCATTTTGATGTGATGAAAAAATATATTTTTTTTACAATATTCATGAAAGCGTTGCTAGGCATTTTGAAATGTTCAAAATATATATTTTCTTCACATTATTCATTACAGCGTTGCTAGGCACTTTGAAATGTTGAAAAAATAATTTTTTTCCCACAATTATTGAATGCGTTGCAGGCATTTTAAAATGTTGAAAAAATATATTTTTTTTACAAAATACATGAAAGCGTTGCTAGGCACTTTGAAATGTTGAAAGTATATATTTTTTTTACAAAATTCATGAAAGCGTTGCTAGGCATTTTAAAATGTAGAAAAATTATATTTTTTTTACAAAATTCATAAAAGTGTTGCTATTCATTTTGAAATGTTCAAAAAACATATTTTTTTTACATTATTCAATACAGCGTTGCTAGGCATTTTAAAATGTTCAAAAAATATATTTTTTTTACGCAATTCGAGAAAGCTTTGCTAGGCATTTTAAAATGTTGAAATAATATATTTTTTTCACAAAACTCATGAAAGCGTTGCTAGGCATTTTGAAATGTTGAAAATATATATTTTTTTACGCAATTCGAGAAAGCGTTGCTGGGCATTTTTAAATGTTGAAATAATACATTTTTTCACAAAACTCATGAAAGCGTTGCTAGGCATTTTGAAATGTTGAAAAAATATATTTTTCTCACAAAATTCATCAAAGCGTTGCTATTCATTTTAAAATGTTGAAAAAATATATTTTTTTTACAATACTCATGAAAGCGTTGCTAGGCCTTTTGAAATGTTCAAAATATATATTTTCTTCACATTATTCATTACAGCGTTGCTAGGCACTTTGAAATGTTGAAAAAATAATTTTTTCCCACAATTATTGAATGCGTTGCTAGGCACTTTGAAATGTTGAAAATATATATTTTTTTACAAAATTCATGAAAGCGTTGCTAGGCATTTTGAAATGTTCAAAAAATATATTTTTTTCACATTATTCAATACAGCGTTGCTAGGCATTTTGAAATGTTTAAAAAATATATTTTTCTTACACGATTCGAGAAAGCGTTGCTAGGCATTTTAAAATGTTGAAAAATACATTTTTTTCACAAAACTCATGTAAGCGTTGCTAGGCATTTTGAAATGTTGAAAAAATACATTTTTTTCACATTATTCAATACAGCGTTGCTAGGCATTTTGAAATGTTTAAAAAATATATTTTTTTACGCAATTCGAGAAAGCGTTGCTAGGCATTTTAAAATGTTGAAATAATACATTTTTTCACAAAACTCATGAAAGCGTTGCTAGGCATTTTAAAATGTTGAAAAAATAAATTTTTTTCACAAAATTCATCAAAGTGTTGCTAGGCATTTTAAAATGTTGAAAAAATACATTTTTTTCACATTATTCATAACAGCGTTGCTAGGCATTTTGAAATGTTGAAAAAATATTTTTTTTCGCAAAATTCATGAAATCGTTGCTAGGCATTTTAAAATGTTGAAAAAATATATTTTTTTTACAAAACACATGAAAGCGTTGCTAGTCACTTTGAAATGTTGAAAAAATATATTTTTTTTACAAAATTCATGAAAGCGTTGCTAGGCATTTTGAAATGTTCAAAAAATATATTTTTTTACATTATTCATTACAGCGTTGGTAGGCATTTTGAAATGTTGAAAAAATATATTTTTTTTACAATTTTTATGAAAGCGTTGCTAGGCATTTTGAAATGTTTAAAAAATATATTTTTTTCACATTATTCATTACAGCGTTGCTAGGCATATAGAAATGTTGAAAAAATATATTTTTTTCACAAAATTCATCAAAGCGTTGCTAGGCATTTTAAAATGTTGAAATAATATATTTTTTTTACAAAATTCATGAAAGCGTTGCTAGGCATTTTTGAAATGTTGAAAAAATATATTTTTTTTACAAAACACATGAAAGCGTTGCTAGGCACTTTGAAATGTTGAAAAAATATATTTTTTTTACAAAATTCATGAAAGCGTTGCTAGGCATTTTGAAATGTTCAAGAAATATATTTTTTTTACATTATTCATTACAGCGTTGCAAGGCATTTTAAAAAGTTGAAAAAATATATTTTTTTCACAAAATTCATCAAAGCGTTGTTAGGCATTTTAAAATGTTGAAAAATTACAGTTTTTCTACACAATTCATAAAAGTGTTGCTAGGCATTTTTAAATGTTCAAAAAATATATTTTTTTCACGCAATTCGAGAAAGCGTTGCTAGGCATTTTAATATGTTGAAAAAATATATTTTTTTTACAATTTTTATGAAGGCGTTGCTAGGCATTTTGAAATGTTTAAAAAATATATTTTTTTCACACAATTATTGAAAGCGTTGCTAGGCATTTTAAAATGTTGAAAAAATATATTGTTTTTACAAAATTTGAGAAAGCGTTGCTAGGCATTATGAAATGTTGAAAAAATATATTTTTTTTACAAAATTCATGAAAGCGTTGCTAGGCATTTAGAAATGTTTAAAAAATATATTTTTTTCACACAATTATTGAAAGCGTTGCTAGGCATTTAAAAAGGTTGAAAAAATATATTGTTTTTTACAAAATTTGAGAAAGCGTTGCTAGGCATTATGAAATGTTGAAAAAATATATTTCTTTTACAAAATTCATGAAAGCGTTGCTAGGCATTTTGAAATGTTTAAAAAAGTATATTTTTTTCACATTATTCATAACAGCGTTGCTAGGCATTTAGAAATGTTGAAAAAATATATTTATTTCACGAAATTCATGAAAGCGTTGCTAGGCATTTTAAAATGTTGAAAAAATATATTTTTTTTACATTATTCATTACAGCGTTGCTAGGCATTTTGAAATGTTGAAAAAATATATTTTTTTTACGCAATTCGAGAAAGCGTTGCTAGGCATTTTAAAATGTTGACATAATACATTTTTTTCACAAAACTCATGAAAGCGTTGCTAGGCATTTTAAAAGTTGAAAAAATATATTTTTTTTACAATTTTTATGAAAGCGTTGCTAGGCATTTTAAAATGTTGAAAAAATATATTTTTTTTACAAAATACATGAAAGCGTTGCTAGGCACTTTGAAATGTTGAAAGTATATATTTTTTTTACAAAATTCATGAAAGCGTTGCTAGGCATTTTAAAATGTAGAAAAATTATATTTTTTTTACAAAATTCATAAAAGTGTTGCTATTCATTTTGAAATGTTCAAAAAACATATTTTTTTTACATTATTCAAAACAGCGTTGCTAGGCATTTTAAAATGTTCAAAAAATATATTTTTTTTACGCAATTCGAGAAAGCTTTGCTAGGCATTTTAAAATGTTGAAATAATATATTTTTTTTCACAAAACTCATGAAAGCGTTGCTAGGCATTTTGAAATGTTGAAAATATATATTTTTTTACGCAATTCGAGAAAGCGTTGCTGGGCATTTTTAAATGTTGAAATAATACATTTTTTCACAAAACTCATGAAAGCGTTGCTAGGCATTTTGAAATGTTGAAAAAATATATTTTTCTCACAAAATTCATCAAAGCGTTGCTATTCATTTTAAAATGTTGAAAAAATATATTTTTTTTACAATACTCATGAAAGCGTTGCTAGGCCTTTTGAAATGTTCAAAATATATATTTTCTTCACATTATTCATTACAGCGTTGCTAGGCACTTTGAAATGTTGAAAAAATAATTTTTTCCCACAATTATTGAATGCGTTGCTAGGCACTTTGAAATGTTGAAAATATATATTTTTTTACAAAATTCATGAAAGCGTTGCTAGGCATTTTGAAATGTTCAAAAAATATATTTTTTTCACATTATTCAATACAGCGTTGCTAGGCATTTTGAAATGTTTAAAAAATATATTTTTCTTACACGATTCGAGAAAGCGTTGCTAGGCATTTTAAAATGTTGAAAAATACATTTTTTCACAAAACTCATGAAAGCGTTGCTAGGCATTTTAAAATGTTGAAAAAATAAATTTTTTTCACAAAATTCATAACAGCGTTGCTAGGCATTTTGAAATGTTGAAAAAATATTTTTTTTCGCAAAATTCATGAAATCGTTGCTAGGCATTTTAAAATGTTGAAAAAATATATTTTTTTTACAAAACACATGAAAGCGTTGCTAGTCACTTTGAAATGTTGAAAAAATATATTTTTTTTACAAAATTCATGAAAGCGTTGCTAGGCATTTTGAAATGTTCAAAAAATATATTTTTTTACATTATTCATTACAGCGTTGGTAGGCATTTTGAAATGTTGAAAAAATATATTTTTTTTACAATTTTTATGAAAGCGTTGCTAGGCATTTTGAAATGTTTAAAAAATATATTTTTTTCACATTATTCATTACAGCGTTGCTAGGCATATAGAAATGTTGAAAAAATATATTTTTTTCACGAAATTCATCAAAGCGTTGCTAGCCATTTTAAAATGTTGAAATAATATATTTTTTTTACAAAATTCATGAAAGCGTTGCTAGGCATTTTTGAAATGTTGAAAAAATATATTTTTTTTACAAAACACATGAAAGCGTTGCTAGGCACTTTGAAATGTTGAAAAAATATATTTTTTTTACAAAATTCATGAAAGCGTTGCTAGGCATTTTGAAATGTTCAAGAAATATATTTTTTTTACATTATTCATTACAGCGTTGCAAGGCATTTTAAAAAGTTGAAAAAATATATTTTTTTCACAAAATTCATCAAAGCGTTGTTAGGCATTTTAAAATGTTGAAAAATTACAGTTTTTCTACACAATTCATAAAAGTGTTGCTAGGCATTTTTAAATGTTCAAAAAATATATTTTTTTCACGCAATTCGAGAAAGCGTTGCTAGGCATTTTAATATGTTGAAAAAATATATTTTTTTTACAATTTTTATGAAGGCGTTGCTAGGCATTTTGAAATGTTTAAAAAATATATTTTTTTCACACAATTATTGAAAGCGTTGCTAGGCATTTTAAAATGTTGAAAAAATATATTGTTTTTACAAAATTTGAGAAAGCGTTGCTAGGCATTATGAAATGTTGAAAAAATATATTTTTTTTACAAAATTCATGAAAGCGTTGCTAGGCATTTAGAAATGTTTAAAAAATATATTTTTTTCACACAATTATTGAAAGCGTTGCTAGGCATTTTAAAATGTTGAAAAAATATATTGTTTTTTACAAAATTTGAGAAAGCGTTGCTAGGCATTATGAAATGTTGAAAAAATATATTTCTTTTACAAAATTCATGAAAGCGTTGCTAGGCATTTTGAAATGTTTAAAAAAGTATATTTTTTTCACATTATTCATAACAGCGTTGCTAGGCATTTAGAAATGTTGAAAAAATATATTTATTTCACGAAATTCATGAAAGCGTTGCTAGGCATTTTAAAATGTTGAAAAAATATATTTTTTTTACATTATTCATTACAGCGTTGCTAGGCATTTTGAAATGTTGAAAAAATATATTTTTTTTACGCAATTCGAGAAAGCGTTGCTAGGCATTTTAAAATGTTGACATAATACATTTTTTTCACAAAACTCATGAAAGCGTTGCTAGGCATTTTAAAAGTTGAAAAAATATATTTTTTTTACAATTTTTATGAAAGCGTTGCTAGGCATTTTGAAATGTTTAAAAAATATATTTTTTCAACATTTCAAAATGCCTAGCAACGCTGTTATGAAAAATGTGAAAAAAATATATATTTTCATCACATCAAAATGCCTAGCAACGCTTTCATGAGTTTTGTGAAAAAATGTATTTTTTCAACATTTTAAAATGCCTAGCAACCCTTTCTCGAATTGTGTAAAAAAAATATATTTTTTCAACATTTCAAAATGCCTAGCAACGCTGTAATGAATAATGTGAAAAAAATATATTTTTTCAACATTTCAAAATGCCTAGCAACGCTTTCATGAATTTTGTAAAAAAAATATATTTTTTCAACATTTTAAAATGCCTAGCAACGCTCTCAATAATTGTGTGAAAAAAATATATTTTTTCATCACATCAAAATGCCTAGCAACGCTTTCATGAATTTTGTAAAAAAAATATATTTTTTCAACATTTCTAAATGCCTAGCAACGCTTTCATAAAAATTGTAAAAAAAATATATTTATCAACATTTTAAAATGCCTAGCAACGCTTTCATGAGTTTTGTGAAAGAATGTATTATTTCAACCTTTTAAAATGCCCAGCAACGCTTTCTCGAATTGCGTAAAAAAAAATATATATTTTCAACATTTCAAAATGCCTAGCAACGCTTTCATGAGTTTTGTGAAAAAAATATATTATTTCAACATTTTAAAATGCCTAGCAACGCTTTCTCGAATTGCGTAATAAAAATATATTTTTCAACATTTCAAAATGCCTAGCAACGCTTTCATGAATATTGTAAAGAAAATATATTTTTTCATCATTTTAAAATGCCTAGCAACGCTCTCAATAATTGTGTGAAAAAAATAAATTTTTTTAACATTTCAAAATGCCTAGCAACGCTGTAATGAATAATGTGAAAAAAATATATTTTTCTACATTTCAAAATGCCTAGCAACGCTTTCATGAATTTTGTAAAAAAAATATATTTTTTCAACATTTTAAAATGCCTAGCAACGCTAGGCATTTTGAAATGTTCAAGAAATATATTTTTTTCACATTATTCATTACAGCGTTGCTAGGCATTTTGAAATGTTGATAAAATATATTTTTTTACGCAATTCGAGAAAGCGTTGCTAAGCATTTTAAAATGTTGAAATAATACATTTTTTTTACAAAACTCATGAAAGCGTTGCTAGGCATTTTGAAATGTTGTAAAAATATATTTTTTTTACGCAATTCGAGAAAGCGTTGCTAGGCATTTTGAAATGTTGAAATAATACATTTTTTTCACAAAACTCATGAAAGCGTTGCTAGGCATTTTAAAATGTTGAAAAAATATATTTTTTTTACAATTTTTATGAAAGCGTTGCTAGGCATTTTGAAATGTTTAAAAAATATATTTATTTCACACAATTATTGAAAGCGTTGCTAGGCATTTTAAAATGTTGAAAAAATGTATTTTTTTTACAAAATTTGAGAAAGCGTTGCTAGGCATTATGAAATGTTGAAAAAATATATTTTTTTTACAAAATTCATGAAAGCGTTGCTAGGCATTTTGAAATGTTTAAAAAAGTATATTTTTTTCACATTATTCATAACAGCGTTGCTAGGCATTTAGAAATGTTGAAAAAATATATTTATTTCACAAAATTCATGAAAGCGTTGCTAGGCATTTTAAAATGTTGAAAAAATATATTTTTTTTACAATTTTTATGAAAGTGTTGCTAGGCATTTTGAAATGTTTAAAAAAATATATTTTTTCACATTATTCATTACAGCGTTGCTAGCCATTTAGACATGTTGAAAAAATATATTTTTTAACATTATTCATTACAGCGTTGCTAGGCATTTTTAAATGTTGAAAAAATATATTTTTTCACAAAATTCATCAAAGTGTTATTAGGCATTTTAAAATGTTGAAAAAATATATTTTTTTACAATTTTTATGAAAGCGTTGCTAGGCATTTTGAAATGTTTAAAAAATATATTTTTTCAACATTTCAAAATGCCTAGCAACGCTGTTATGAAAAATGTGAAAAAAATATTTTTTTTCATCACATAAAAATGCCTAGCAACGCTTTCATGATTTTTGTGAAAAAATGTATTTTTTCAACATTTTAAAATGCCTAGCAACCCTTTCTCGAATTGTGTAAAAAAAATATATTTTTTCAACATTTCAAAATGCCTAGCAACGCTGTAATGAATAATGTGAAAAAAATATATTTTTTAAACGTTTCAAAATGCCTAGCAACGCTTTCATGAGTTTTGTAAAAAAAATGTGTTATTTCAACATTTTAAAATGCTTAGGAACGCTTTCTCGAATTGCGTAAAAAAATATATTTTTTCAACATATCAAAATGCCTAGCAACGCTGTAATGAATAATGTGAAAAAAATATATTTTTTGAACATTTTAAAATGCCTAGCAACGCTTTCATGAGTTTTGTGAAAAAATGTATTATTTCGACTTTTTAAAATGCCCAGCAACGCTTTCTCGAATTGCGTAAAAAAAATATATATTTTCAACATTTCAAAATGCCTAGCAACGCTTTCATGAGTTTTGTGAAAAAAATATATTATTTCAACATTTTAAAATGCCTAGCAACGCTTTCTCGAATTGCGTAAAACAAATTTATTTTTCAACATTTCAAAATGCCTAGCAACGCTTTCATGAATATTGTAAAGAAAATATATTTTTTCATCATTTTAAAATGCCTAGCAACGCTCTCAATAATTGTGTGGAAAAAAAAATATTTTCAACATTTCAAAATGCCTAGCAACGCTGTTATGAAAAATGTGAAAAAAATATTTTTTTTCATCACATCAAAATGCCTAGCAACGCTTTCATGAGTTTTGTGAAAAAATGTATTTTTTCAACATTTATAAATGCCTAGCAAACCCTATCTCGAATTGTGTAAAAAAAATATATTTTTTCAACATTTCAAAATGCCTAGCAACGCTGTAATGAATAATGTGAAAAAAATATATTTTTTCAACGTTTCAAAATGCCTAGCAACGCTTTCATGAATTTTGTAAAAAAAATATATTTTTTCAACATTTTAAAATGCCTAGCAACGCTTTGATGAATTTTATGAAAAAAATATATTTTTTCAACATTTCTAAATGCCTAGCAACGCTGTAATGAATAATGTGAAAAAATATATTTTTTAAACATTTCAAAATGCCTAGCAACGCTTTCATAAAAATTGTAAAAAAAATATATTTTTTCAACATTTTAAAATGCCTAGCAACGCTTTCATGAGTTTTGTAAAAAAAATATATTTTTTCAACATTTTAAAATGCCTAGCAACGCTAGGCATTTTGAAATGTTCAAGAAATATATTTTTTTTACATTATTCATTACAGCGTTGCTAGGCATTTTGAAAAGTTGAAAAAATAATTTTTTTTCACATTACTTATTACAGCGTTGCTAGGCATTTAGAAATGTTGAAAAAATATATTTTTTTCACAAAATTCATCAAAGCGTTGCTAGGCATTTTAAAATGTTGAAAAATTACATTTTTTTTACAAAATTCATAAAAGTGTTGCTAGGCATTTTTAAATGCTCAAAAAATATATTTTTTTCACATTATTCATTACAGCGTTGCTAGGCATTTTGAAATGTTGAAAAAATATATTTTTTTACGCAATTCGAGAAAGCGTTGCTAAGCATTTTAAAATGTTGAAATAATACATTTTTTTTACAAAACTCATGAAAGCGTTGCTAGGCATTTTGAAATGTTGAAAAAATATATTTTTTTACGCAATTCGAGAAAGCGTTGCTAGGCATTTTAAAATGTTGAAATAATACATTTTTTTCACAAAACTCATGAAAGCGTTGCTAGGCATTTTAAAATGTTGAAAAAATATATTTTTTTTACAAAATTTGAGAAAGCGTTGCTAGGCATTATGAAATGTTGAAAAAATATAATTTTTTTACAAAATTCATGAAAGCGTTGCTAGGCAATTTGAAATGTTTAAAAAAGTATATTTATTTCACATAATTCATAACAGCGTTGCTAGGCATTTAGTAATGTTGAAGAAATATATTTATTTCACAAAATTCATGAAAGCGTTGCTAGGCATTTTAAAATGTTGAAAAAATATATTTTTTTCACATTATTCATAACAGTGTTGCTAGGCATTTTGAAATGTTGAAAACATATTTTTTTTAACAAAATTCATGAAATGGTTGCTAGGCATTTTAAAATGTTGAAAAAATATATTTTTTTTACAAAACACATGAAAGCGTTGCTAGGCACTTTGAAATGTTGAAAAAATATATTTTTTTTACAAAATTCATGAAAGCGTCGCTAGGCATTTTGAAATGTTTAAAAAATATATTTTTTTCACATTATTCATTACAGCGTTGCTAGGCATTTAGAAATGTTGAAAAAATATATTTTTTTCACATTATTCATTACAGCGTTGCTAGGCATTTTGAAATGTTTAAAAAATATATTTTTTTACACAATTCGAGAAAGCGTTGCTAGGCATTTTAAAATGTTGAAAAATACATTTTTTTCACAAAACTCATGAAAGCGTTGCTAGGCATTTTGAAATGTTGAAAAAATGTTTTTTTTTTTACGCAATTCGAGAAAGCGTTGCTAGGCATTTTAAAATGTTGAAATAATACATTTCTTCACAAAACTCATGAAAGCGTTGCTAGGCATTTTAAAATGTTGAAAAAATATATTTTTTTCACATTATTCATAACAGCGTTGCTATTCATTTTAAAATGTTGAAAAAATATATTTTTTTTACAAAACACATGAAAGCGTTGCTAGGCACTTTGAAATGTTGAAAAAATATATTTTTTTTACAAAATTCATGAAAGCGTTGCTAGGCATTTTAAAATGTTGAAAAAATATATTTTTTTCACATTATTCATTACAGCGTCGCTAGGCATTTAGAAATGTTGAAAAAATATATTTTTTTCACAAAATTCATCAAAGCGTAGCTAGGCATTTTAAAATGTTGAAAAAATATATTTTTTTCACATTATTCATAACAGCGTTGCTAGGCATTTTGAAATGTTGAAAAAATATGTTTTTTTCACAAAATTCATCAAACCGTTGCTAGGCATTTTAAAATGTTGAAAAAATATATTTTTTCAACAATTTTTATGAAAGCGTTGCTAGGCATTTTGAAATGTTTAAAAAAATATATTTTTTTCACATTATTCATTACAGCGTTGCTAGGCATTTAGAAATGTTGAAAAAATATATTTTTTTCACAAAATTCATCAAAGCGTTGCTAGGCATTTTAAAATGTTGAAAAAATATATTTTTTTTACAAAATTCATGAAAGCGTTGCTAGGCATTTTGAAATGTTGAAAAAATATATTTTTTTCACATTATTCATTACAGCGTTGCTAGGCATTTTAAAATGTTGAAAAAATATATTTTTTTTACAAAACACATGAAAGCGTAGCTAGGCATTTTGAAATGTTCAAGAAATATATTTTTTTTACAAAATTCATGAAAGCGTCGCTAGGCATTTTGAAATGTTTAAAAAATATATTTTTTTCACATTATTCATAACAGCGTTGCTAGGCATTTAGAAATGTTGAAAAAATATATTTTTTTCACATTATTCATTACAGCGTTGCTAGGCACTTTGAAATGTTGAAAAAATAATTTTTTTCCCACAATTATTGAATGCGTTGCTAGGCATTTTAAAATGTTGAAAAAATATATTTTTTTTACAAAACACATGAAAGCGTTGCTAGGCACTTTGAAATGTTGAAAATATATATTTTTTTTACAAAATTCATGAAAGCGTTGCTAGGCATTTTGAAATCTTCAAAAAATATATTTTTTTCACATTATTCATTACAGCGTTGCTAGGCATTTTGAAATGTTTAAAAAATATATTTTATTACACAATTCGAGAAAGCGTTGCTAGGCATTTTAAAATGTTGAAAAATACATTTTTTTCACAAAACTCATGAAAGCGTTGCTAGGCATTTTGAAATGTTGAAAAAATATTTTTTTTTTTTACGCAATTCGAGAAAGCGTTGCTAGGCATTTTAAAATGTTGAAATAATACATTTCTTCACAAAACTCATGAAAGCGTTGCTAGGCATTTTAAAATGTTGAAAAAATATTTTTTTTTCACATTATTCATAACAGCGTTGCTATTCATTTTAAAATGTTGAAAAAATATATTTTTTTTACAAAACACATGAAAGCGTTGCTAGGCACTTTGAAATGTTGAAAAAATATATTTTTTTACAAAATTCATGAAAGCGTTGCTAGGCATTTTAAAATGTTGAAAAAATATATTTTTTTCACATTATTCATTACAGCGTTGCTAGGCATTTAGAAATGTTGAAAAAATATTTTTTTTTCACAAAATTCGTCAAAGCGTAGCTAGGCGTTTTAAAATGTTGAAAAAATATATTTTTTTCACATTATTCATAACAGTGTTGCTAGGCATTTTGAAATGTTGAAAAAATATGTTTTTTTCACAAAATTCATCAAACCGTTGCTAGGCATTTTAAAATGTTGAAAAAACATATTTCTTTAACAATTTTTATGAAAGCGTTGCTAGGCATTTTGAAATGTTTAAAAAAATATATTTTTTCACATTATTCATTACAGCGTTGCTAGGCATTTAGAAATGTTGAAAAAATATATTTTTTTCACAAAATTCATCAAAGCGTTGCTAGGCATTTTAAAATGTTGAAAAAATATATTTTTTTTACAAAATTCATGAAAGCGTTGCTAGGCATTTTAAAATGTTGAAAAAATATATTTTTTTTACAATTTTTATGAAAGCGTTGCTAGGCATTTTGAAATGTTTAAAAAAGTATATTTTTTTCACATTATTCATAACAGCGTTGCTAGGCATTTAGAAATGTTGAAAAAATATATTTATTTCAAAAAATTCATGAAAGCGTTGCTAGGCATTTTGAAATGTTAAAAAAATATATTTTTTTCACATTATTCATAACAGCGTTGCTAGGCATTTTGAAATGTTGAAAAAATATTTTTTTTCACAAAATTCATGAAATAGTTGCTAGGCATTTTAAAATGTTGAAAAAATATATTTTTTTTTTTACAAAACACATGAAAGCGTTGCTAGGCACTTTGAAATGTTGAAAAAATATATTTTTTTTACAAAATTCATGAAAGCATCGCTAGGCATTTTGAAATGTTTAAAAAATATATTTTTTTCACATTATTCATTACAGCGTTGCTAGGCATTTTAAAATGTTGAAAAAATATATTTTTTTTACAAAACACATGAAAGCGTTGCTAGGCATTTTGAAATGTTCAAGAAATATATTTTTTTTACAAAATTCATGAAAGCGTCGCTAGGCATTTTGAAATGTTTAAAAAATATATTTTTTTCACATTATTCATAACAGCGTTGCTAGGCATTTAGAAATGTTGAAAAAATATATTTTTTTCACATTATTCATTACAGCGTTGCTAGGCACTTTGAAATGTTGAAAAAATAATTTTTTTCCCACAATTATTGAATGCGTTGCTAGGCATTTTAAAATGTTGAAAAAATATATTTTTTTTACAAAACACATGAAAGCGTTGCTAGGCACTTTGAAATGTTGAAAATATATATTTTTTTTACAAAATTCATGAAAGCGTTGCTAGGCATTTTGAAATCTTCAAAAAATATATTTTTTTCACATTATTCATTACAGCGTTGCTAGGCATTTTGAAATGTTTAAAAAATATATTTTATTACACAATTCGAGAAAGCGTTGCTAGGCATTTTAAAATGTTGAAAAATACATTTTTTTCACAAAACTCATGAAAGCGTTGCTAGGCATTTTGAAATGTTGAAAAAATATTTTTATTTTTTACGCAATTCGAGAAAGCGTTGCTAGGCATTTTAAAATGTTGAAATAATACATTTCTTCACAAAACTCATGAAAGCGTTGCTAGGCATTTTAAAATGTTGAAAAAATATTTTTTTTTCACATTATTCATAACAGCGTTGCTATTCATTTTAAAATGTTGAAAAAATATATTTTTTTTACAAAACACATGAAAGCGTTGCTAGGCACTTTGAAATGTTGAAAAAATATATTTTTTTACAAAATTCATGAAAGCGTTGCTAGGCATTTTAAAATGTTGAAAAAATATATTTTTTTCACATTATTCATTACAGCGTTGCTAGGCATTTAGAAATGTTGAAAAAATATTTTTTTTTCACAAAATTCATCAAAGCGTAGCTAGGCGTTTTAAAATGTTGAAAAAATATATTTTTTTCACATTATTCATAACAGTGTTGCTAGGCATTTTGAAATGTTGAAAAAATATGTTTTTTTCACAAAATTCATCAAACCGTTGCTAGGCATTTTAAAATGTTGAAAAAACATATTTCTTTAACAATTTTTATGAAAGCGTTGCTAGGCATTTTGAAATGTTTAAAAAAATATATTTTTTCACATTATTCATTACAGCGTTGCTAGGCATTTAGAAATGTTGAAAAAATATATTTTTTTCACAAAATTCATCAAAGCGTTGCTAGGCATTTTAAAATGTTGAAAAAATATATTTTTTTTACAAAATTCATGAAAGCGTTGCTAGGCATTTTGAAATGTTGAAAAAATATATTTTTTTCACATTATTCATTACAGCGTTGCTAGGCATTTTAAAATGTTGAAAAAATATATTTTTTTTACAAAACACATGAAAGCGTTGCTAGGCATTTTGAAATGTTCAAGAAATATATTTTTTTTACATTATTCATTACAGCGTTGCTAGGCATTTTGAAATGTTGAAAAAATATATTTTTTTAACGCAATTCGAGAAAGCGTTGCTAGGCATTTTAAAATGTTGAAAAAATATATTTTTTTTACAATTTTTATGAAAGCGTTGCTAGGCATTTTGAAATGTTTAAAAAAGTATATTTTTTTCACATTATTCATAACAGCGTTGCTAGGCATTTAGAAATGTTGAAAAAATATATTTATTTCAAAAAATTCATGAAAGCGTTGCTAGGCATTTTAAAATGTTAAAAAAATATATTTTTTTCACATTATTCATAACAGCGTTGCTAGGCATTTTGAAATGTTGAAAAAATATTTTTTTTCACAAAATTCATGAAATAGTTGCTAGGCATTTTAAAATGTTGAAAAAATATATTTTTTTTTTTACAAAACACATGAAAGCGTTTCTAGGCACTTTGAAATGTTGAAAAAATATATTTTTTTTACAAAATTCATGAAAGCATCGCTAGGCATTTTGAAATGTTTAAAAAATATATTTTTTTCACATTATTCATTACAGCGTTGCTAGGCATTTAGAAATGTTGAAAAAATATATTTTTTTCACAAAATTCATCAAAGCGTTGCTAGGCATTTTAAAATGTTGAAAAAATATATTTTTTTTACAAAATTCATGTAAGCGTTGCTAGGCATTTTGAAATGTTGAAAAAATATATTTTTTTCACATTATTCATTACAGCGTTGCTAGGCACTTTGAAATGTTGAAAAAATAATTTTTTTCCCACAATTATTGAATGCGTTGCTAGGCATTTTAAAATGTTGAAAAAATATATTTTTTATACAAAACACATGAAAGCGTTGCTAGGCACTTTGAAATGTTGAAAATATATATTTTTTTTACAAAATTCATGAAATCGTTGCTTGGCATTTTGAAATGTTCAAAAAATATATTTTTTCACATTATTCATTACAGCGTTGCTAGGCATTTTGAAATGTTTAAAAAATATATTTTTTTTACACAATTAGAGAAAGCGTTGCTAGGCGTTTTAAAATGCTGAAAAATACATTTTTTTCACAAAACTCATGAAAGCGTTGCTAGGCATTTTGAAATGTTGAAAAAATATATTTTTTTTACGCAATTCGAGAAAGCGTTGCTAGGCATTTTAAAATGTTGAAATAATACATTTTTTCACAAAACTCATGAAAGCGTTGCTAGGCATTTTAAAATGTTGAAAAAATATATTTTTTTTACAATTTTTATGAAAGCGTTTCTAGGCATTTTGAAATGTTTAAAAAACATATTTTTTTCACATTATTCATTACAGTGTTGCTAGGCATTTAGAAATGTTGAAAAAATATATTTTTTTTACAAAACACATGAAAGCGTCGCTAGGCACTTTGAAATGTTGAAAAAATATATTTTTTTTACAAAATTCATGATAGCGTTGCTAGGCATTTTAAAATGTTGAAAAATTATATTTTTTTTTACAAAATTCATAAACGTGTTGCTAGGCATTTTGAAATGTTCAAAAAATATATTTTTTCCCATTATTCATTACAGCGTTGCTAGGCATTTTGAAATGTTGAAAAATATATTTTTTTTACACAATTCGAGAAAGCGTTGCTAGGCATTTTAAAATGTTGAAATAATACATTTTTTTCACAAAACTCATGAAAGCGTTGCTAGGCATTTTGAAATGTTGAAAAAATATATTTTTTTTACGCAATTCGAGAAAGCGTTGCTAGGCATTTTAAAATGTTGAAAAAATATATTTTTTTCACAAAATTCATCAAAGCGTAGCTAGGCATTTTAAAATGTTGAAAAAATATATTTTTTTTACAAAATTCATGAAAGCGTTGCTAGGCATTTTGAAATGTTTAAAAAAGTATATTTTTTTCACATTATTCATAACAGCGTTGCTAGGCATTTTAAAATGTTGAAAAAATATATTTTTTATACAAAACACATGAAAGCGTTGCTAGGCACTTTGAAATGTTGAAAATATATATTTTTTTTACAAAATTCATGAAATCGTTGCTTGGCATTTTGAAATGTTCAACAAATATATTTTTTTCACATTATTCATTACAGCGTTGCTAGGCATTTTGAAATGTTTAAAAAATATATTTTTTTTACACAATTAGAGAAAGCGTTGCTAGGCGTTTTAAAATGCTGAAAAATACATTTTTTTCACAAAACTCATGAAAGCGTTGCTAGGCATTTTGAAATGTTGAAAAAATATATTTTTTTTACGCAATTCGAGAAAGCGTTGCTAGGCATTTTAAAATGTTGAAATAATACATTTTTTCACAAAACTCATGAAAGCGTTGCTAGGCATTTTAAAATGTTGAAAAAATATATTTTTTTTACAATTTTTATGAAAGCGTTTCTAGGCATTTTGAAATGTTTAAAAAACATATTTTTTTCACATTATTCATTACAGTGTTGCTAGGCATTTAGAAATGTTGAAAAAATATATTTTTTTTACAAAACACATGAAAGCGTTGCTAGGCACTTTGAAATGTTGAAAAAATATATTTTTTTTACAAAATTCATGATAGCGTTGCTAGGCATTTTAAAATGTTGAAAAATTATATTTTTTTTCACAAAATTCATAAACGTGTTGCTAGGCATTTTGAAATGTTCAAAAAATATATTTTTTCCCATTATTCATTACAGCGTTGCTAGGCATTTTGAAATGTTGAAAAATATATTTTTTTTACACAATTCGAGAAAGCGTTGCTAGGCATTTTAAAATGTTGAAATAATACATTTTTTTCACAAAACTCATGAAAGCGTTGCTAGGCATTTTGAAATGTTGAAAAAATATATTTTTTTTACGCAATTCGAGAAAGCGTTGCTAGGCATTTTAAAATGTTGAAATAATACATTTTTTCACAAAACTCATGAAAGCGTTGCTAGGCATTTTAAAATGTTGAAAAAATATATTTTTTTTACAATTTTTATGAAAGCGTTTCTAGGCATTTTGAAATGTTTAAAAAATATATTTTTTTCACATTATTCATTACAGTGTTGCTAGGCATTTAGAAATGTTGAAAAAATATATTTTTTTCACAAAATTCATCAAAGCGTAGCTAGGCATTTTAAAATGTTGAAAAAATATATTTTTTTTACAAAATTCATGAAAGCGTTGCTAGGCATTTTGAAATGTTTAAAAAAGTATATTTTTTTCACATTATTCATAACAGCGTTGCTAGGCATTTTGAAATGTTGAAAAAATATTTTTTTTCACAAAATTCATGAAATCGTTGCTAGGCAATTTAAAATGTTGAAAAAATATATTTTTTTACAAAACACATGAAAGCGTTGCTAGGCACTTTGAAATGTTGAAAAAATATATTTTTTTTACAAAATTCATGATAGCGTTGCTAGGCATTTTAAAATGTTGAAAAATTATATTTTTTTTTACAAAATTCATAAACGTGTTGCTAGGCATTTTGAAATGTTCAAAAAATATATTTTTTCACATTATTCATTACAGCGTTGCTAGGCATTTTGAAATGTTGAAAAATATATTTTTTTTACACAATTCGAGAAAGCGTTGCTAGGCATTTTAAAATGTTGAAATAATACATTTTTTTCACAAAACTCATGAAAGCGTTGCTAGGCATTTTGAAATGTTGAAAAAATATATTTTTTTTACGCAATTCGAGAAAGCGTTGCTAGGCATTTTAAAATGTTGAAAAAATATATTTTTTTTACAATTATTATGAAAGCGTTTCTAGGCATTTTGAAATGTTTAAAAAATATATTTTTTTCACATTATTCATTACAGTGTTGCTAGGCATTTAGAAATGTTGAAAAAATATTTTTTTTCACAAAATTCATGAAATCGTTGCTAGGCAATTTAAAATGTTGAAAAAATATATTTTTTTTACAAAACACATGAAATCGTTGCTAGGCACTTTGAAATGTTGAAAAAATATATTTTTTTTACAAAATTTATGAAAGGGTTGCTAGGCATTTTAAAATGTTGAAAAATTATATTTTTTTTACAAAATTCATAAAAGTGTTGCTAGGCATTTTGAAATGTTCAAAAAATATATTTTTTTCACATTATTCATTACAGCGTTGCTAGGCATTTTGAAATGTTGAAAAATATATTTTTTTTACGCAATTCGAGAAAGCGTTGCTAGGCATTTTAAAATGTTGAAATAATACATTCGTTTTACAAAATTCATAAAAGTGTTGCTAGGCATTTTGAAATGTTCAAAAAATATATTTTTTTCACATTATTCATTACAGCGTTGCTAGGCATTTTGAAATGTTAAAAAAAAATATATTTTTTTACGCAATTCGAGAAAGCGTTGCTAAGCATTTTAAAATGTTGAAATAATACATTTTTTTCACAAAACTCATGAAAGCGTTGCTAGGCATTTTAAAATGTTGAAAAAATATATTTTTTTTACAATTTTTATGAAAGCGTTGCTAGGCATTTTGAAATTTTTAAAAAATATATTTATTTCACACAATTATTGAAAGCGTTGCTAGGCATTTTAAAATGTTGAAAAAATATATTTTTTTCACATTATTCATAACAGCGTTGCTAAGCATTTTAAAATGTTGAAATAATAAATTTTTTGTACAAAACTCATGAAAGCTTTGCTAGGCATTTTGAAATGTTGAAAAAATATATTTTTTTTACGCAATTCGAGAAAGCGTTGCTAGGCATTTTAAAATCTTGAAATAATACATTTTTTTCACAAAACTCATGAAAGCGTTGCTATGCATTTTAAAATGTTGAAAAAATATATTTTTTTACAATTTTTATGAAAGCGTTGCTAGGCATTTTAAAATGTTGAAAAAATATATTTTTTTTACAAAATTCATGAAAGCGTTGCTAGGCATTTTGAAATGTTGAAAAAATATATTTTTTTCACATTATTCATTACAGCGTTGCTAGGCATTTTAAAATGTTGAAAAAATATATTTTTTTTACAAAACACATGAAAGCGTTGCTAGGCATTTTGAAATGTTCAAGAAATATATTTTTTTTACATTATTCATTACAGCGTTGCTAGGCATTTTGAAAAGTTGAAAAAATATATTTTTTTTCACATTACTCATTACAGCGTTGCTAGGCATTTTGAAATGTTGAAAAAATATATTTTTTTACGCAATTCGAGAAAGCGTTGCTAAGCATTTTAAAATGTTGAAATAATACATTTTTTTTACAAAACTCATGAAAGCGTTGCTAGGCATTTTGAAATGTTGAAAAAATATATTTTTTTAACGCAATACGAGAAAGCGTTGCTAGGCATTTTAAAATGTTGAAATAATACATTTTTTTCACAAAACTCATGAAAGCGTTGCTAGGCATTTTAAAATGTTGAAAAAATATATTTTTTTTACAATTTTTATGAAAGCGTTGCTAGGCATTTTGAAATGTTTAAAAAAGTATATTTTTTTCACATTATTCATAACAGCGTTGCTAGGCATTTAGAAATGTTGAAAAAATATATTTATTTCAAAAAATTCATGAAAGCGTTGCTAGGCATTTTGAAATGTTAAAAAAATATATTTTTTTCACATTATTCATAACAGCGTTGCTAGGCATTTTGAAATGTTGAAAAAATATTTTTTTTCACAAAATTCATGAAATAGTTGCTAGGCATTTTAAAATGTTGAAAAAATATATTTTTTTTTTTACAAAACACATGAAAGCGTTGCTAGGCACTTTGAAATGTTGAAAAAATATATTTTTTTTACAAAATTCATGAAAGCATCGCTAGGCATTTTGAAATGTTTAAAAAATATATTTTTTTCACATTATTCATTACAGCGTTGCTAGGCATTTAGAAATGTTGAAAAAATATATTTTTTTCACAAAATTCATCAAAGCGTTGCTAGGCATTTTAAAATGTTGAAAAAATATATTTTTTTTACAAAATTCATGTAAGCGTTGCTAGGCATTTTGAAATGTTGAAAAAATATATTATTTTCACATTATTCATTACAGCGTTGCTAGGCACTTTGAAATGTTGAAAAAATATTTTTTTTCCCACAATTATTGAATGCGTTGCTAGGCATTTTAAAATGTTGAAAAAATATATTTTTTATACAAAACACATGAAAGCGTTGCTAGGCACTTTGAAATGTTGAAAATATATATTTTTTTTACAAAATTCATGAAATCGTTGCTTGGCATTTTGAAATGTTCAAAAAATATATTTTTTTTACAAAATTCATGAAAGCGTTGCTAGGCATTTTGAAATGTTTAAAAAAGTATATTTTTTTCACATTATTCATAACAGCGTTGCTAGGCATTTTGAAATGTTGAAAAAATATTTTTTTTCACAAAATTCATGAAATCGTTGCTAGGCAATTTAAAATGTTGAAAAAATATATTTTTTTACAAAACACATGAAAGCGTTGCTAGGCACTTTGAAATGTTGAAAAAATATATTTTTTTTACAAAATTCATGATAGCGTTGCTAGGCATTTTAAAATGTTGAAAAATTATATTTTTTTTTACAAAATTCATAAACGTGTTGCTAGGCATTTTGAAATGTTCAAAAAATATATTTTTTCACATTATTCATTACAGCGTTGCTAGGCATTTTGAAATGTTGAAAAATATATTTTTTTTACACAATTCGAGAAAGCGTTGCTAGGCATTTTAAAATGTTGAAATAATACATTTTTTTCACAAAACTCATGAAAGCGTTGCTAGGCATTTTGAAATGTTGAAAAAATATATTTTTTTTACGCAATTCGAGAAAGCGTTGCTAGGCATTTTAAAATGTTGAAATAATACATTTTTTCACAAAACTCATGAAAGCGTTGCTAGGCATTTTAAAATGTTGAAATAATACATTTTTTCACAAAACTCATGAAAGCGTTGCTAGGCATTTTGAAATGTTGAAAAATATATTTTTTTTACACAATTCGAGAAAGCGTTGCTAGGCATTTTAAAATGTTGAAATAATACATTTTTTTCACAAAACTCATGAAAGCGTTGCTAGGCATTTTGAAATGTTGAAAAAATATATTTTTTTTACGCAATTCGAGAAAGCGTTGCTAGGCATTTTAAAATGTTGAAATAATACATTTTTTCACAAAACTCATGAAAGCGTTGCTAGGCATTTTAAAATGTTGAAAAAATATATTTTTTTTACAATTATTATGAAAGCGTTTCTAGGCATTTTGAAATGTTTAAAAAATATATTTTTTTCACATTATTCATTACAGTGTTGCTAGGCATTTAGAAATGTTGAAAAAATATTTTTTTTCACAAAATTCATGAAATCGTTGCTAGGCAATTTAAAATGTTGAAAAAATATATTTTTTTTACAAAACACATGAAATCGTTGCTAGGCACTTTGAAATGTTGAAAAAATATATTTTTTTTACAAAATTTATGAAAGGGTTGCTAGGCATTTTAAAATGTTGAAAAATTATATTTTTTTTACAAAATTCATAAAAGTGTCGCTAGGCATTTTGAAATGTTCAAAAAATATATTTTTTTCACATTATTCATTACAGCGTTGCTAGGCATTTTGAAATGTTGAAAAATATATTTTTTTACGCAATTCGAGAAAGCGTTGCTAAGCATTTTAAAATGTTGAAATAATACATTTTTTTTACAAAACTCATGAAAGCGTTGCTAGGCATTTTGAAATGTTGAAAAAATATATTTTTTTTACGCAATTCGAGAAAGCGTTGCTAGGCATTTTAAAATGTTGAAATAATACATTTTTTTCACAAAACTCATGAAAGCGTTGCTAGGCATTTTAAAATGTTGAAAAAATATATTTTTTTTACAATTTTTATGAAAGCGTTGCTAGGCATTTTAAAATGTTGAAAAAATATATTTTTTTTACAAAATTCATGAAAGCGTTGCTAGGCATTTTGAAATGTTGAAAAAATATATTTTTTTCACATTATTCATTACAGCGTTGCTAGGCATTTTAAAATGTTGAAAAAATATATTTTTTTTACAAAACACATGAAAGCGTTGCTAGGCATTTTGAAATGTTCAAGAAATATATTTTTTTTACATTATTCATTACAGCGTTGCTAGGCATTTTGAAAAGTTGAAAAAATATATTTTTTTTCACATTACTCATTACAGCGTTGCTAGGCATTTTGAAATGTTGAAAAAATATATTTTTTTACGCAATTCGAGAAAGCGTTGCTAAGCATTTTAAAATGTTGAAATAATACATTTTTTTTACAAAACTCATGAAAGCGTTGCTAGGCATTTTGAAATGTTGAAAAAATATATTTTTTTAACGCAATACGAGAAAGCGTTGCTAGGCATTTTAAAATGTTGAAATAATACATTTTTTTCACAAAACTCATGAAAGCGTTGCTAGGCATTTTAAAATGTTGAAAAAATATATTTTTTTTACAATTTTTATGAAAGCGTTGCTAGGCATTTTGAAATGTTTAAAAAAGTATATTTTTTTCACATTATTCATAACAGCGTTGCTAGGCATTTAGAAATGTTGAAAAAATATATTTATTTCAAAAAATTCATGAAAGCGTTGCTAGGCATTTTGAAATGTTAAAAAAATATATTTTTTTCACATTATTCATAACAGCGTTGCTAGGCATTTTGAAATGTTGAAAAAATATTTTTTTTCACAAAATTCATGAAATAGTTGCTAGGCATTTTAAAATGTTGAAAAAATATATTTTTTTTTTTACAAAACACATGAAAGCGTTGCTAGGCACTTTGAAATGTTGAAAAAATATATTTTTTTTACAAAATTCATGAAAGCATCGCTAGGCATTTTGAAATGTTTAAAAAATATATTTTTTTCACATTATTCATTACAGCGTTGCTAGGCATTTAGAAATGTTGAAAAAATATATTTTTTTCACAAAATTCATCAAAGCGTTGCTAGGCATTTTAAAATGTTGAAAAAATATATTTTTTTTACAAAATTCATGTAAGCGTTGCTAGGCATTTTGAAATGTTGAAAAAATATATTATTTTCACATTATTCATTACAGCGTTGCTAGGCACTTTGAAATGTTGAAAAAATATTTTTTTTCCCACAATTATTGAATGCGTTGCTCGGCATTTTAAAATGTTGAAAAAATATATTTTTTATACAAAACACATGAAAGCGTTGCTAGGCACTTTGAAATGTTGAAAATATATATTTTTTTTACAAAATTCATGAAATCGTTGCTTGGCATTTTGAAATGTTCAAAAAATATATTTTTTTTACAAAATTCATGAAAGCGTTGCTAGGCATTTTGAAATGTTTAAAAAAGTATATTTTTTTCACATTATTCATAACAGCGTTGCTAGGCATTTTGAAATGTTGAAAAAATATTTTTTTTCACAAAATTCATGAAATCGTTGCTAGGCAATTTAAAATGTTGAAAAAATATATTTTTTTACAAAACACATGAAAGCGTTGCTAGGCACTTTGAAATGTTGAAAAAATATATTTTTTTTACAAAATTCATGATAGCGTTGCTAGGCATTTTAAAATGTTGAAAAATTATATTTTTTTTTACAAAATTCATAAACGTGTTGCTAGGCATTTTGAAATGTTCAAAAAATATATTTTTTCACATTATTCATTACAGCGTTGCTAGGCATTTTGAAATGTTGAAAAATATATTTTTTTTACACAATTCGAGAAAGCGTTGCTAGGCATTTTAAAATGTTGAAATAATACATTTTTTTCACAAAACTCATGAAAGCGTTGCTAGGCATTTTGAAATGTTGAAAAAATATATTTTTTTTACGCAATTCGAGAAAGCGTTGCTAGGCATTTTAAAATGTTGAAATAATACATTTTTTCACAAAACTCATGAAAGCGTTGCTAGGCATTTTAAAATGTAGAAAAAATATATTTTTTTTACAATTATTATGAAAGCGTTTCTAGGCATTTTGAAATGTTTAAAAAATATATTTTTTTCACATTATTCATTACAGTGTTGCTAGGCATTTAGAAATGTTGAAAAAATATTTTTTTTCACAAAATTCATGAAATCGTTGCTAGGCAATTTAAAATGTTGAAAAAATATATTTTTTTTACAAAACACATGAAATCGTTGCTAGGCACTTTGAAATGTTGAAAAAATATATTTTTTTTACAAAATTTATGAAAGGGTTGCTAGGCATTTTAAAATGTTGAAAAATTATATTTTTTTCACATTATTCATTACAGCGTTGCTGGGCATTTTGAAATGTTGAAAAATATATTTTTTTTACGCAATTCGAGAAAGCGTTGCTAGGCATTTTAAAATGTTGAAATAATACATTCGTTTTACAAAATTCATAAAAGTGTTGCTAGGCATTTTGAAATGTTCAAAAAATATATTTTTTTCACATTATTCATTACAGCGTTGCTAGGCATTTTGAAATGTTAAAAAAAAATATATTTTTTTACGCAATTCGAGAAAGCGTTGCTAAGCATTTTAAAATGTTGAAATAATACATTTTTTTTACAAAACTCATGAAAGCGTTGCTAGGCATTTTGAAATGTTGAAAAAATATATTTTTTTTACGCAATTCGAGAAAGCGTTGCTAGGCATTTTAAAATGTTGAAATAATACATTTTTTTCACAAAACTCATGAAAGCGTTGCTAGGCATTTTAAAATGTTGAAAAAATATATTTTTTTTACAATTTTTATGAAAGCGTTGCTAGGCATTTTGAAATGTTGAAAAAATATATTATTTTCACATTATTCATTACAGCGTTGCTAGGCACTTTGAAATGTTGAAAAAATATTTTTTTTCCCACAATTATTGAATGCGTTGCTAGGCATTTTAAAATGTTGAAAAAATATATTTTTTATACAAAACACATGAAAGCGTTGCTAGGCACTTTGAAATGTTGAAAATATATATTTTTTTTACAAAATTCATGAAATCGTTGCTTGGCATTTTGAAATGTTCAAAAAATATATTTTTTTTACAAAATTCATGAAAGCGTTGCTAGGCATTTTGAAATGTTCAAAAAATATATTTTTTCACATTATTCATTACAGCGTTGCTAGGCATTTTGAAATGTTGAAAAAATATTTTTTTTCACAAAATTCATGAAATCGTTGCTAGGCAATTTAAAATGTTGAAAAAATATATTTTTTTACAAAACACATGAAAGCGTTGCTAGGCACTTTGAAATGTTGAAAAAATATATTTTTTTTACAAAATTCATGATAGCGTTGCTAGGCATTTTAAAATGTTGAAAAATTATATTTTTTTTTACAAAATTCATAAACGTGTTGCTAGGCATTTTGAAATGTTCAAAAAATATATTTTTTCACATTATTCATTACAGCGTTGCTAGGCATTTTGAAATGTTGAAAAATATATTTTTTTTACACAATTCGAGAAAGCGTTGCTAGGCATTTTAAAATGTTGAAATAATACATTTTTTTCACAAAACTCATGAAAGCGTTGCTAGGCATTTTGAAATGTTGAAAAAATATATTTTTTTTACGCAATTCGAGAAAGCGTTGCTAGGCATTTTAAAATGTTGAAATAATACATTTTTTCACAAAACTCATGAAAGCGTTGCTAGGCATTTTAAAATGTAGAAAAAATATATTTTTTTTACAATTATTATGAAAGCGTTTCTAGGCATTTTGAAATGTTTAAAAAATATATTTTTTTCACATTATTCATTACAGTGTTGCTAGGCATTTAGAAATGTTGAAAAAATATTTTTTTTCACAAAATTCATGAAATCGTTGCTAGGCAATTTAAAATGTTGAAAAAATATATTTTTTTTACAAAACACATGAAATCGTTGCTAGGCACTTTGAAATGTTGAAAAAATATATTTTTTTTACAAAATTTATGAAAGGGTTGCTAGGCATTTTAAAATGTTGAAAAATTATATTTTTTTCACATTATTCATTACAGCGTTGCTGGGCATTTTGAAATGTTGAAAAATATATTTTTTTTACGCAATTCGAGAAAGCGTTGCTAGGCATTTTAAAATGTTGAAATAATACATTCGTTTTACAAAATTCATAAAAGTGTTGCTAGGCATTTTGAAATGTTCAAAAAATATATTTTTTTCACATTATTCATTACAGCGTTGCTAGGCATTTTGAAATGTTAAAAAAAAATATATTTTTTTACGCAATTCGAGAAAGCGTTGCTAAGCATTTTAAAATGTTGAAATAATACATTTTTTTTACAAAACTCATGAAAGCGTTGCTAGGCATTTTGAAATGTTGAAAAAATATATTTTTTTTACGCAATTCGAGAAAGCGTTGCTAGGCATTTTAAAATGTTGAAATAATACATTTTTTTCACAAAACTCATGAAAGCGTTGCTAGGCATTTTAAAATGTTGAAAAAATATATTTTTTTTACAATTTTTATGAAAGCGTTGCTAGGCATTTTGAAATTTTTAAAAAATATATTTATTTCACACAATTATTGAAAGCGTTGCTAGGCATTTTAAAATGTTGAAAAAATATATTTTTTTCACATTATTCATAACAGCGTTGCTAAGCATTTTAAAATGTTGAAATAATACATTTTTTTTTACAAAACTCATGAAAGCTTTGCTAGGCATTTTGAAATGTTGAAAAAATATATTTTTTTTACGCAATTCGAGAAAGCGTTGCTAGGCATTTTAAAATCTTGAAATAATACATTTTTTTCACAAAACTCATGAAAGCGTTGCTATGCATTTTAAAATGTTGAAAAAATATATTTTTTTACAATTTTTATGAAAGCGTTGCTAGGCATTTTAAAATGTTGAAAAAATATATTTTTTTTACAAAATTCATGAAAGCGTTGCTAGGCATTTTGAAATGTTGAAAAAATATATTTTTTTCACATTATTCATTACAGCGTTGCTAGGCATTTTAAAATGTTGAAAAAATATATTTTTTTTACAAAACACATGAAAGCGTTGCTAGGCATTTTGAAATGTTCAAGAAATATATTTTTTTTACATTATTCATTACAGCGTTGCTAGGCATTTAGAAAAGTTGAAAAAATATATTTTTTTTCACATTACTCATTACAGCGTTGCTAGGCATTTTGAAATGTTGAAAAAATATATTTTTTTACGCAATTCGAGAAAGCGTTGCTAAGCATTTTAAAATGTTGAAATAATACATTTTTTTTACAAAACTCATGAAAGCGTTGCTAGGCATTTTGAAATGTTGAAAAAATATATTTTTTGAACGCAATACGAGAAAGCGTTGCTAGGCATTTTAAAATGTTGAAATAATACATTTTTTTCACAAAACTCATGAAAGCGTTGCTAGGCATTTTAAAATGTTGAAAAAATATATTTTTTTTACAATTTTTATGAAAGCGTTGCTAGGCATTTTGAAATGTTTAAAAAAGTATATTTTTTTCACATTATTCATAACAGCGTTGCTAGGCATTTAGAAATGTTGAAAAAATATATTTATTTCAAAAAATTCATGAAAGCGTTGCTAGGCATTTTGAAATGTTAAAAAAATATATTTTTTTCACATTATTCATAACAGCGTTGCTAGGCATTTTGAAATGTTGAAAAAATATTTTTTTTCACAAAATTCATGAAATAGTTGCTAGGCATTTTAAAATGTTGAAAAAATATATTTTTTTTTTTACAAAACACATGAAAGCGTTGCTAGGCACTTTGAAATGTTGAAAAAATATATTTTTTTTACAAAATTCATGAAAGCATCGCTAGGCATTTTGAAATGTTTAAAAAATATATTTTTTTCACATTATTCATTACAGCGTTGCTAGGCATTTAGAAATGTTGAAAAAATATATTTTTTTCACAAAATTCATCAAAGCGTTGCTAGGCATTTTAAAATGTTGAAAAAATATATTTTTTTTACAAAATTCATGTAAGCGTTGCTAGGCATTTTGAAATGTTGAAAAAATATATTATTTTCACATTATTCATTACAGCGTTGCTAGGCACTTTGAAATGTTGAAAAAATATTTTTTTTCCCACAATTATTGAATGCGTTGCTAGGCATTTTAAAATGTTGAAAAAATATATTTTTTATACAAAACACATGAAAGCGTTGCTAGGCACTTTGAAATGTTGAAAATATATATTTTTTTTACAAAATTCATGAAATCGTTGCTTGGCATTTTGAAATGTTCAAAAAATATATTTTTTTTACAAAATTCATGAAAGCGTTGCTAGGCATTTTGAAATGTTTAAAAAAGTATATTTTTTTCACATTATTCATAACAGCGTTGCTAGGCATTTTGAAATGTTGAAAAAATATTTTTTTTCACAAAATTCATGAAATCGTTGCTAGGCAATTTAAAATGTTGAAAAAATATATTTTTTTACAAAACACATGAAAGCGTTGCTAGGCACTTTGAAATGTTGAAAAAATATATTTTTTTTACAAAATTCATGATAGCGTTGCTAGGCATTTTAAAATGTTGAAAAATTATATTTTTTTTTACAAAATTCATAAACGTGTTGCTAGGCATTTTGAAATGTTCAAAAAATATATTTTTTCACATTATTCATTACAGCGTTGCTAGGCATTTTGAAATGTTGAAAAATATATTTTTTTTACACAATTCGAGAAAGCGTTGCTAGGCATTTTAAAATGTTGAAATAATACATTTTTTTCACAAAACTCATGAAAGCGTTGCTAGGCATTTTGAAATGTTGAAAAAATATATTTTTTTTACGCAATTCGAGAAAGCGTTGCTAGGCATTTTAAAATGTTGAAATAATACATTTTTTCACAAAACTCATGAAAGCGTTGCTAGGCATTTTAAAATGTTGAAAAAATATATTTTTTTTACAATTTTTATGAAAGCGTTTCTAGGCATTTTGAAATGTTTAAAAAATATATTTTTTTCACATTATTCATTACAGTGTTGCTAGGCATTTAGAAATGTTGAAAAAATATTTTTTTTCACAAAATTCATGAAATCGTTGCTAGGCAATTTAAAATGTTGAAAAAATATATTTTTTTTACAAAACACATGAAATCGTTGCTAGGCACTTTGAAATGTTGAAAAAATATATTTTTTTTACAAAATTTATGAAAGCGTTGCTAGGCATTTTAAAATGTTAAAAAATTATATTTTTTTTACAAAATTCATAAAAGTGTTGCTAGGCATTTTGAAATGTTCAAAAAATATATTTTTTTCACATTATTCATTACAGCGTTGCTAGGCATTTTGAAATGTTGAAAAATATATTTTTTTTACGCAATTCGAGAAAGCGTTGCTAGGCATTTTAAAATGTTGAAATAATACATTCGTTTTACAAAATTCATAAAAGTGTTGCTAGGCAATTTGAAATGTTCAAAAAATATATTTTTTTCACATTATTCATTACAGCGTTGCTAGGCATTTTGAAATGTTGAAAAAATATATTTTTTTACGCAATTCGAGAAAGCGTTGCTAAGCATTTTAAAATGTTGAAATAATACATTTTTTTTACAAAACTCATGAAAGCGTTGCTAGGCATTTTGAAATGTTGAAAAAATATATTTTTTTTACGCAATTCGAGAAAGCGTTGCTAGGCATTTTAAAATGTTGAAATAATACATTTTTTTCACAAAACTCATGAAAGCGTTGCTAGGCATTTTAAAATGTTGAAAAAATATATTTTTTTTACAATTTTTATGAAAGCGTTGCTAGGCATTTTGAAATTTTTAAAAAATATATTTATTTCACACAATTATTGAAAGCGTTGCTAGGCATTTTAAAATGTTGAAAAAATATATTTTCTTCACATTATTCATAACAGCGTTGCTAAGCATTTTAAAATGTTGAAATAATACATTTTTTTTACAAAACTCATGAAAGCTTTGCTAGGCATTTTGAAATGTTGAAAAAATATATTTTTTTTACGCAATTCGAGAAAGCGTTGCTAGGCATTTTAAAATGTTGAAATAATACATTTTTTCACAAAACTTATGAAAGCGTTGCTATGCATTTTAAAATGTTGAAAAAATATATTTTTTTACAATTTTTATGAAAGCGTTGCTAGGCATTTTAAAATGTTGAAAAAATATATTTTTTTCACATTATTCATAACAGCGTTGCTAGGCATTTTGAAATGTTGAAAAAATATTTTTTTTTTAACAAAATTCATGAAATAGTTGCTAGGCATTTTAAAATGTTGAAAAAATATATTTTTTTTACAAAACACATGAAAGCGTTGCTAGGCACTTTGAAATGTTGAAAAAATATATTTTTTTACAAAATTCATGAAAGCGTCGCTAGGCATTTTGAAATGTTTAAAAAATATATTTTTTTCACATTATTCATTACAGCGTTGCTAGGCATTTAGAAATGTTGAAAAAATATATTTTTTTCACAAAATTCATCAAAGCGTTGCAAGGCATTTTAAAATGTTGAAAAAATATATTTTTTTTACAAAATTCATGAAAGCGTTGCTAGGCATTTTGTAATGTTGAAAAAATATATTTTTTTCACATTATTCATAACAGCGTTGCTAAGCATTTTAAAATGTTGAAATAATACATTTTTTTTACAAAACTCATGAAAGCTTTGCTAGGCATTTTGAAATGTTGAAAAAATATATTTTTTTTACGCAATTCGAGAAAGCGTTGCTAGGCATTTTAAAATGTTGAAAAATTATATTTTTTTTACAAAATTTATAAAAGTGTTGCTAGGCATTTTGAAATGTTCAAAAAATATATTTTTTTCACATTATTCATTACAGCGTTGCTAGGCATTTTGAAATGTTGAAAAATATATTTTTTTTACGCAATTCGAGAAAGCGTTGCTAGGCATTTTAAAATGTTGAAATAATACATTCGTTTTACAAAATTCATAAAAGTGTTGCTAGGCATTTTGAAATGTTCAAAAAATATATTTTTTTCACATTATTCATTACAGCGTTGCTAGGCATTTTGAAATGTTAAAAAAAAATATATTTTTTTACGCAATTCGAGAAAGCGTTGCTAAGCATTTTAAAATGTTGAAATAATACATTTTTTTTACAAAACTCATGAAAGCGTTGCTAGGCATTTTGAAATGTTGAAAAAATATATTTTTTTTACGCAATTCGAGAAAGCGTTGCTAGGCATTTTAAAATGTTGAAATAATACATTTTTTTCACAAAACTCATGAAAGCGTTGCTAGGCATTTTAAAATGTTGAAAAAATATATTTTTTTTACAATTTTTATGAAAGCGTTGCTAGGCATTTTGAAATTTTTAAAAAATATATTTATTTCACACAATTATTGAAAGCGTTGCTAGGAATTTTAAAATGTTGAAAAAATATATTTTTTTCACATTATTCATAACAGCGTTGCTAAGCATTTTAAAATGTTGAAATAATACATTTTTTTTACAAAACTCATGAAAGCTTTGCTAGGCATTTTGAAATGTTGAAAAAAAAAATTTTTTTTACGCAATTCGAGAAAGCGTTGCTAGGCATTTTAAAATCTTGAAATAATACATTTTTTTCACAAAACTCATGAAAGCGTAGCTATGCATTTTAAAATGTTGAAAAAATATATTTGTTTACAATTTTTATGAAAGCGTTGCTAGGCATTTTAAAATGTTGAAAAAATATATTTTTTTTACAAAATTCATGAAAGCGTTGCTAGGCATTTTGAAATGTTGAAAAAATATATTTTTTTCACATTATTCATTACAGCGTTGCTAGGCATTTTAAAATGTTGAAAAAATATATTTTTTTTACAAAACACATGAAAGCGTTGCTAGGCATTTTGAAATGTTCAAGAAATATATTTTTTTTACATTATTCATTACAGCGTTGCTAGGCATTTTGAAAAGTTGAAAAAATATATTTTTTTTCACATTACTCATTACAGCGTTGCTAGGCATTTTGAAATGTTGAAAAAATATATTTTTTTACGCAATTCGAGAAAGCGTTGCTAAGCATTTTAAAATGTTGAAATAATACATTTTTTTTACAAAACTCATGAAAGCGTTGCTAGGCATTTTGAAATGTTGAAAAAATATATTTTTTTAACGCAATACGAGAAAGCGTTGCTAGGCATTTTAAAATGTTGAAATAATACATTTTTTTCACAAAACTCATGAAAGCGTTGCTAGGCATTTTAAAATGTTGAAAAAATATATTTTTTTTACAATTTTTATGAAAGCGTTGCTAGGCATTTTGAAATGTTTAAAAAAGTATATTTTTTTCACATTATTCATAACAGCGTTGCTAGGCATTTAGAAATGTTGAAAAAATATATTTATTTCAAAAAATTCATGAAAGCGTTGCTAGGCATTTTGAAATGTTAAAAAAATATATTTTTTTCACATTATTCATAACAGCGTTGCTAGGCATTTTGAAATGTTGAAAAAATATTTTTTTTCACAAAATTCATGAAATAGTTGCTAGGCATTTTAAAATGTTGAAAAAATATATTTTTTTTTTTACAAAACACATGAAAGCGTTGCTAGGCACTTTGAAATGTTGAAAAAATATATTTTTTTTACAAAATTCATGAAAGCATCGCTAGGCATTTTGAAATGTTTAAAAAATATATTTTTTTCACATTATTCATTACAGCGTTGCTAGGCATTTAGAAATGTTGAAAAAATATATTTTTTTCACAAAATTCATCAAAGCGTTGCTAGGCATTTTAAAATGTTGAAAAAATATATTTTTTTTACAAAATTCATGTAAGCGTTGCTAGGCATTTTGAAATGTTGAAAAAATATATTATTTTCACATTATTCATTACAGCGTTGCTAGGCACTTTGAAATGTTGAAAAAATATTTTTTTTCCCACAATTATTGAATTCGTTGCTAGGCATTTTAAAATGTTGAAAAAATATATTTTTTATACAAAACACATGAAAGCGTTGCTAGGCACTTTGAAATGTTGAAAATATATATTTTTTTTACAAAATTCATGAAATCGTTGCTTGGCATTTTGAAATGTTCAAAAAATATATTTTTTTCACATTATTCATTACAGCGTTGCTAGGCATTTTGAAATGTTTAAAAAATATATTTATTTTACACAATTCGAGAAAGCGTTGCTAGGCATTTTAAAATGTTGAAAAAATATATTTTTTTTACAAAACTCATGAAAGCTTTGCTAGGCATTTTGAAATGTTGAAAAAATATATTTTTTTTACGCAATTCGAGAAAGCGTTGCTAGGCATTTTAAAATCTTGAAATAATACATTTTTTTCACAAAACTCATGAAAGCGTTGCTATGCATTTTAAAATGTTGAAAAAATATATTTTTTTACAATTTTTATGAAAGCGTTGCTAGGCATTTTAAAATGTTGAAAAAATATATTTTTTTCACATTATTCATAACAGCGTTGCTAGGCATTTGGAAATGTTGAAAAAATATTTTTTTTTTAACAAAATTCATGAAATAGTTGCTAGGCATTTTAAAATGTTGAAAAAATATATTTTTTTTACAAAACACATGAAAGCGTTGCTAGGCACTTTGAAATGTTAAAAAAATATATTTTTTTTACAAAATTCATGAAAGCGTCGCTAGGCATTTTGAAATGTTTAAAAAATATATTTTTTTCACATTATTCATTACAGCGTTGCTAGGCATTTAGAAATGTTGAAAAAATATATTTTTTTCACAAAATTCATCAAAGCGTTGCAAGGCATTTTAAAATGTTGAAAAAATATATTTTTTTTACAAAATTCATGAAAGCGTTGCTAGGCATTTTGTAATGTTGAAAAAATATATTTTTTTCACATTATTCATAACAGCGTTGCTAAGCATTTTAAAATGTTGAAATAATACATTTTTTTTACAAAACTCATGAAAGCTTTGCTAGGCATTTTGAAATGTTGAAAAAATATATTTTTTTTACGCAATTCGAGAAAGCGTTGCTAGGCATTTTAAAATGTTGAAAAATTATATTTTTTTTACAAAATTCATAAAAGTGTTGCTAGGCATTTTGAAATGTTCAAAAAATATATTATTTTCACATTATTCATTACAGCGTTGCTAGGCATTTTGAAATGTTGAAAAATATATTTTTTTTACGCAATTCGAGAAAGCGTTGCTAGGCATTTTAAAATGTTGAAATAATACATTCGTTTTACAAAATTCATAAAAGTGTTGCTAGGCATTTTGAAATGTTCAAAAAATATATTTTTTTCACATTATTCATAACAGCGTTGCTAAGCATTTTAAAATGTTGAAATAATACATTTTTTTTACAAAACTCATGAAAGCTTTGCTAGGCATTTTGAAATGTTGAAAAAATATATTTTTTTTACGCAATTCGAGAAAGCGTTGCTAGGCATTTTAAAATCTTGAAATAATACATTTTTTTCACAAAACTCATGAAAGCGTTGCTATGCATTTTAAAATGTTGAAAAAATATATTTTTTTACAATTTTTATGAAAGCGTTGCTAGGCATTTTAAAATGTTGAAAAAATATATTTTTTTTACAAAATTCATGAAAGCGTTGCTAGGCATTTTGAAATGTTGAAAAAATATATTTTTTTCACATTATTCATTACAGCGTTGCTAGGCATTTTAAAATGTTGAAAAAATATATTTTTTTTACAAAACACATGAAAGCGTTGCTAGGCATTTTGAAATGTTCAAGAAATATATTTTTTTTACATTATTCATTACAGCGTTGCTAGGCATTTTGAAAAGTTGAAAAAATATATTTTTTTTCACATTACTCATTACAGCGTTGCTAGGCATTTTGAAATGTTGAAAAAATATATTTTTTTACGCAATTCGAGAAAGCGTTGCTAAGCATTTTAAAATGTTGAAATAATACATTTTTTTACAAAACTCATGAAAGCGTTGCTAGGCATTTTGAAATGTTGAAAAAATATATTTTTTTAACGCAATACGAGAAAGCGTTGCTAGGTATTTTAAAATGTTGAAATAATACATTTTTTTCACAAAACTCATGAAAGCGTTGCTAGGCATTTTAAAATGTTGAAAAAATATATTTTTTTTACAATTTTTATGAAAGCGTTGCTAGGCATATTGAAATGTTTAAAAAAGTATATTTTTTTCACATTATTCATAACAGCGTTGCTAGGCATTTAGAAATGTTGAAAAAATATATTTATTTCAAAAAATTCATGAAAGCGTTGCTAGGCATTTTGAAATGTTAAAAAAATATATTTTTTTCACATTATTCATAACAGCGTTGCTAGGCATTTTGAAATGTTGAAAAAATATTTTTTTTCACAAAATTCATGAAATAGTTGCTAGGCATTTTAAAATGTTGAAAAAATATATTTTTTTTTTTACAAAACACATGAAAGCGTTGCTAGGCACTTTGAAATGTTGAAAAAATATATTTTTTTTACAAAATTCATGAAAGCATCGCTAGGCATTTTGAAATGTTTAAAAAATATATTTTTTTCACATTATTCATTACAGCGTTGCTAGGCATTTAGAAATGTTGAAAAAATATATTTTTTTCACAAAATTCATCAAAGCGTTGCTAGGCATTTTAAAATGTTGAAAAAATATATTTTTTTTACAAAATTCATGTAAGCGTTGCTAGGCATTTTGAAATGTTGAAAAAATATATTATTTTCACATTATTCATTACAGCGTTGCTAGGCACTTTGAAATGTTGAAAAAATATTTTTTTTCCCACAATTATTGAATGCGTTGCTAGGCATTTTAAAATGTTGAAAAAATATATTTTTTATACAAAACACATGAAAGCGTTGCTAGGCACTTTGAAATGTTGAAAATATATATTTTTTTTACAAAATTCATGAAATCGTTGCTTGGCATTTTGAAATGTTCAAAAAATATATTTTTTTCACATTATTCATTACAGCGTTGCTAGGCATTTTGAAATGTTTAAAAAATATATTTATTTTACACAATTCGAGAAAGCGTTGCTAGGCATTTTAAAATGTTGAAAAAATATATTTTTTTACGCAATTCGAGAAAGCGTTGCTAGGCATTTTAAAATGTTGAAATAATACATTTTTTCACAAAACTCATGAAAGCGTTGCTAGGCATTTTAAAATGTTGAAAAAATATATTTTTTTCACAAAATTCATCAAAGCGTTGCTAGGCATTTTAAAATGTTGAAAAAATATATTTTTTTCACATTATTCATAACAGCGTTGCTAGGCATTTTAAAATGTTGAAAAAATATATTTTTTTTACAAAATTCATGAAAGCGTTGCTAGGCATTTTGAAATGTTCAAAAAATATATTTTTTTCACATTATTCATTACAGCGTTACTAGGCATTTTGAAATGTTAAAAAAATATATTTTTTTTACACAATTAGAGAAAGCGTTGCTAGGCATTTTAAAATGTTGAAAAATACATTTTTTTCAGAAAACTCATGAAAGCGTTGCTAGGCATTTTGATGTGATGAAAAAATATATTTTTTTTACAAAATTCATGAAAGCGTTGCTAGGCATTTTGAAATGTTTAAAAAAGTATATTTTTTTCACATTATTCATAACAGCGTTGCTAGGCATTTAGAAATGTTGAAAAAATATATTTATTTCAAAAAATTCATGAAAGCGTTGCTAGGCATTTTAAAATGTTAAAAAAATATATTTTTTTCACATTATTCATAACAGCGTTGCTAGGCATTTTGAAATGTTGAAAAAATATTTTTTTTCACAAAATTCATGAAATAGTTGCTAGGCATGTTAAAATGTTGAAAAAATATATTTTTTTTTTTACAAAACACATGAAAGCGTTGCTAGGCACTTTGAAATGTTGAAAAAATATATTTTTTTTACAAAATTCATGAAAGCATCGCTAGGCATTTTGAAATGTTTAAAAAATATATTTTTTTCACATTATTAATTACAGCGTTGCTAGGCATTTAGAAATGTTGAAAAAATATATTTTTTTCACAAAATTCATCAAAGCGTTGCTAGGCATTTTAAAATGTTGAAAAAATATATTTTTTTTACAAAATTCATGTAAGCGTTGCTAGGCATTTTGAAATGTTGAAAAAATATATTATTTTCACATTATTCATTACAGCGTTGCTAGGCACTTTGAAATGTTGAAAAAATAATTTTTTTCCCACAATTATTGAATGCGTTGCTAGGCATTTTAAAATGTTGAAAAAATATATTTTTTATACAAAACACATGAAAGCGTTGCTAGGCACTTTGAAATGTTGAAAATATATATTTTTTTTACAAAATTCATGAAATCGTTGCTTGGCATTTTGAAATGTTCAAAAAATATATTTTTTTCACATTATTCATTACAGCGTTGCTAGGCATTTTGAAATGTTTAAAAAATATATTTATTTTACACAATTCGAGAAAGCGTTGCTAGGCATTTTAAAATGTTGAAAAAATATATTTTTTTACGCAATTCGAGAAAGCGTTGCTAGGCATTTTAAAATGTTGAAATAATAGATTTTTTCACAAAACTCATGAAAGCGTTGCTAGGCATTTTAAAATGTTGAAAAAATATATTTTTTTCACAAAATTCATCAAAGCGTTGCTAGGCATTTTAAAATGTTGAAAAAATATATTTTTTTCACATTATTCATAACAGCGTTGCTAGGCATTTTAAAATGTTGAAAAAATATATTTTTTTTACAAAATTCATGAAAGCGTTGCTAGGCATTTTGAAATGTTCAAAAAATATATTTTTTTCACATTATTCATTACAGCGTTACTAGGCATTTTGAAATGTTAAAAAAATATATTTTTTTTACACAATTAGAGAAAGCGTTGCTAGGCATTTTAAAATGTTGAAAAATACATTTTTTTCAGAAAACTCATGAAAGCGTTGCTAGGCATTTTGATGTGATGAAAAAATATATTTTTTTTACAAAATTCATGAAAGCGTTGCTAGGCATTTTGAAATGTTTAAAAAAGTATATTTTTTTCACATTATTCATAACAGCGTTGCTAGGCATTTAGAAATGTTGAAAAAATATATTTATTTCAAAAAATTCATGAAAGCGTTGCTAGGCATTTTAAAATGTTAAAAAAATATATTTTTTTCACATTATTCATAACAGCGTTGCTAGGCATTTTGAAATGTTGAAAAAATATTTTTTTTCACAAAATTCATGAAATAGTTGCTAGGCATTTTAAAATGTTGAAAAAATATATTTTTTTTTTTACAAAACACATGAAAGCGTTGCTAGGCACTTTGAAATGTTGAAAAAATATATTTTTTTTACAAAATTCATGAAAGCATCGCTAGGCATTTTGAAATGTTTAAAAAATATATTTTTTTCACATTATTCATTACAGCGTTGCTAGGCATTTAGAAATGTTGAAAAAATATATTTTTTTCACAAAATTCATCAAAGCGTTGCTAGGCATTTTAAAATGTTGAAAAAATATATTTTTTTTACAAAATTCATGTAAGCGTTGCTAGGCATTTTGAAATGTTGAAAAAATATATTTTTTTCACATTATTCATTACAGCGTTGCTAGGCACTTTGAAATGTTGAAAAAATAATTTTTCTCCCACAATTATTGAATGCGTTGCTAGGCATTTTAAAATGTTGAAAAAATATATTTTTTATACAAAACACATGAAAGCGTTGCTAGGCACTTTGAAATGTTGAAAATATATATTTTTTTTACAAAATTCATGAAATCGTTGCTTGGCATTTTGAAATGTTCAAAAGATATATTTTTTTCACATTATTCATTACAGCGTTGCTAGGCATTTTGAAATGTTTAAAAAATATATTTTTTTTACACAATTAGAGAAAGCGTTGCTAGGCATTTTAAAATGTTGAAAAATACATTTTTTTTAACAAAACTCATGAAAGCGTTGCTAGGCATTTTGAAATGTTGAAAAAATATATTTTTTTTACGCAATTCGAGAAAGCGTTGCTAGGCATTTTAAAATGTTGAAATAATACATTTTTTCACAAAACTCATGAAAGCGTTGCTAGGCATTTTAAAATGTTGAAAAAATATATTTTTTTTACAATTTTTATGAAAGCGTTTCTATGCATTTTGAAATGTTTAAAAAATATATTTTTTTCACAAAATTCATCAAAGCGTAGCTAGGCATTTTAAAATGTTGAAAAAATATATTTTTTTTACAAAATTCATGAAAGCGTTGCTAGGCATTTTGAAATGTTTAAAAAAGTATATTTTTTTCACATTATTCATAACAGCGTTGCTAGGCATTTTGAAATGTTAAAAAAAATATTTTTTTTCACAAAATTCATGAAATCGTTGCTAGGCAATTTAAAATGTTGAAAAAATATATTTTTTTTACAAAACACATGAAAGCGTTGCTAGGCACTTTGAAATGTTGAAAAAATATATTTTTTTTACAAAATTCATGATAGCGTTGCTAGGCATTTTAAAATGTTGAAAAATTATATTTTTTTTTACAAAATTCATAAACGTGTTGCTAGGCATTTTGAAATGTTCAAAAAATATATTTTTTCACATTATTCATTACAGCGTTGCTAGGCATTTTGAAATGTTGAAAAATATATTTTTTTTACACAATTCGAGAAAGCGTTGCTAGGCATTTTAAAATGTTGAAATAATACATTTTTTTCACAAAACTCATGAAAGCGTTGCTAGGCATTTTGAAATGTTGAAAAAATATATTTTTTTTACGCAATTCGAGAAAGCGTTGCTAGGCATTTTAAAATGTTGAAATAATACATTTTTTCACAAAACTCATGAAAGCGTTGCTAAGCATTTTAAAATGTTGAAAAAATATATTTTTTTTACAATTTTTATGAAAGCGTTTCTAGGCATTTTGAAATGTTTAAAAAATATATTTTTTTCACATTATTCATTACAGTGTTGCTAGGCATTTAGAAATGTTGAAAAAATATATTTTTTTCACAAAATTCATCAAAGCGTAGCTAGGCATTTTAAAATGTTGAAAAAATATATTTTTTTTACAAAATTCATGAAAGCGTTGCTAGGCATTTTGAAATGTTTAAAAAAGTATATTTTTTTCACATTATTCATAACAGCGTTGCTAGGCATTTTGAAATGTTGAAAATTTTTTTTTTCACAAAATTCATGAAATCGTTGCTAGGCAATTTAAAATGTTGAAAAAATATATTTTTTTTACAAAACACATGAAAGCGTTGCTAGGCACTTTGAAATGTTGAAAAAATATATTTTTTTTACAAAATTCATGATAGCGTTGCTAGGCATTTTAAAATGTTGAAAAATTATATTTTTTTTTACAAAATTCATAAACGTGTTGCTAGGCATTTTGAAATGTTCAAAAAATATATTTTTTCACATTATTCATTACAGCGTTGCTAGGCATTTTGAAATGTTGAAAAATATATTTTTTTTACACAATTCGAGAAAGCGTTGCTAGGCATTTTAAAATGTTGAAATAATACATTTTTTTCACAAAACTCATGAAAGCGTCGCTAGGCATTTTGAAATGTTGAAAAAAAATATTTTTTTTACGCAATTCGAGAAAGCGTTGCTAGGCATTTTAAAATGTTGAAATAATACATTTTTTTCACAAAACTCATGAAAGCGTTGCTAGGCATTTTAAAATGTTGAAAAAATATATTTTTTTTACAATTTTTATGAAAGCGTTGCTAGGCATTTTGAAATTTTTAAAAAATATATTTATTTCACACAATTATTGAAAGCGTTGCTAGGCATTTTAAAATGGTGAAAAAATATATTTTCTTCACATTATTCATAACAGCGTTGCTAAGCATTTTAAAATTTTGAAATAATACATTTTTTTTACAAAACTCATGAAAGCTTTGCTAGGCATTTTGAAATGTTGAAAAAATATATTTTTTTTACGCAATTCGAGAAAGCGATGCTAGGCATTTTAAAATGTTGAAATAATACATTTTTTTCACAAAACTCATGAAAGCGTTGTTATGCATTTTAAAATGTTGAAAAAATATATTTTTTTACAATTTTTATGAAAGCGTTGCTAGGCATTTTAAAATGTTGAAAAAATATATTTTTTTCACATTATTCATAACAGCGTTGCTAGGCATTTGGAAATGTTGAAAAAATATTTTTTTTTAAACAAAATTCATGAAATAGTTGCTAGGCATTTTAAAATGTTGAAAAAATATATTTTTTTTACAAAACACATGAAAGCGTTGCTAGGCACTTTGAAATGTTGAAAAAATATATTTTTTTTACAAAATTCATGAAAGCGTCGCTAGGCATTTTGAAATGTTTAAAAAATATATTTTTTTCACATTATTCATTACAGCGTTGCTAGGCATTTAGAAATGTTGAAAAAATATATTTTTTTCACAAAATTCATCACAGCGTTGCTAGGCATTTTAAAATGTTGAAAAAATATATTTTTTTTACAAAATTCATGAAAGCGTTGCTAGGCATTTTGTAATGTTGAAAAAATATATTTTTTTCACATTATTCATAACAGCGTTGCTAAGCATTTTAAAATGTTGAAATAATACATTTTTTTTACAAAACTCATGAAAGCTTTGCTAGGAATTTTGAAATGTTGAAAAAATATATTTTTTTACGCAATTCGAGAAAGCGTTGCTAGGCATTTTAAAATGTTGAAAAATTATATTTTTTTTACAAAATTCATAAAAGTGTTGCTAGGCATTTTGAAATGTTCAAAAAATACATTTTTTTCACATTATTCATTACCGCGTTGCTAGGCATTTTGAAATGTGGAAAAATATATTTTTTTTACGCAATTCGAGAAAGCGTTGCTAGGCATTTTAAAATGTTGAAATAATACATTCGTTTTACAAAATTCATAAAAGTGTTGCTAGGCATTTTGAAATGTTCAAAAAATATATTTTTTTCACATTATTCATTACAGCGTTCCTAGGCATTTTGAAATGTTGAAAAAATATATTTTTTTACGCAATTCGAGAAAGCGTTGCTAAGCATTTTAAAATGTTGAAATAATACATTTTTTTTACAAAACTCATGAAAGCGTTGCTAGGCATTTTGAAATGTTGAAAAAATATATTTTTTTTACGCAATTCGAGAAAGCGTTGCTAGGCATTTTAAAATGTTGAAATAATACATTTTTTTCACAAAACTCTTGAAAGCGTTGCTAGGCATTTTAAAATGTTGAAAAAATATATTTTTTTTACAATTTTTATGAAAGCGTTGCTAGGCATTTTGAAATTTTTAAAAAATATATTTATTTCACACAATTATTGAAAGCGTTGCTAGGCATTTTAAAATGTTGAAAAAATATATTTTTTTCACATTATTCATAACAGCGTTGCTAAGCATTTTAAAATGTTGAAATAATACATTTTATTTACAAAACTCATGAAAGCTTTGCTAGGCATTTTGAAATGTTGAAAAAATATATTTTTTTACAATTTTTATGAAAGCGTTGCTAGGCATTTTAAAATGTTGAAAAAATATTTTTTTTTCACATTATTCATAACAGCGTTGCTAGGCATTTGGAAATGTTGAAAAAATATTTTTTTTTTAACAAAATTCATGAAATAGTTGCTAGGCATTTTAAAATGTTGAAAACATATATTTTTTTTACAAAACACATGAAAGCGTTGCTAGGCACTTTGAAATGTTGAAAAAATATATTTTTTTTACAAATTTCATGAAAGCGTCGCTAGGCATTTTGAAATGTTTAAAAAATATATTTTTTTCACATTATTCATTACAGCGTTGCTAGGCATTTAGAAATGTTGAAAAAATATATTTTTTTCACAAAATTCATCAAAGCGTTGCTAGGCATTTTAAAATGTTGAAAAAATATATTTTTTTTACAAAATTCATGAAAGCGTTGCTAGGCATTTTGTAATGTTGAAAAAATATATTTTTATCACATTATTCATAACAGCGTTGCTAAGCATTTTAAAATGTTGAAATAATACATTTTTTTTACAAAACTCATGAAAGCTTTGCTAGGCATTTTGAAATGTTGAAAAACTATATTTTTTTTACGCAATTCGAGAAAGCGTTGCTAGGCATTTTAAAATGTTGAAATAATACATTTTTTTCACAAAACTCATGAAAGCGTTGCTATGCATTTTAAAATGTTGAAAAAATATATTTTTTTACAATTTTTATGAAAGCGTTGCTAGGCATTTTAAAATGTTGAAAAAATATATTTTTTTTACAAAATTCATGAAAGCGTTGCTAGGCATTTTGAAATGTTGAAAAAATATATTTTTTTCACATTATTCATTACAGCGTTGCTAGGCATTTTAAAATGTTGAAAAAATATATTTTTTTTACAAAACACATGAAAGCGTTGCTAGGCATTTTGAAATGTTCAAGAAATATATTTTTTTTACATTATTTATTACAGCGTTGCTAGGCATTTTGAAAAGTTGAAAAAATATATTTTTTTTCACATTACTCATTACAGCGTTGCTAGGCATTTTGAAATGTTGAAAAAATATATTTTTTTACGCAATTCGAGAAAGCGTTGCTAAGCATTTTAAAATGTTGAAATAATACATTTTTTTTACAAAACTCATGAAAGCGTTGCTAGGCATTTTGAAATGTTGAAAAAATATATTTTTTTAACGCAATACGAGAAAGCGTTGCTAGGCATTTTAAAATGTTGAAATAATACATTTTTTTCACAAAACTCATGAAAGCGTTGCTAGGCATTTTAAAATGTTGAAAAAATATATTTTTTTTACAATTTTTATGAAAGCGTTGCTAGGCATTTTGAAATGTTTAAAAAAGTATATTTTTTTCACATTATTCATAACAGCGTTGCTAGGCATTTAGAAATGTTGAAAAAATATATTTATTTCAAAAAATTCATGAAAGCGTTGCTAGGCATTTTGAAATGTTAAAAAAATATATTTTTTTCACATTATTCATAACAGCGTTGCTAGGCATTTTGAAATGTTGAAAAAATATTTTTTTTCACAAAATTCATGAAATAGTTGCTAGGCATTTTAAAATGTTGAAAAAATATATTTTTTTTTTTACAAAACACATGAAAGCGTTGCTAGGCACTTTGAAATGTTGAAAAAATATATTTTTTTTACAAAATTCATGAAAGCATCGCTAGGCATTTTGAAATGTTTAAAAAATATATTTTTTTCACATTATTCATTACAGCGTTGCTAGGCATTTTAAAATGTTGAAAAAAAATATTTTTTTTACAAAACACATGAAAGCGTTGCTAGGCATTTTGAAATGTTCAAGAAATATATTTTTTTTACAAAATTCATGAAAGCGTCGCTAGGCATTTTGAAATGTTTAAAAAATATATTTTTTTCACATTATTCATAACAGCGTTGCTAGGCATTTAGAAATGTTGAAAAAATATATTTTTTTCACATTATTCATTACAGCGTTGCTAGGCACTTTGAAATGTTGAAAAAATAATTTTTTTCCCACAATTATTGAATGCGTTGCTAGGCATTTTAAAATGTTGAAAAAATATATTTTTTTTACAAAACACATGAAAGCGTTGCTAGGCACTTTGAAATGTTGAAAATACATATTTTTTTTACAAAATTCATGAAAGCGTTGCTAGGCATTTTGAAATCTTCAAAAAATATATTTTTTTCACATTATTCATTACAGCGTTGCTAGGCATTTTGAAATGTTTAAAAAATATATTTTAATACACAATTCGAGAAAGCGTTGCTAGGCATTTTAAAATGTTGAAAAATACATTTTTTTCACAAAACTCATGAAAGCGTTGCTAGGCATTTTGAAATGTGGAAAAAATATTTTTTTTTCACATTATTCATAACAGCGTTGCTATTCATTTTAAAATGTTGAAAAAATATATTTTTTTTACAAAACACATGAAAGCGTTGCTAGGCACTTTGAAATGTTGAAAAAATATATTTTTTTACAAAATTCATGAAAGCGTTGCTAGGCATTTTAAAATGTTGAAAAAATATATTTTTTTCACATTATTCATTACAGCGTTGCTAGGCATTTAGAAATGTTGAAAAAATATTTTTTTTTCACAAAATTCATCAAAGCGTAGCTAGGCGTTTTAAAATGTTGAAAAAATATATTTTTTTCACATTATTCATAACAGTGTTGCTAGGCATTTTGAAATGTTGAAAAAATATGTTTTTTTCACAAAATTCATCAAACCGTTGCTAGGCATTTTAAAATGTTGAAAAAACATATTTCTTTAACAATTTTTATGAAAGCGTTGCTAGGCATTTTGAAATGTTTAAAAAAATATATTTTTTCACATTATTCATTACAGCGTTGCTAGGCATTTAGAAATGTTGAAAAAATATATTTTTTTCACAAAATTCATCAAAGCGTTGCTAGGCATTTTAAAATGTTGAAAAAATATATTTTTTTTACAAAATTCATGAAAGCGTTGCTAGGCATTTTGAAATGTTGAAAAAATATATTTTTTTCACATTATTCATTACAGCGTTGCTAGGCATTTTAAAATGTTGAAAAAATATATTTTTTTAACGCAATTCGAGAAAGCGTTGCTAGGCATTTTAAAATGTTGAAAAAATATATTTTTTTTACAATTTTTATGAAAGCGTTGCTAGGCATTTTGAAATGTTTAAAAAAGTATATTTTTTTCACATTATTCATAACAGCGTTGCTAGGCATTTAGAAATGTTGAAAAAATATATTTATTTCAAAAAATTCATGAAAGCGTTGCTAGGCATTTTAAAATGTTAAAAAAATATATTTTTTTCACATTATTCATAACAGCGTTGCTAGGCATTTTGAAATGTTGAAAAAATATTTTTTTTCACAAAATTCATGAAATAGTTGCTAGGCATTTTAAAATGTTGAAAAAATATATTTTTTTTTTTACAAAACACATGAAAGCGTTTCTAGGCACTTTGAAATGTTGAAAAAATATATTTTTTTTACAAAATTCATGAAAGCATCGCTAGGCATTTTGAAATGTTTAAAAAATATATTTTTTTCACATTATTCATTACAGCGTTGCTAGGCATTTAGAAATGTTGAAAAAATATATTTTTTTCACAAAATTCATCAAAGCGTTGCTAGGCATTTTAAAATGTTGAAAAAATATATTTTTTTTACAAAATTCATGTAAGCGTTGCTAGGCATTTTGAAATGTTGAAAAAATATATTTTTTTCACATTATTCATTACAGCGTTGCTAGGCACTTTGAAATGTTGAAAAAATAATTTTTTTCCCACAATTATTGAATGCGTTGCTAGGCATTTTAAAATGTTGAAAAAATATATTTTTTATACAAAACACATGAAAGCGTTGCTAGGCACTTTGAAATGTTGAAAATATATATTTTTTTTACAAAATTCATGAAATCGTTGCTTGGCATTTTGAAATGTTCAAAAAATATATTTTTTTCACATTATTCATTACAGCGTTGCTAGGCATTTTGAAATGTTTAAAAAATATATTTTTTTTACACAATTAGAGAAAGCGTTGCTAGGCGTTTTAAAATGCTGAAAAATACATTTTTTTCACAAAACTCATGAAAGCGTTGCTAGGCATTTTGAAATGTTGAAAAAATATATTTTTTTTACGCAATTCGAGAAAGCGTTGCTAGGCATTTTAAAATGTTGAAATAATACATTTTTTCACAAAACTCATGAAAGCGTTGCTAGGCATTTTAAAATGTTGAAAAAATATATTTTTTTTACAATTTTTATGAAAGCGTTTCTAGGCATTTTGAAATGTTTAAAAAACATATTTTTTTCACATTATTCATTACAGTGTTGCTAGGCATTTAGAAATGTTGAAAAAATATATTTTTTTTACAAAACACATGAAAGCGTTGCTAGGCACTTTGAAATGTTGAAAAAATATATTTTTTTTACAAAATTCATGATAGCGTTGCTAGGCATTTTAAAATGTTGAAAAATTATATTTTTTTTTACAAAATTCATAAACGTGTTGCTAGGCATTTTGAAATGTTCAAAAAATATATTTTTTCCCATTATTCATTACAGCGTTGCTAGGCATTTTGAAATGTTGAAAAATATATTTTTTTTACACAATTCGAGAAAGCGTTGCTAGGCATTTTAAAATGTTGAAATAATACATTTTTTTCACAAAACTCATGAAAGCGTTGCTAGGCATTTTGAAATGTTGAAAAAATATATTTTTTTTACGCAATTCGAGAAAGCGTTGCTAGGCATTTTAAAATGTTGAAAAAATATATTTTTTTCACAAAATTCATCAAAGCGTAGCTAGGCATTTTAAAATGTTGAAAAAATATATTTTTTTTACAAAATTCATGAAAGCGTTGCTAGGCATTTTGAAATGTTTAAAAAAGTATATTTTTTTCACATTATTCATAACAGCGTTGCTAGGCATTTTAAAATGTTGAAAAAATATATTTTTTATACAAAACACATGAAAGCGTTGCTAGGCACTTTGAAATGTTGAAAATATATATTTTTTTTACAAAATTCATGAAATCGTTGCTTGGCATTTTGAAATGTTCAACAAATATATTTTTTTCACATTATTCATTACAGCGTTGCTAGGCATTTTGAAATGTTTAAAAAATATATTTTTTTTACACAATTAGAGAAAGCGTTGCTAGGCGTTTTAAAATGCTGAAAAATACATTTTTTTCACAAAACTCATGAAAGCGTTGCTAGGCATTTTGAAATGTTGAAAAAATATATTTTTTTTACGCAATTCGAGAAAGCGTTGCTAGGCATTTTAAAATGTTGAAATAATACATTTTTTCACAAAACTCATGAAAGCGTTGCTAGGCATTTTAAAATGTTGAAAAAATATATTTTTTTTACAATTTTTATGAAAGCGTTTCTAGGCATTTTGAAATGTTTAAAAAACATATTTTTTTCACATTATTCATTACAGTGTTGCTAGGCATTTAGAAATGTTGAAAAAATATATTTTTTTTACAAAACACATGAAAGCGTTGCTAGGCACTTTGAAATGTTGAAAAAATATATTTTTTTTACAAAATTCATGATAGCGTTGCTAGGCATTTTAAAATGTTGAAAAATTATATTTTTTTTTACAAAATTCATAAACGTGTTGCTAGGCATTTTGAAATGTTCAAAAAATATATTTTTTCCCATTATTCATTACAGCGTTGCTAGGCATTTTGAAATGTTGAAAAATATATTTTTTTTACACAATTCGAGAAAGCGTTGCTAGGCATTTTAAAATGTTGAAATAATACATTTTTTTCACAAAACTCATGAAAGCGTTGCTAGGCATTTTGAAATGTTGAAAAAATATATTTTTTTTACGCAATTCGAGAAAGCGTTGCTAGGCATTTTAAAATGTTGAAAAAATATATTTTTTTCACAAAATTCATCAAAGCGTAGCTAGGCATTTTAAAATGTTGAAAAAATATATTTTTTTACAAAATTCATGAAAGCGTTGCTAGGCATTTTGAAATGTTTAAAAAAAAATATTTTTTTCACATTATTCATAACAGCGTTGCTAGGCATTTTAAAATGTTGAAAAAATATATTTTTTATACAAAACACATGAAAGCGTTGCTAGGCACTTTGAAATGTTGAAAATATATATTTTTTTTACAAAATTCATGAAATCGTTGCTTGGCATTTTGAAATGTTCAACAAATATATTTTTTTCACATTATTCATTACAGCGTTGCTAGGCATTTTGAAATGTTTAAAAAATATATTTTTTTTACACAATTAGAGAAAGCGTTGCTAGGCGTTTTAAAATGCTGAAAAATACATTTTTTTCACAAAACTCATGAAAGCGTTGCTAGGCATTTTGAAATGTTGAAAAAATATATTTTTTTTACGCAATTCGAGAAAGCGTTGCTAGGCATTTTAAAATGTTGAAATAATACATTTTTTCACAAAACTCATGAAAGCGTTGCTAGGCATTTTAAAATGTTGAAAAAATATATTTTTTTTACAATTTTTATGAAAGCGTTTCTAGGCATTTTGAAATGTTTAAAAAACATATTTTTTTCACATTATTCATTACAGTGTTGCTAGGCATTTAGAAATGTTGAAAAAATATATTTTTTTTACAAAACACATGAAAGCGTTGCTAGGCACTTTGAAATGTTGAAAAAATATATTTTTTTTACAAAATTCATGATAGCGTTGCTAGGCATTTTAAAATGTTGAAAAATTATATTTTTTTTCACAAAATTCATAAACGTGTTGCTAGGCATTTTGAAATGTTCAAAAAATATATTTTTTCCCATTATTCATTACAGCGTTGCTAGGCATTTTGAAATGTTGAAAAATATATTTTTTTTACACAATTCGAGAAAGCGTTGCTAGGCATTTTAAAATGTTGAAATAATACATTTTTTTCACAAAACTCATGAAAGCGTTGCTAGGCATTTTGAAATGTTGAAAAAATATATTTTTTTTACGCAATTCGAGAAAGCGTTGCTAGGCATTTTAAAATGTTGAAATAATACATTTTTTCACAAAACTCATGAAAGCGTTGCTAGGCATTTTAAAATGTTGAAAAAATATATTTTTTTTACAATTTTTATGAAAGCGTTTCTAGGCATTTTGAAATGTTTAAAAAATATATTTTTTTCACATTATTCATTACAGTGTTGCTAGGCATTTAGAAATGTTGAAAAAATATATTTTTTTCACAAAATTCATCAAAGCGTAGCTAGGCATTTTAAAATGTTGAAAAAATATATTTTTTTTACAAAATTCATGAAAGCGTTGCTAGGCATTTTGAAATGTTTAAAAAAGTATATTTTTTTCACATTATTCATAACAGCGTTGCTAGGCATTTTGAAATGTTGAAAAAATATTTTTTTTCACAAAATTCATGAAATCGTGGCTAGGCAATTTAAAATGTTGAAAAAATATATTTTTTTACAAAACACATGAAAGCGTTGCTAGGCACTTTGAAATGTTGAAAAAATATATTTTTTTTACAAAATTCATGATAGCGTTGCTAGGCATTTTAAAATGTTGAAAAATTATATTTTTTTTTACAAAATTCATAAACGTGTTGCTAGGCATTTTGAAATGTTCAAAAAATATATTTTTTCACATTATTCATTACAGCGTTGCTAGGCATTTTGAAATGTTGAAAAATATATTTTTTTTACACAATTCGAGAAAGCGTTGCTAGGCATTTTAAAATGTTGAAATAATACATTTTTTTCACAAAACTCATGAAAGCGTTGCTAGGCATTTTGAAATGTTGAAAAAATATATTTTTTTTACGCAATTCGAGAAAGCGTTGCTAGGCATTTTAAAATGTTGAAATAATACATTTTTTCACAAAACTCATGAAAGCGTTGCTAGGCATTTTAAAATGTTGAAAAAATATATTTTTTTTACAATTATTATGAAAGCGTTTCTAGGCATTTTGAAATGTTTAAAAAATATATTTTTTTCACATTATTCATTACAGTGTTGCTAGGCATTTAGAAATGTTGAAAAAATATTTTTTTTCACAAAATTCATGAAATCGTTGCTAGGCAATTTAAAATGTTGAAAAAATATATTTTTTTTACAAAACACATGAAATCGTTGCTAGGCACTTTGAAATGTTGAAAAAATATATTTTTTTTACAAAATTTATGAAAGGGTTGCTAGGCATTTTAAAATGTTGAAAAATTATATTTTTTTTACAAAATTCATAAAAGTGTTGCTAGGCATTTTGAAATGTTCAAAAAATATATTTTTTTCACATTATTCATTACAGCGTTGCTAGGCATTTTGAAATGTTGAAAAATATATTTTTTTTACGCAATTCGAGAAAGCGTTGCTAGGCATTTTAAAATGTTGAAATAATACATTCGTTTTACAAAATTCATAAAAGTGTTGCTAGGCATTTTGAAATGTTCAAAAAATATATTTTTTTCACATTATTCATTACAGCGTTGCTAGGCATTTTGAAATGTTAAAAAAAAATATATTTTTTTACGCAATTCGAGAAAGCGTTGCTAAGCATTTTAAAATGTTGAAATAATACATTTTTTTCACAAAACTCATGAAAGCGTTGCTAGGCATTTTAAAATGTTGAAAAAATATATTTTTTTTACAATTTTTATGAAAGCGTTGCTAGGCATTTTGAAATTTTTAAAAAATATATTTATTTCACACAATTATTGAAAGCGTTGCTAGGCATTTTAAAATGTTGAAAAAATATATTTTTTTCACATTATTCATAACAGCGTTGCTAAGCATTTTAAAATGTTGAAATAATACATTTTTTTTACAAAACTCATGAAAGCTTTGCTAGGCATTTTGAAATGTTGAAAAAATATATTTTTTTTACGCAATTCGAGAAAGCGTTGCTAGGCATTTTAAAATCTTGAAATAATACATTTTTTTCACAAAACTCATGAAAGCGTTGCTATGCATTTTAAAATGTTGAAAAAATATATTTTTTTACAATTTTTATGAAAGCGTTGCTAGGCATTTTGAAATGTTGAAAAAATATATTTTTTTCACATTATTCATTACAGCGTTGCTAGGCATTTTAAAATGTTGAAAAAATATATTTTTTTTACAAAACACATGAAAGCGTTGCTAGGCATTTTGAAATGTTCAAGAAATATATTTTTTTTACATTATTCATTACAGCGTTGCTAGGCATTTTGAAAAGTTGAAAAAATATATTTTTTTTCACATTACTCATTACAGCGTTGCTAGGCATTTTGAAATGTTGAAAAAATATATTTTTTTACGCAATTCGAGAAAGCGTTGCTAAGCATTTTAAAATGTTGAAATAATACATTTTTTTTACAAAACTCATGAAAGCGTTGCTAGGCATTTTGAAATGTTGAAAAAATATATTTTTTTAACGCAATACGAGAAAGCGTAGCTAGGCATTTTAAAATGTTGAAATAATACATTTTTTTCACAAAACTCATGAAAGCGTTGCTAGGCATTTTAAAATGTTGAAAAAATATATTTTTTTTACAATTTTTATGAAAGCGTTGCTAGGCATTTTGAAATGTTTAAAAAAGTATATTTTTTTCACATTATTCATAACAGCGTTGCTAGGCATTTAGAAATGTTGAAAAAATATATTTATTTCAAAAAATTCATGAAAGCGTTGCTAGGCATTTTGAAATGTTAAAAAAATATATTTTTTTCACATTATTCATAACAGCGTTGCTAGGCATTTTGAAATGTTGAAAAAATATTTTTTTTCACAAAATTCATGAAATAGTTGCTAGGCATTTTAAAATGTTGAAAAAATATATTTTTTTTTTACAAAACACATGAAAGCGTTGCTAGGCACTTTGAAATGTTGAAAAAATATATTTTTTTTACAAAATTCATGAAAGCATCGCTAGGCATTTTGAAATGTTTAAAAAATATATTTTTTTCACATTATTCATTACAGCGTTGCTAGGCATTTAGAAATGTTGAAAAAATATATTTTTTTCACAAAATTCATCAAAGCGTTGCTAGGCATTTTAAAATGTTGAAAAAATATATTTTTTTTACAAAATTCATGTAAGCGTTGCTAGGCATTTTGAAATGTTGAAAAAATATATTATTTTCACATTATTCATTACAGCGTTGCTAGGCACTTTGAAATGTTGAAAAAATATTTTTTTTCCCACAATTATTGAATGCGTTGCTAGGCATTTTAAAATGTTGAAAAAATATATTTTTTATACAAAACACATGAAAGCGTTGCTAGGCACTTTGAAATGTTGAAAATATATATTTTTTTTACAAAATTCATGAAATCGTTGCTTGGCATTTTGAAATGTTCAAAAAATATATTTTTTTTACAAAATTCATGAAAGCGTTGCTAGGCATTTTGAAATGTTTAAAAAAGTATATTTTTTTCACATTATTCATAACAGCGTTGCTAGGCATTTTGAAATGTTGAAAAAATATTTTTTTTCACAAAATTCATGAAATCGTTGCTAGGCAATTTAAAATGTTGAAAAAATATATTTTTTTACAAAACACATGAAAGCGTTGCTAGGCACTTTGAAATGTTGAAAAAATATATTTTTTTTACAAAATTCATGATAGCGTTGCTAGGCATTTTAAAATGTTGAAAAATTATATTTTTTTTTACAAAATTCATAAACGTGTTGCTAGGCATTTTGAAATGTTCAAAAAATATATTTTTTCACATTATTCATTACAGCGTTGCTAGGCATTTTGAAATGTTGAAAAATATATTTTTTTTACACAATTCGAGAAAGCGTTGCTAGGCATTTTAAAATGTTGAAATAATACATTTTTTTCACAAAACTCATGAAAGCGTTGCTAGGCATTTTGAAATGTTGAAAAAATATATTTTTTTTACGCAATTCGAGAAAGCGTTGCTAGGCATTTTAAAATGTTGAAATAATACATTTTTTCACAAAACTCATGAAAGCGTTGCTAGGCATTTTAAAATGTTGAAATAATACATTTTTTCACAAAACTCATGAAAGCGTTGCTAGGCATTTTGAAATGTTGAAAAATATATTTTTTTTACACAATTCGAGAAAGCGTTGCTAGGCATTTTAAAATGTTGAAATAATACATTTTTTTCACAAAACTCATGAAAGCGTTGCTAGGCATTTTGAAATGTTGAAAAAATATATTTTTTTTACGCAATTCGAGAAAGCGTTGCTAGGCATTTTAAAATGTTGAAATAATACATTTTTTCACAAAACTCATGAAAGCGTTGCTAGGCATTTTAAAATGTTGAAAAAATATATTTTTTTTACAATTATTATGAAAGCGTTTCTAGGCATTTTGAAATGTTTAAAAAATATATTTTTTTCACATTATTCATTACAGTGTTGCTAGGCATTTAGAAATGTTGAAAAAATATTTTTTTTCACAAAATTCATGAAATCGTTGCTAGGCAATTTAAAATGTTGAAAAAATATATTTTTTTTACAAAACACATGAAATCGTTGCTAGGCACTTTGAAATGTTGAAAAAATATATTTTTTTTACAAAATTTATGAAAGGGTTGCTAGGCATTTTAAAATGTTGAAAAATTATATTTTTTTTACAAAATTCATAAAAGTGTCGCTAGGCATTTTGAAATGTTCAAAAAATATATTTTTTTCACATTATTCATTACAGCGTTGCTAGGCATTTTGAAATGTTGAAAAATATATTTTTTTACGCAATTCGAGAAAGCGTTGCTAAGCATTTTAAAATGTTGAAATAATACATTTTTTTTACAAAACTCATGAAAGCGTTGCTAGGCATTTTGAAATGTTGAAAAAATATATTTTTTTTACGCAATTCGAGAAAGCGTTGCTAGGCATTTTAAAATGTTGAAATAATACATTTTTTTCACAAAACTCATGAAAGCGTTGCTAGGCATTTTAAAATGTTGAAAAAATATATTTTTTTTACAATTTTTATGAAAGCGTTGCTAGGCATTTTAAAATGTTGAAAAAATATATTTTTTTTACAAAATTCATGAAAGCGTTGCTAGGCATTTTGAAATGTTGAAAAAATATATTTTTTTCACATTATTCATTACAGCGTTGCTAGGCATTTTAAAATGTTGAAAAAATATATTTTTTTTACAAAACACATGAAAGCGTTGCTAGGCATTTTGAAATGTTCAAGAAATATATTTTTTTTACATTATTCATTACAGCGTTGCTAGGCATTTTGAAAAGTTGAAAAAATATATTTTTTTTCACATTACTCATTACAGCGTTGCTAGGCATTTTGAAATGTTGAAAAAATATATTTTTTTACGCAATTCGAGAAAGCGTTGCTAAGCATTTTAAAATGTTGAAATAATACATTTTTTTTACAAAACTCATGAAAGCGTTGCTAGGCATTTTGAAATGTTGAAAAAATATATTTTTTTAACGCAATACGAGAAAGCGTTGCTAGGCATTTTAAAATGTTGAAATAATACATTTTTTTCACAAAACTCATGAAAGCGTTGCTAGGCATTTTAAAATGTTGAAAAAATATATTTTTTTTACAATTTTTATGAAAGCGTTGCTAGGCATTTTGAAATGTTTAAAAAAGTATATTTTTTTCACATTATTCATAACAGCGTTGCTAGGCATTTAGAAATGTTGAAAAAATATATTTATTTCAAAAAATTCATGAAAGCGTTGCTAGGCATTTTGAAATGTTAAAAAAATATATTTTTTTCACATTATTCATAACAGCGTTGCTAGGCATTTTGAAATGTTGAAAAAATATTTTTTTTCACAAAATTCATGAAATAGTTGCTAGGCATTTTAAAATGTTGAAAAAATATATTTTTTTTTTTACAAAACACATGAAAGCGTTGCTAGGCACTTTGAAATGTTGAAAAAATATATTTTTTTTACAAAATTCATGAAAGCATCGCTAGGCATTTTGAAATGTTTAAAAAATATATTTTTTTCACATTATTCATTACAGCGTTGCTAGGCATTTAGAAATGTTGAAAAAATATATTTTTTTCACAAAATTCATCAAAGCGTTGCTAGGCATTTTAAAATGTTGAAAAAATATATTTTTTTTACAAAATTCATGTAAGCGTTGCTAGGCATTTTGAAATGTTGAAAAAATATATTATTTTCACATTATTCATTACAGCGTTGCTAGGCACTTTGAAATGTTGAAAAAATATTTTTTTTCCCACAATTATTGAATGCGTTGCTCGGCATTTTAAAATGTTGAAAAAATATATTTTTTATACAAAACACATGAAAGCGTTGCTAGGCACTTTGAAATGTTGAAAATATATATTTTTTTTACAAAATTCATGAAATCGTTGCTTGGCATTTTGAAATGTTCAAAAAATATATTTTTTTTACAAAATTCATGAAAGCGTTGCTAGGCATTTTGAAATGTTTAAAAAAGTATATTTTTTTCACATTATTCATAACAGCGTTGCTAGGCATTTTGAAATGTTGAAAAAATATTTTTTTTCACAAAATTCATGAAATCGTTGCTAGGCAATTTAAAATGTTGAAAAAATATATTTTTTTACAAAACACATGAAAGCGTTGCTAGGCACTTTGAAATGTTGAAAAAATATATTTTTTTTACAAAATTCATGATAGCGTTGCTAGGCATTTTAAAATGTTGAAAAATTATATTTTTTTTTACAAAATTCATAAACGTGTTGCTAGGCATTTTGAAATGTTCAAAAAATATATTTTTTCACATTATTCATTACAGCGTTGCTAGGCATTTTGAAATGTTGAAAAATATATTTTTTTTACACAATTCGAGAAAGCGTTGCTAGGCATTTTAAAATGTTGAAATAATACATTTTTTTCACAAAACTCATGAAAGCGTTGCTAGGCATTTTGAAATGTTGAAAAAATATATTTTTTTTACGCAATTCGAGAAAGCGTTGCTAGGCATTTTAAAATGTTGAAATAATACATTTTTTCACAAAACTCATGAAAGCGTTGCTAGGCATTTTAAAATGTTGAAAAAATATATTTTTTTTACAATTATTATGAAAGCGTTTCTAGGCATTTTGAAATGTTTAAAAAATATATTTTTTTCACATTATTCATTACAGTGTTGCTAGGCATTTAGAAATGTTGAAAAAATATTTTTTTTCACAAAATTCATGAAATCGTTGCTAGGCAATTTAAAATGTTGAAAAAATATATTTTTTTTACAAAACACATGAAATCGTTGCTAGGCACTTTGAAATGTTGAAAAAATATATTTTTTTTACAAAATTTATGAAAGGGTTGCTAGGCATTTTAAAATGTTGAAAAATTATATTTTTTTCACATTATTCATTACAGCGTTGCTGGGCATTTTGAAATGTTGAAAAATATATTTTTTTTACGCAATTCGAGAAAGCGTTGCTAGGCATTTTAAAATGTTGAAATAATACATTCGTTTTACAAAATTCATAAAAGTGTTGCTAGGCATTTTGAAATGTTCAAAAAATATATTTTTTTCACATTATTCATTACAGCGTTGCTAGGCATTTTGAAATGTTAAAAAAAATATATTTTTTTACGCAATTCGAGAAAGCGTTGCTAAGCATTTTAAAATGTTGAAATAATACATTTTTTTTACAAAACTCATGAAAGCGTTGCTAGGCATTTTGAAATGTTGAAAAAATATATTTTTTTTACGCAATTCGAGAAAGCGTTGCTAGGCATTTTAAAATGTTGAAATAATACATTTTTTTCACAAAACTCATGAAAGCGTTGCTAGGCATTTTAAAATGTTGAAAAAATATATTTTTTTTACAATTTTTATGAAAGCGTTGCTAGGCATTTTGAAATTTTTAAAAAATATATTTATTTCACACAATTATTGAAAGCGTTGCTAGGCATTTTAAAATGTTGAAAAAATATATTTTTTTCACATTATTCATAACAGCGTTGCTAAGCATTTTAAAATGTTGAAATAATACATTTTTTTTTACAAAACTCATGAAAGCTTTGCTAGGCATTTTGAAATGTTGAAAAAATATATTTTTTTTACGCAATTCGAGAAAGCGTTGCTAGGCATTTTAAAATCTTGAAATAATACATTTTTTTCACAAAACTCATGAAAGCGTTGCTATGCATTTTAAAATGTTGAAAAAATATATTTTTTTACAATTTTTATGAAAGCGTTGCTAGGCATTTTAAAATGTTGAAAAAATATATTTTTTTTACAAAATTCATGAAAGCGTTGCTAGGCATTTTGAAATGTTGAAAAAATATATTTTTTTCACATTATTCATTACAGCGTTGCTAGGCATTTTAAAATGTTGAAAAAATATATTTTTTTTACAAAACACATGAAAGCGTTGCTAGGCATTTTGAAATGTTCAAGAAATATATTTTTTTTACATTATTCATTACAGCGTTGCTAGGCATTTAGAAAAGTTGAAAAAATATATTTTTTTTCACATTACTCATTACAGCGTTGCTAGGCATTTTGAAATGTTGAAAAAATATATTTTTTTACGCAATTCGAGAAAGCGTTGCTAAGCATTTTAAAATGTTGAAATAATACATTTTTTTTACAAAACTCATGAAAGCGTTGCTAGGCATTTTGAAATGTTGAAAAAATATATTTTTTGAACGCAATACGAGAAAGCGTTGCTAGGCATTTTAAAATGTTGAAATAATACATTTTTTTCACAAAACTCATGAAAGCGTTGCTAGGCATTTTAAAATGTTGAAAAAATATATTTTTTTTACAATTTTTATGAAAGCGTTGCTAGGCATTTTGAAATGTTTAAAAAAGTATATTTTTTTCACATTATTCATAACAGCGTTGCTAGGCATTTAGAAATGTTGAAAAAATATATTTATTTCAAAAAATTCATGAAAGCGTTGCTAGGCATTTTGAAATGTTAAAAAAATATATTTTTTTCACATTATTCATAACAGCGTTGCTAGGCATTTTGAAATGTTGAAAAAATATTTTTTTTCACAAAATTCATGAAATAGTTGCTAGGCATTTTAAAATGTTGAAAAAATATATTTTTTTTTTTACAAAACACATGAAAGCGTTGCTAGGCACTTTGAAATGTTGAAAAAATATATTTTTTTTACAAAATTCATGAAAGCATCGCTAGGCATTTTGAAATGTTTAAAAAATATATTTTTTTCACATTATTCATTACAGCGTTGCTAGGCATTTAGAAATGTTGAAAACATATATTTTTTTCACAAAATTCATCAAAGCGTTGCTAGGCATTTTAAAATGTTGAAAAAATATATTTTTTTTACAAAATTCATGTAAGCGTTGCTAGGCATTTTGAAATGTTGAAAAAATATATTATTTTCACATTATTCATTACAGCGTTGCTAGGCACTTTGAAATGTTGAAAAAATATTTTTTTTCCCACAATTATTGAATGCGTTGCTAGGCATTTTAAAATGTTGAAAAAATATATTTTTTATACAAAACACATGAAAGCGTTGCTAGGCACTTTGAAATGTTGAAAATATATATTTTTTTTACAAAATTCATGAAATCGTTGCTTGGCATTTTGAAATGTTCAAAAAATATATTTTTTTTACAAAATTCATGAAAGCGTTGCTAGGCATTTTGAAATGTTTAAAAAAGTATATTTTTTTCACATTATTCATAACAGCGTTGCTAGGCATTTTGAAATGTTGAAAAAATATTTTTTTTCACAAAATTCATGAAATCGTTGCTAGGCAATTTAAAATGTTGAAAAAATATATTTTTTTACAAAACACATGAAAGCGTTGCTAGGCACTTTGAAATGTTGAAAAAATATATTTTTTTTACAAAATTCATGATAGCGTTGCTAGGCATTTTAAAATGTTGAAAAATTATATTTTTTTTTACAAAATTCATAAACGTGTTGCTAGGCATTTTGAAATGTTCAAAAAATATATTTTTTCACATTATTCATTACAGCGTTGCTAGGCATTTTGAAATGTTGAAAAATATATTTTTTTTACACAATTCGAGAAAGCGTTGCTAGGCATTTTAAAATGTTGAAATAATACATTTTTTTCACAAAACTCATGAAAGCGTTGCTAGGCATTTTGAAATGTTGAAAAAATATATTTTTTTTACGCAATTCGAGAAAGCGTTGCTAGGCATTTTAAAATGTTGAAATAATACATTTTTTCACAAAACTCATGAAAGCGTTGCTAGGCATTTTAAAATGTTGAAAAAATATATTTTTTTTACAATTTTTATGAAAGCGTTTCTAGGCATTTTGAAATGTTTAAAAAATATATTTTTTTCACATTATTCATTACAGTGTTGCTAGGCATTTAGAAATGTTGAAAAAATATTTTTTTTCACAAAATTCATGAAATCGTTGCTAGGCAATTTAAAATGTTGAAAAAATATATTTTTTTTACAAAACACATGAAATCGTTGCTAGGCACTTTGAAATGTTGAAAAAATATATTTTTTTTACAAAATTTATGAAAGCGTTGCTAGGCATTTTAAAATGTTAAAAAATTATATTTTTTTTACAAAATTCATAAAAGTGTTGCTAGGCATTTTGAAATGTTCAAAAAATATATTTTTTTCACATTATTCATTACAGCGTTGCTAGGCATTTTGAAATGTTGAAAAATATATTTTTTTTACGCAATTCGAGAAAGCGTTGCTAGGCATTTTAAAATGTTGAAATAATACATTCGTTTTACAAAATTCATAAAAGTGTTGCTAGGCATTTTGAAATGTTCAAAAAATATATTTTTTTCACATTATTCATTACAGCGTTGCTAGGCATTTTGAAATGTTGAAAAAATATATTTTTTTACGCAATTCGAGAAAGCGTTGCTAAGCATTTTAAAATGTTGAAATAATACATTTTTTTTACAAAACTCATGAAAGCGTTGCTAGGCATTTTGAAATGTTGAAAAAATATATTTTTTTTACGCAATTCGAGAAAGCGTTGCTAGGCATTTTAAAATGTTGAAATAATACATTTTTTTCACAAAACTCATGAAAGCGTTGCTAGGCATTTTAAAATGTTGAAAAAATATATTTTTTTTACAATTTTTATGAAAGCGTTGCTAGGCATTTTGAAATTTTTAAAAAATATATTTATTTCACACAATTATTGAAAGCGTTGCTAGGCATTTTAAAATGATGAAAAAATATATTTTCTTCACATTATTCATAACAGCGTTGCTAAGCATTTTAAAATGTTGAAATAATACATTTTTTTTACAAAACTCATGAAAGCTTTGCTAGGCATTTTGAAATGTTGAAAAAATATATTTTTTTTACGCAATTCGAGAAAGCGTTGCTAGGCATTTTAAAATGTTGAAATAATACATTTTTTTCACAAAACTCATGAAAGCGTTGCTAGGCATTTTAAAATGTTGAAAAAATATATTTTTTTTACAATTTTTATGAAAGCGTTGCTAGGCATTTTAAAATGTTGAAAAAATATATTTTTTTCACATTATTCATAACAGCGTTGCTAGGCATTTTGAAATGTTGAAAAAATATTTTTTTTTTAACAAAATTCATGAAATAGTTGCTAGGCATTTTAAAATGTTGAAAAAATATATTTTTTTTACAAAACACATGAAAGCGTTGCTAGGCACTTTGAAATGTTGAAAAAATATATTTTTTTTACAAAATTCATGAAAGCGTCGCTAGGCATTTTGAAATGTTTAAAAAATATATTTTTTTCACATTATTCATTACAGCGTTGCTAGGCATTTAGAAATGTTGAAAAAATATATTTTTTTCACAAAATTCATCAAAGCGTTGCAAGGCATTTTAAAATGTTGAAAAAATATATTTTTTTTACAAAATTCATGAATGCGTTGCTAGGCATTTTGTAATGTTGAAAAAATATATTTTTTTCACATTATTCATAACAGCGTTGCTAAGCATTTTAAAATGTTGAAATAATACATTTTTTTTACAAAACTCATGAAAGCTTTGCTAGGCATTTTGAAATGTTGAAAAAATATATTTTTTTTACGCAATTCGAGAAAGCGTTGCTAGGCATTTTAAAATGTTGAAAAATTATATTTTTTTTACAAAATTTATAAAAGTGTTGCTAGGCATTTTGAAATGTTCAAAAAATATATTTTTTTCACATTATTCATTACAGCGTTGCTAGGCATTTTGAAATGTTGAAAAATATATTTTTTTTACGCAATTCGAGAAAGCGTTGCTAGGCATTTTAAAATGTTGAAATAATACATTCGTTTTACAAAATTCATAAAAGTGTTGCTAGGCATTTTGAAGTGTTCAAAAAATATATTTTTTTCACATTATTCATTACAGCGTTGCTAGGCATTTTGAAATGTTAAAAAAAAATATATTTTTTTACGCAATTCGAGAAAGCGTTGCTAAGCATTTTAAAATGTTGAAATAATACATTTTTTTTACAAAACTCATGAAAGCGTTGCTAGGCATTTTGAAATGTTGAAAAAATATATTTTTTTTACGCAATTCGAGAAAGCGTTGCTAGGCATTTTAAAATGTTGAAATAATACATTTTTTTCACAAAACTCATGAAAGCGTTGCTAGGCATTTTAAAATGTTGAAAAAATATATTTTTTTTACAATTTTTATGAAAGCGTTGCTAGGCATTTTGAAATTTTTAAAAAATATATTTATTTCACACAATTATTGAAAGCGTTGCTAGGCATTTTAAAATGTTGAAAAAATATATTTTTTTCACATTATTCATAACAGCGTTGCTAAGCATTTTAAAATGTTGAAATAATACATTTTTTTTACAAAACTCATGAAAGCTTTGCTAGGCATTTTGAAATGTTGAAAAAAAAAATTTTTTTTACGCAATTCGAGAAAGCGTTGCTAGGCATTTTAAAATCTTGAAATAATACATTTTTTTCACAAAACTCATGAAAGCGTAGCTATGCATTTTAAAATGTTGAAAAAATATATTTGTTTACAATTTTTATGAAAGCGTTGCTAGGCATTTTAAAATGTTGAAAAAATATATTTTTTTTACAAAATTCATGAAAGCGTTGCTAGGCATTTTGAAATGTTGAAAAAATATATTTTTTTCACATTATTCATTACAGCGTTGCTAGGCATTTTAAAATGTTGAAAAAATATATTTTTTTTTACAAAACACATGAAAGCGTTGCTAGGCATTTTGAAATGTTCAAGAAATATATTTTTTTTACATTATTCATTACAGCGTTGCTAGGCATTTTGAAAAGTTGAAAAAATATATTTTTTTTCACATTACTCATTACAGCGTTGCTAGGCATTTTGAAATGTTGAAAAAATATATTTTTTTAACGCAATACGAGAAAGCGTTGCTAGGCATTTTAAAATGTTGAAATAATACATTTTTTTCACAAAACTCATGAAAGCGTTGCTAGGCATTTTAAAATGTTGAAAAAATATATTTTTTTTACAATTTTTATGAAAGCGTTGCTAGGCATTTTGAAATGTTTAAAAAAGTATATTTTTTTCACATTATTCATAACAGCGTTGCTAGGCATTTAGAAATGTTGAAAAAATATATTTATTTCAAAAAATTCATGAAAGCGTTGCTAGGCATTTTGAAATGTTAAAAAAATATATTTTTTTCACATTATTCATAACAGCGTTGCTAGGCATTTTGAAATGTTGAAAAAATATTTTTTTTCACAAAATTCATGAAATAGTTGCTAGGCATTTTAAAATGTTGAAAAAATATATTTTTTTTTTTACAAAACACATGAAAGCGTTGCTAGGCACTTTGAAATGTTGAAAAAATATATTTTTTTTACAAAATTCATGAAAGCATCGCTAGGCATTTTGAAATGTTTAAAAAATATATTTTTTTCACATTATTCATTACAGCGTTGCTAGGCATTTAGAAATGTTGAAAAAATATATTTTTTTCACAAAATTCATCAAAGCGTTGCTAGGCATTTTAAAATGTTGAAAAAATATATTTTTTTTACAAAATTCATGTAAGCGTTGCTAGGCATTTTGAAATGTTGAAAAAATATATTATTTTCACATTATTCATTACAGCGTTGCTAGGCACTTTGAAATGTTGAAAAAATATTTTTTTTCCCACAATTATTGAATGCGTTGCTAGGCATTTTAAAATGTTGAAAAAATATATTTTTTATACAAAACACATGAAAGCGTTGCTAGGCACTTTGAAATGTTGAAAATATATATTTTTTTTACAAAATTCATGAAATCGTTGCTTGGCATTTTGAAATGTTCAAAAAATATATTTTTTTCACATTATTCATTACAGCGTTGCTAGGCATTTTGAAATGTTTAAAAAATATATTTATTTTACACAATTCGAGAAAGCGTTGCTAGGCATTTTAAAATGTTGAAAAAATATATTTTTTTTACAAAACTCATGAAAGCTTTGCTAGGCATTTTGAAATGTTGAAAAAATATATTTTTTTTACGCAATTCGAGAAAGCGTTGCTAGGCATTTTAAAATCTTGAAATAATACATTTTTTTCACAAAACTCATGAAAGCGTTGCTATGCATTTTAAAATGTTGAAAAAATATATTTTTTTACAATTTTTATGAAAGCGTTGCTAGGCATTTTAAAATGTTGAAAAAATATATTTTTTTCACATTATTCATAACAGCGTTGCTAGGCATTTGGAAATGTTGAAAAAATATTTTTTTTTTAACAAAATTCATGAAATAGTTGCTAGGCATTTTAAAATGTTGAAAAAATATATTTTTTTTACAAAACACATGAAAGCGTTGCTAGGCACTTTGAAATGTTAAAAAAATATATTTTTTTTACAAAATTCATGAAAGCGTCGCTAGGCATTTTGAAATGTTTAAAAAATATATTTTTTTCACATTATTCATTACAGCGTTGCTAGGCATTTAGAAATGTTGAAAAAATATATTTTTTTCACAAAATTCATCAAAGCGTTGCAAGGCATTTTAAAATGTTGAAAAAATATATTTTTTTTACAAAATTCATGAAAGCGTTGCTAGGCATTTTGTAATGTTGAAAAAATATATTTTTTTCACATTATTCATAACAGCGTTGCTAAGCATTTTAAAATGTTGAAATAATACATTTTTTTTACAAAACTCATGAAAGCTTTGCTAGGCATTTTGAAATGTTGAAAAAATATATTTTTTTTACGCAATTCGAGAAAGCGTTGCTAGGCATTTTAAAATGTTGAAAAATTATATTTTTTTTACAAAATTCATAAAAGTGTTGCTAGGCATTTTGAAATGTTCAAAAAATATATTTTTTTCACATTATTCATTACAGCGTTGCTAGGCATTTTGAAATGTTGAAAAATATATTTTTTTTACGCAATTCGAGAAAGCGTTGCTAGGCATTTTAAAATGTTGAAATAATACATTCGTTTTACAAAATTCATAAAAGTGTTGCTAGGCATTTTGAAATGTTCAAAAAATATATTTTTTTCACATTATTCATAACAGCGTTGCTAAGCATTTTAAAATGTTGAAATAATACATTTTTTTTACAAAACTCATGAAAGCTTTGCTAGGCATTTTGAAATGTTGAAAAAATATATTTTTTTTACGCAATTCGAGAAAGCGTTGCTAGGCATTTTAAAATCTTGAAATAATACATTTTTTTCACAAAACTCATGAAAGCGTTGCTATGCATTTTAAAATGTTGAAAAAATATATTTTTTTACAATTTTTATGAAAGCGTTGCTAGGCATTTTAAAATGTTGAAAAAATATATTTTTTTTACAAAATTCATGAAAGCGTTGCTAGGCATTTTGAAATGTTGAAAAAATATATTTTTTTCACATTATTCATTACAGCGTTGCTAGGCATTTTAAAATGTTGAAAAAATATATTTTTTTTACAAAACACATGAAAGCGTTGCTAGGCATTTTGAAAAGTTCAAGAAATATATTTTTTTTACATTATTCATTACAGCGTTGCTAGGCATTTTGAAAAGTTGAAAAAATATATTTTTTTTCACATTACTCATTACAGCGTTGCTAGGCATTTTGAAATGTTGAAAAAATATATTTTTTTACGCAATTCGAGAAAGCGTTGCTAAGCATTTTAAAATGTTGAAATAATACATTTTTTTACAAAACTCATGAAAGCGTTGCTAGGCATTTTGAAATGTTGAAAAAATATATTTTTTTAACGCAATACGAGAAAGCGTTGCTAGGTATTTTAAAATGTTGAAATAATACATTTTTTTCACAAAACTCATGAAAGCGTTGCTAGGCATTTTAAAATGTTGAAAAAATATATTTTTTTTACAATTTTTATGAAAGCGTTGCTAGGCATATTGAAATGTTTAAAAAAGTATATTTTTTTCACATTATTCATAACAGCGTTGCTAGGCATTTAGAAATGTTGAAAAAATATATTTATTTCAAAAAATTCATGAAAGCGTTGCTAGGCATTTTGAAATGTTAAAAAAATATATTTTTTTCACATTATTCATAACAGCGTTGCTAGGCATTTTGAAATGTTGAAAAAATATTTTTTTTCACAAAATTCATGAAATAGTTGCTAGGCATTTTAAAATGTTGAAAAAATATATTTTTTTTTTTACAAAACACATGAAAGCGTTGCTAGGCACTTTGAAATGTTGAAAAAATATATTTTTTTTACAAAATTCATGAAAGCATCGCTAGGCATTTTGAAATGTTTAAAAAATATATTTTTTTCACATTATTCATTACAGCGTTGCTAGGCATTTAGAAATGTTGAAAAAATATATTTTTTTCACAAAATTCATCAAAGCGTTGCTAGGCATTTTAAAATGTTGAAAAAATATATTTTTTTTACAAAATTCATGTAAGCGTTGCTAGGCATTTTGAAATGTTGAAAAAATATATTATTTTCACATTATTCATTACAGCGTTGCTAGGCACTTTGAAATGTTGAAAAAATATTTTTTTTCCCACAATTATTGAATGCGTTGCTAGGCATTTTAAAATGTTGAAAAAATATATTTTTTATACAAAACACATGAAAGCGTTGCTAGGCACTTTGAAATGTTGAAAATATATATTTTTTTTACAAAATTCATGAAATCGTTGCTTGGCATTTTGAAATGTTCAAAAAATATATTTTTTTCACATTATTCATTACAGCGTTGCTAGGCATTTTGAAATGTTTAAAAAATATATTTATTTTACACAATTCGAGAAAGCGTTGCTAGGCATTTTAAAATGTTGAAAAAATATATTTTTTTACGCAATTCGAGAAAGCGTTGCTAGGCATTTTAAAATGTTGAAATAATACATTTTTTCACAAAACTCATGAAAGCGTTGCTAGGCATTTTAAAATGTTGAAAAAATATATTTTTTTCACAAAATTCATCAAAGCGTTGCTAGGCATTTTAAAATGTTGAAAAAATATATTTTTTTCACATTATTCATAACAGCGTTGCTAGGCATTTTAAAATGTTGAAAAAATATATTTTTTTTACAAAATTCATGAAAGCGTTGCTAGGCATTTTGAAATGTTCAAAAAATATATTTTTTTCACATTATTCATTACAGCGTTACTAGGCATTTTGAAATGTTAAAAAAATATATTTTTTTTACACAATTAGAGAAAGCGTTGCTAGGCATTTTAAAATGTTGAAAAATACATTTTTTTCAGAAAACTCATGAAAGCGTTGCTAGGCATTTTGATGTGATGAAAAAATATATTTTTTTTACAAAATTCATGAAAGCGTTGCTAGGCATTTTGAAATGTTTAAAAAAGTATATTTTTTTCACATTATTCATAACAGCGTTGCTAGGCATTTAGAAATGTTGAAAAAATATATTTATTTCAAAAAATTCATGAAAGCGTTGCTAGGCATTTTAAAATGTTAAAAAAATATATTTTTTTCACATTATTCATAACAGCGTTGCTAGGCATTTTGAAATGTTGAAAAAATATTTTTTTTCACAAAATTCATGAAATAGTTGCTAGGCATTTTAAAATGTTGAAAAAATATATTTTTTTTTTTACAAAACACATGAAAGCGTTGCTAGGCACTTTGAAATGTTGAAAAAATATATTTTTTTTACAAAATTCATGAAAGCATCGCTAGGCATTTTGAAATGTTTAAAAAATATATTTTTTTCACATTATTAATTACAGCGTTGCTAGGCATTTAGAAATGTTGAAAAAATATATTTTTTTCACAAAATTCATCAAAGCGTTGCTAGGCATTTTAAAATGTTGAAAAAATATATTTTTTTTACAAAATTCATGTAAGCGTTGCTAGGCATTTTGAAATGTTGAAAAAATATATTATTTTCACATTATTCATTACAGCGTTGCTAGGCACTTTGAAATGTTGAAAAAATAATTTTTTTCCCACAATTATTGAATGCGTTGCTAGGCATTTTAAAATGTTGAAAAAATATATTTTTTATACAAAACACATGAAAGCGTTGCTAGGCACTTTGAAATGTTGAAAATATATATTTTTTTTACAAAATTCATGAAATCGTTGCTTGGCATTTTGAAATGTTCAAAAAATATATTTTTTTCACATTATTCATTACAGCGTTGCTAGGCATTTTGAAATGTTTAAAAAATATATTTATTTTACACAATTCGAGAAAGCGTTGCTAGGCATTTTAAAATGTTGAAAAAATATATTTTTTTACGCAATTCGAGAAAGCGTTGCTAGGCATTTTAAAATGTTGAAATAATAGATTTTTTCACAAAACTCATGAAAGCGTTGCTAGGCATTTTAAAATGTTGAAAAAATATATTTTTTTCACAAAATTCATCAAAGCGTTGCTAGGCATTTTAAAATGTTGAAAAAATATATTTTTTTCACATTATTCATAACAGCGTTGCTAGGCATTTTAAAATGTTGAAAAAATATATTTTTTTTACAAAATTCATGAAAGCGTTGCTAGGCATTTTGAAATGTTCAAAAAATATATTTTTTTCACATTATTCATTACAGCGTTACTAGGCATTTTGAAATGTTAAAAAAATATATTTTTTTTACACAATTAGAGAAAGCGTTGCTAGGCATTTTAAAATGTTGAAAAATACATTTTTTTCAGAAAACTCATGAAAGCGTTGCTAGGCATTTTGATGTGATGAAAAAATATATTTTTTTTACAAAATTCATGAAAGCGTTGCTAGGCATTTTGAAATGTTTAAAAAAGTATATTTTTTTCACATTATTCATAACAGCGTTGCTAGGCATTTAGAAATGTTGAAAAAATATATTTATTTCAAAAAATTCATGAAAGCTTTGCTAGGCGTTAAAAAAATATATTTTTTTCACATTATTCATAACAGCGTTGCTAGGCATTTTGAAATGTTGAAAAAATATTTTTTTTCACAAAATTCATGAAATAGTTGCTAGGCATTTTAAAATGTTGAAAAAATATATTTTTTTTTTTACAAAACACATGAAAGCGTTGCTAGGCACTTTGAAATGTTGAAAAAATATATTTTTTTTACAAAATTCATGAAAGCATCGCTAGGCATTTTGAAATGTTTAAAAAATATATTTTTTTCACATTATTCATTACAGCGTTGCTAGGCATTTAGAAATGTTGAAAAAATATATTTTTTTCACAAAATTCATCAAAGCGTTGCTAGGCATTTTAAAATGTTGAAAAAATATATTTTTTTTACAAAATTCATGTAAGCGTTGCTAGGCATTTTGAAATGTTGAAAAAATATATTTTTTTCACATTATTCATTACAGCGTTGCTAGGCACTTTGAAATGTTGAAAAAATAATTTTTTTCCCACAATTATTGAATGCGTTGCTAGGCATTTTAAAATGTTGAAAAAATATATTTTTTATACAAAACACATGAAAGCGTTGCTAGGCACTTTGAAATGTTGAAAATATATATTTTTTTTACAAAATTCATGAAATCGTTGCTTGGCATTTTGAAATGTTCAAAAGATATATTTTTTTCACATTATTCATTACAGCGTTGCTAGGCATTTTGAAATGTTTAAAAAATATATTTTTTTTACACAATTAGAGAAAGCGTTGCTAGGCATTTTAAAATGTTGAAAAATACATTTTTTTTAACAAAACTCATGAAAGCGTTGCTAGGCATTTTGAAATGTTGAAAAAATATATTTTTTTTACGCAATTCGAGAAAGCGTTGCTAGGCATTTTAAAATGTTGAAATAATACATTTTTTCACAAAACTCATGAAAGCGTTGCTAGGCATTTTAAAATGTTGAAAAAATATATTTTTTTTACAATTTTTATGAAAGCGTTTCTAGGCATTTTGAAATGTTTAAAAAATATATTTTTTTCACAAAATTCATCAAAGCGTAGCTAGGCATTTTAAAATGTTGAAAAAATATATTTTTTTTACAAAATTCATGAAAGCGTTGCTAGGCATTTTGAAATGTTTAAAAAAGTATATTTTTTTCACATTATTCATAACAGCGTTGCTAGGCATTTTGAAATGTTAAAAAAAATATTTTTTTTCACAAAATTCATGAAATCGTTGCTAGGCAATTTAAAATGTTGAAAAAATATATTTTTTTTACAAAACACATGAAAGCGTTGCTAGGCACTTTGAAATGTTGAAAAAATATATTTTTTTTACAAAATTCATGATAGCGTTGCTAGGCATTTTAAAATGTTGAAAAATTATATTTTTTTTTACAAAATTCATAAACGTGTTGCTAGGCATTTTGAAATGTTCAAAAAATATATTTTTTCACATTATTCATTACAGCGTTGCTAGGCATTTTGAAATGTTGAAAAATATATTTTTTTTACACAATTCGAGAAAGCGTTGCTAGGCATTTTAAAATGTTGAAATAATACATTTTTTTCACAAAACTCATGAAAGCGTTGCTAGGCATTTTGAAATGTTGAAAAAATATATTTTTTTTACGCAATTCGAGAAAGCGTTGCTAGGCATTTTAAAATGTTGAAATAATACATTTTTTCACAAAACTCATGAAAGCGTTGCTAAGCATTTTAAAATGTTGAAAAAATATATTTTTTTTACAATTTTTATGAAAGCGTTTCTAGGCATTTTGAAATGTTTAAAAAATATATTTTTTTCACATTATTCATTACAGTGTTGCTAGGCATTTAGAAATGTTGAAAAAATATATTTTTTTCACAAAATTCATCAAAGCGTAGCTAGGCATTTTAAAATGTTGAAAAAATATATTTTTTTTACAAAATTCATGAAAGCGTTGCTAGGCATTTTGAAATGTTTAAAAAAGTATATTTTTTTCACATTATTCATAACAGCGTTGCTAGGCATTTTGAAATGTTGAAAATTTTTTTTTTCACAAAATTCATGAAATCGTTGCTAGGCAATTTAAAATGTTGAAAAAATATATTTTCTTTACAAAACACATGAAAGCGTTGCTAGGCACTTTGAAATGTTGAAAAAATATATTTTTTTTACAAAATTCATGATAGCGTTGCTAGGCATTTTAAAATGTTGAAAAATTATATTTTTTTTTACAAAATTCATAAACGTGTTGCTAGGCATTTTGAAATGTTCAAAAAATATATTTTTTCACATTATTCATTACAGCGTTGCTAGGCATTTTGAAATGTTGAAAAATATATTTTTTTTACACAATTCGAGAAAGCGTTGCTAGGCATTTTAAAATGTTGAAATAATACATTTTTTTCACAAAACTCATGAAAGCGTCGCTAGGCATTTTGAAATGTTGAAAAAATATATTTTTTTTACGCAATTCGAGAAAGCGTTGCTAGGCATTTTAAAATGTTGAAATAATACATTTTTTCACAAAACTCATGAAAGCGTTGCTAGGCATTTTAAAATGTTGAAAAAATATATTTTTTTTACAATTTTTATGAAAGCGTTTCTAGGCATTTTGAAATGTTTAAAAAATATATTTTTTTCACATTATTCATTACAGTGTTGCTAGGCATTTAGAAATGTTGAAAAAATATTTTTTTTCACAAAATTCATGAAATCGTTGCTAGGCAATTTAAAATGTTGAAAAAATATATTTTTTTTACAAAACACATGAAATCGTTGCTAGGCACTTTGAAATGTTGAAAAAATATATTTTTTTTACGCAATTCGAGAAAGCGTTGCTAGGCATTTTAAAATGTTGAAATAATACATTTTTTTCACAAAACTCATGAAAGCGTTGCTAGGCATTTTAAAATGTTGAAAAAATATATTTTTTTTACAATTTTTATGAAAGCGTTGCTAGGCATTTTGAAATTTTTAAAAAATATATTTATTTCACACAATTATTGAAAGCGTTGCTAGGCATTTTAAAATGGTGAAAAAATATATTTTCTTCACATTATTCATAACAGCGTTGCTAAGCATTTTAAAATTTTGAAATAATACATTTTTTTTACAAAACTCATGAAAGCTTTGCTAGGCATTTTGAAATGTTGAAAAAATATATTTTTTTTACGCAATTCGAGAAAGCGATGCTAGGCATTTTAAAATGTTGAAATAATACATTTTTTTCACAAAACTCATGAAAGCGTTGTTATGCATTTTAAAATGTTGAAAAAATATATTTTTTTACAATTTTTATGAAAGCGTTGCTAGGCATTTTAAAATGTTGAAAAAATATATTTTTTTCACATTATTCATAACAGCGTTGCTAGGCATTTGGAAATGTTGAAAAAATATTTTTTTTTTAACAAAATTCATGAAATAGTTGCTAGGCATTTTAAAATGTTGAAAAAATATATTTTTTTTACAAAACACATGAAAGCGTTGCTAGGCATTTTGAAATGTTGAAAAAATATATTTTTTTTACAAAATTCATGAAAGCGTCGCTAGGCATTTTGAAATGTTTAAAAAATATATTTTTTTCACATTATTCATTACAGCGTTGCTAGGCATTTAGAAATGTTGAAAAAATATATTTTTTTCACAAAATTCATCACAGCGTTGCTAGGCATTTTAAAATGTTGAAAAAATATATTTTTTTTACAAAATTCATGAAAGCGTTGCTAGGCATTTTGTAATGTTGAAAAAATATATTTTTTTCACATTATTCATGACAGCGTTGCTAAGCATTTTAAAATGTTGAAATAATACATTTTTTTTACAAAACTCATGAAAGCTTTGCTAGGAATTTTGAAATGTTGAAAAAATATATTTTTTTACGCAATTCGAGAAAGCGTTGCTAGGCATTTTAAAATGTTGAAAAATTATATTTTTTTTACAAAATTCATAAAAGTGTTGCTAGGCATTTTGAAATGTTCAAAAAATACATTTTTTTCACATTATTCATTACCGCGTTGCTAGGCATTTTGAAATGTGGAAAAATATATTTTTTTTACGCAATTCGAGAAAGCGTTGCTAGGCATTTTAAAATGTTGAAATAATACATTCGTTTTACAAAATTCATAAAAGTGTTGCTAGGCATTTTGAAATGTTCAAAAAATATATTTTTTTCACATTATTCATTACAGCGTTGCTAGGCATTTTGAAATGTTGAAAAAATATATTTTTTTACGCAATTCGAGAAAGCGTTGCTAAGCATTTTAAAATGTTGAAATAATACATTTTTTTTACAAAACTCATGAAAGCGTTGCTAGGCATTTTGAAATGTTGAAAAAATATATTTTTTTTACGCAATTCGAGAAAGCGTTGCTAGGCATTTTAAAATGTTGAAATAATACATTTTTTTCACAAAACTCTTGAAAGCGTTGCTAGGCATTTTAAAATGTTGAAAAAATATATTTTTTTTACAATTTTTATGAAAGCGTTGCTAGGCATTTTGAAATTTTTAAAAAATATATTTATTTCACACAATTATTGAAAGCGTTGCTAGGCATTTTAAAATGTTGAAAAAATATATTTTTTTCACATTATTCATAACAGCGTTGCTAAGCATTTTAAAATGTTGAAATAATACATTTTATTTACAAAACTCATGAAAGCTTTGCTAGGCATTTTGAAATGTTGAAAAAATATATTTTTTTACAATTTTTATGAAAGCGTTGCTAGGCATTTTAAAATGTTGAAAAAATATTTTTTTTTCACATTATTCATAACAGCGTTGCTAGGCATTTGGAAATGTTGAAAAAATATTTTTTTTTTAACAAAATTCATGAAATAGTTGCTAGGCATTTTAAAATGTTGAAAACATATATTTTTTTTACAAAACACATGAAAGCGTTGCTAGGCACTTTGAAATGTTGAAAAAATATATTTTTTTTACAAATTTCATGAAAGCGTCGCTAGGCATTTTGAAATGTTTAAAAAATATATTTTTTTCACATTATTCATTACAGCGTTGCTAGGCATTTAGAAATGTTGAAAAAATATATTTTTTTCACAAAATTCATCAAAGCGTTGCTAGGCATTTTAAAATGTTGAAAAAATATATTTTTTTTACAAAATTCATGAAAGCGTTGCTAGGCATTTTGTAATGTTGAAAAAATATATTTTTATCACATTATTCATAACAGCGTTGCTAAGCATTTTAAAATGTTGAAATAATACATTTTTTTTACAAAACTCATGAAAGCTTTGCTAGGCATTTTGAAATGTTGAAAAACTATATTTTTTTTACGCAATTCGAGAAAGCGTTGCTAGGCATTTTAAAATGTTGAAATAATACATTTTTTTCACAAAACTCATGAAAGCGTTGCTATGCATTTTAAAATGTTGAAAAAATATATTTTTTTACAATTTTTTTGAAAGCGTTGCTAGGCATTTTAAAATGTTGAAAAAATATATTTTTTTTACAAAATTCATGAAAGCGTTGCTAGGCATTTTGAAATGTTGAAAAAATATATTTTTTTCACATTATTCATTACAGCGTTGCTAGGCATTTTAAAATGTTGAAAAAATATATTTTTTTTACAAAACACATGAAAGCGTTGCTAGGCATTTTGAAATGTTCAAGAAATATATTTTTTTTACATTATTTATTACAGCGTTGCTAGGCATTTTGAAAAGTTGAAAAAATATATTTTTTTTCACATTACTCATTACAGCGTTGCTAGGCATTTTGAAATGTTGAAAAAATATATTTTTTTACGCAATTCGAGAAAGCGTTGCTAAGCATTTTAAAATGTTGAAATAATACATTTTTTTTACAAAACTCATGAAAGCGTTGCTAGGCATTTTGAAATGTTGAAAAAATATATTTTTTTAACGCAATACGAGAAAGCGTTGCTAGGCATTTTAAAATGTTGAAATAATACATTTTTTTCACAAAACTCATGAAAGCGTTGCTAGGCATTTTAAAATGTTGAAAAAATATATTTTTTTTACAATTTTTATGAAAGCGTTGCTAGGCATTTTGAAATGTTTAAAAAAGTATATTTTTTTCACATTATTCATAACAGCGTTGCTAGGCATTTAGAAATGTTGAAAAAATATATTTATTTCAAAAAATTCATGAAAGCGTTGCTAGGCATTGTGAAATGTTAAAAAAATATATTTTTTTCACATTATTCATAACAGCGTTGCTAGGCATTTTGAAATGTTGAAAAAATATTTTTTTTCACAAAATTCATGAAATAGTTGCTAGGCATTTTAAAATGTTGAAAAAATATATTTTTTTTTTTACAAAACACATGAAAGCGTTGCTAGGCACTTTGAAATGTTGAAAAAATATATTTTTTTTACAAAATTCATGAAAGCATCGCTAGGCATTTTGAAATGTTTAAAAAATATATTTTTTTCACATTATTCATTACAGCGTTGCTAGGCATTTAGAAATGTTGAAAAAATATATTTTTTTCACAAAATTCATCAAAGCGTTGCTAGGCATTTTAAAATGTTGAAAAAATATATTTTTTTTACAAAATTCATGTAAGCGTTGCTAGGCATTTTGAAATGTTGAAAAAATATCTTATTTTCACATTATTCATTACAGCGTTGCTAGGCATTTTGAAATGTTTAAAAAATATATTTATTTTACACAATTCGAGAAAGCGTTGCTAGGCATTTTAAAATGTTGAAAAAATATATTTTTTTACGCAATTCGAGAAAGCGTTGCTAGGCATTTTAAAATGTTGAAATAATACATTTTTTCACAAAACTCATGAAAGCGTTGCTAGGCATTTTAAAATGTTGAAAAAATATATTTTTTTCACAAAATTCATCAAAGCGTTGCTAGGCATTTTAAAATGTTGAAAAAATATATTTTTTTCACATTATTCATAACAGCGTTTCTAGGCATTTTAAAATGTTGAAAAAATATATTTTTTTTACAAAATTCATGAAAGCGTTGCTAGGCATTTTGAAATGTTCAAAAAATATATTTTTTTCACATTATTCATTACAGCGTTACTAGGCATTTTGAAATGTTAAAAAAATATATTTTTTTTACACAATTAGAGAAAGCGTTGCTAGGCATTTTAAAATGTTGAAAAATACATTTTTTTCAGAAAACTCATGAAAGCGTTGCTAGGCATTTTGATGTGATGAAAAAATATATTTTTTTTACAAAATTCATGAAAGCGTTGCTAGGCATTTTGAAATGTTTAAAAAAGTATATTTTTTTCACATTATTCATAACAGCGTTGCTAGGCATTTTGAAATGTTGAAAAAATATTTTTTTTCACAAAATTCATGAAATCGTTGCTAGGCAATTTAAAATGTTGAAAAAATATATTTTTTTTACAAAACACATGAAAGCGTTGCTAGGCACTTTGAAATGTTGAAAAAATATATTTTTTTTACAAAATTCATGATAGCGTTGCTAGGCATTTTAAAATGTTGAAAAATTATATTTTTTTTTAAAAAATTCATAAACGTGTTGCTAGGCATTTTGAAATGTTCAAAAAATATATTTTTTCACATTATTCATTACAGCGTTGCTAGGCATTTTGAAATGTTGAAAAATATATATTTTTTTTACACAATTCGAGAAAGCGTTGCTAGGCATTTTAAAATGTTGAAATAATACATTTTTTTCACAAAACTCATGAAAGCATTGCTATGCATTTTAAAATGTTGAAAAAATATATTTTTTTACAATTTTTATGAAAGCGTTGCTAGGCACTTTGAAATGTTTAAAAAATATATTTTTTTCACATTATTCATTACAGCGTTGCTAGGCATTTAGAAATGTTGAAAAAATATATTTTTTTCACAAAATTCATCAAAGCGTTGCTAGGCATTTTAAAATGTTGAAAAAATATATTTTTTTTACAAAATTCATGAAAGCGTTGCTAGGCATTTTGTAATGTTGAAAAAATATATTTTTTTCACATTATTCATAACAGCGTTGCTAAGCATTTTAAAATGTTGAAATAATACATTTTTTTTACAAAACTCATGAAAGCTTTGCTAGGCATTTTGAAATGTTGAAAAAATATATTTTTTTTACGCAATTCGAGAAAGCGTTGCTAGGCATTTTAAAATGTTGAAATAATACATTTTTTTCACAAAAATCATGAAAGCGTTGCTAGGCATTTTAAAATGTTGAAAAAATATATTTTTTTCACATTATTCATTACAGCGTTGCTAGGCATTTTAAAATGTTGAAAAAATATATTTTTTTTACAAAACACATGAAAGCGTTGCTAGGCATTTTGAAATGTTCAAGAAATATATTTTTTTTACATTATTCATTACAGCGTTGCTAGGCAATTTGAAAAGTTGAAAAAATATATTTTTTTTCACATTACTCATTACAGCGTTGCTAGGCATTTTGAAATGTTGAAAAAATATATTTTTTTACGCAATTCGAGAAAGCGTTGCTAAGCATTTTAAAATGTTGAAATAATACATTTTTTTTACAAAACTCATGAAAGCGTTGCTAGGCATTTTGAAATGTTGAAAAAATATATTTTTTTAACGCAATTCGAGAAAGCGTTGCTAGGCATTTTAAAATGTTGAAATAATACATTTTTTTCACAAAAATCATGAAAGCGTTGCTAGGCATTTTAAAATGTTGAAAAAATATATTTTTTTTACAATTTTTATGAAAGCGTTGCTAGGCATTTTGAAATGTTTAAAAAAGTATATTTTTTTCACATTATTCATAACAGCGTTGCTAGGCATTTAGAAATGTTGAAAAAATATATTTATTTCAAAAAATTCATGAAAGCGTTGCTAGGCATTTTAAAATGTTAAAAAAATATATTTTTTTCACATTATTCATAACAGCGTTGCTAGGCATTTTGAAATGTTGAAAAAATATTTTTTTTCACAAAATTCATGAAATAGTTGCTAGGCATTTTAAAATGTTGAAAAAATATATTTTTTTCACAAAATTCATCAAAGCGTTGCTAGGCATTTTAAAATGTTGAAAAAATATATTTTTTTTACAAAATTCATGTAAGCGTTGCTAGGCATTTTGAAATGTTGAAAAAATATATTATTTTCACATTATTCATTACAGCGTTGCTAGGCACTTTGAAATGTTGAAAAAATAATATTTTCCCACAATTATTGAATGCGTTGCTAGGCATTTTAAAATGTTGAAAAAATATATTTTTTATACAAAACACATGAAAGCGTTGCTAGGCACTTTGAAATGTTGAAAATATATATTTTTTTTACAAAATTCATGAAATCGTTGCTTGGCATTTTGAAATGTTCAAAAAATATATTTTTTTCACATTATTCATTACAGCGTTGCTAGGCATTTTGAAATGTTTAAAAAATATATTTTTTTTACACAATTCGAGAAAGCGTTGCTAGGCATTTTAAAATGTTGAAAAAATATATTTTTTTTACGCAATTCGAGAAAGCGTTGCTAGGCATTTTAAAATGTTGAAATAATACATTTTTTCACAAAACTCATGAAAGCGTTGCTAGGCATTTTAAAATGTTGAAAAAATATATTTTTTTCACATTATTCATAACAGCGTTGCTAGGCATTATAAAATGTTGAAAAAATATATTTTTTTTACAAAATTCATGAAAGCGTTGCTAGGCATTTTGAAATGTTCAAAAAATATATTTTTTTCACATTATTCATTACAGCGTTGCTAGGCATTTTGAAATGTTAAAAAAATATATTTTGTTTACACAATTAGAGAAAGCGTTGCTAGGCATTTTAAAATGTTGAAAAATACATTTTTTTCAGAAAACTCATGAAAGCGTTGCTAGGCATTTTGATGTGATGAAAAAATATATTTTTTTTACAAAATTCATGATAGGGTTGCTAGGCATTTTGAAATGTTTAAAAAAGTATATTTTTTTCACATTATTCATAACAGCGTTGCTAGGCATTTTGAAATGTTGAAAAAATATTTTTTTTCACAAAATTCATGAAATCGTTGCTAGGCAATTTAAAATGTTGAAAAAATATATTTTTTTTACAAAACACATGAAAGCGTTGCTAGGCACTTTGAAATGTTGAAAAAATATATTTTTTTTACAAAATTCATGATAGCGTTGCTAGGCATTTTGAAATGTTGAAAAAATATATTATTTTCACATTATTCATTACAGCGTTGCTAGGCACTTTGAAATGTTGAAAAAATAATTTTTTTCCCACAATTATTGAATGCGTTGCTAGGCATTTTAAAATGTTGAAAAAATATATTTTTTATACAAAACACATGAAAGCGTTGCTAGGCACTTTGAAATGTTGAAAATATATATTTTTTTTACAAAATTCATGAAATCGTTGCTTGGCATTTTGAAATGTTCAAAAAATATATTTTTTTCACATTATTCATTACAGCGTTGCTAGGCATTTTGAAATGTTTAAAAAATATATTTTTTTTACACAATTCGAGAAAGCGTTGCTAGGCATTTTAAAATGTTGAAAAAATATATTTTTTTTACGCAATTCGAGAAAGCGTTGCTAGGCATTTTAAAATGTTGAAATAATACATTTTTTCACAAAACCCATGAAAGCGTTGCTAGGCATTTTAAAATGTTGAAAAAATATATTTTTTTCACATTATTCATAACAGCGTTGCTAGGCATTATAAAATGTTGAAAAAATATATTTTTTTTACAAAATTCATGAAAGCGTTGCTAGGCATTTTGAAATGTTCAAAAATATATTTTTTTCACATTATTCATTACAGCGTTGCTAGGCATTTTGAAATGTTAAAAAAATATATTTTTTTTACACAATTAGAGAAAGCGTTGCTAGGCATTTTAAAATGTTGAAAAATACATTTTTTTCAGAAAACTCATGAAAGCGTTGCTAGGCATTTTGATGTGATGAAAAAATATATTCTTTTTACAAAATTCATGAAAGGGTTGCTAGGCATTTTGAAATGTTTAAAAAAGTATATTTTTTTCACATTATTCATATCAGCGTTGCTAGGCATTTTGAAATGTTGAACAAATATTTTTTTTCACAAAATTCATGAAATCGTTGCTAGGCAATTTAAAATGTTGAAAAAATATATTTTTTTTACAAAACACATGAAAGCGTTGCTAGGCACTTTGAAATGTTGAAAAAATATATTTTTTTTACAAAATTCATGATAGAGTTGCTAGGCATTTTAAAATGTTGAAAAATTATATTTTTTTTTACAAAATTCATAAACGTGTTGCTAGGCATTTTGAAATGTTCAAAAAATATATTTTTTTCACATTATTCATTACAGCGTTGCTAGGCATTTTGAAATGTTGAAAAAATATATTTTTTTACGCAATTCGAGAAAGCGTTGCTAAGCATTTTAAAATGTTGAAATAATACATTTTTTTTACAAAACTCATGAAAGCGTTGCTAGGCATTTTGAAATGTTGAAAAAATATATTTTTTTTACGCAATTCGAGAAAGCGTTGCTAGGCATTTTAAAATGTTGAAATAATACATTTTTTTCACAAAACTCATGAAAGCGTTGCTAGGCATTTTAAAATGTTGAAAAAATATATTTTTTTTACAATTTTTATGAAAGCGTTGCTAGGCATTTTGAAATTTTTAAAAAATATATTTATTTCACACAATTATTGAAAGCGTTGCTAGGCATTTTAAAATGTTGAAAAAATATATTTTTTTCACATTATTCATAACAGCGTTGCTAAGCATTTTAAAATGTTGAAATAATACATTTTATTTACAAAACTCATGAAAGCTTTGCTAGGCATTTTGAAATGTTGAAAAAATATATTTTTTTTACGCAATTCAAGAAAGCGTTGCTAGGCATTTTAAAATCTTGAAATAATACATTTTTTTCACAAAACTCATGAAAGCGTTGCTATGCATTTTAAAATGTTGAAAAAATATATTTTTTTACAATTTTTATGAAAGCGTTGCTAGGCATTTTAAAATGTTGAAAAAATTTTTTTTTTCACATTATTCATAACAGCGTTGCTAGGCATTTGGAAATGTTGAAAAAATATTTTTTTTTTAACAAAATTCATGAAATAGTTGCTAGGCATTTTAAAATGTTGAAAAAATATATTTTTTTTACAAAACACATGAAAGCGTTGCTAGGCACTTTGAAATGTTGAAAAAATATATATTTTTTACAAAATTCATGAAAGCGTCGCTAGGCATTTTGAAATGTTTAAAAAATATATTTTTTTTACATTATTCATTACAGCGTTGCTAGGCATTTAGAAATGTTGAAAAAATATATTTTTTTCACAAAATTCATCAAAGCGTTGCTAGGCATTTTAAAATGTTGAAAAAATATATTTTTTTTACAAAATTCATGAAAACGTTGCTAGGCATTTTGTAATGTTGAAAAAATATATTTTTATCACATTATTCATAACAGCGTTGCTAAGCATTTTAAAATGTTGAAATAATACATTTTTTTTACAAAACTCATGAAAGCTTTGCTAGGCATTTTGAAATGTTGAAAAAATATATTTTTTTTACGCAATTCGAGAAAGCGTTGCTAGGCATTTTAAAATGTTGAAATAATACATTTTTTTCACAAAACTCATGAAAGCGTTGCTATGCATTTTAAAATGTTGAAAAAATATATTTTTTTTACAAAATTCATGAAAGCATCGCTAGGCATTTTGAAATGTTTAAAAAATATATTTTTTTCACATTATTCATTACAGCGTTGCTAGGCATTTAGAAATGTTGAAAAAATATATTTTTTTCACAAAATTCATCAAAGCGTTGCTAGGCAATTTAAAATGTTGAAAAAATATATTTTTTTTATACAAAATTCATGTAAGCGTTGCTAGGCATTTTGAAATGTTGAAAAAAATATTATTTTCACATTATTCATTACAGCGTTGCTAGGCACTTTGAAATGTTGAAAAAATAATTTTTTTCCCACAATTATTGAATGCGTTGCTAGGCATTTTAAAATGTTGAAAAAATATATTTTTTATACAAAACACATGAAAGCGTTGCTAGGCACTTTGAAATGTTGAAAATATATATTTTTTACAAAATTCATGAAAGCGTCGCTAGGCATTTTGAAATGTTTAAAAAATATATTTTTTTTACATTATTCATTACAGCGTTGCTAGGCATTTAGAAATGTTGAAAAAATATATTTTTTTCACAAAATTCATCAAAGCGTTGCTAGGCATTTTAAAATGTTGAAAAAATATATTTTTTTTACAAAATTCATGAAAACGTTGCTAGGCATTTTGTAATGTTGAAAAAATATATTTTTATCACATTATTCATAACAGCGTTGCTAAGCATTTTAAAATGTTGAAATAATACATTTTTTTTACAAAACTCATGAAAGCTTTGCTAGGCATTTTGAAATGTTGAAAAAATATATTTTTTTTACGCAATTCGAGAAAGCGTTGCTAGGCATTTTAAAATGTTGAAATAATACATTTTTTTCACAAAACTCATGAAAGCGTTGCTATGCATTTTAAAATGTTGAAAAAATATATTTTTTTTACAAAATTCATGAAAGCATCGCTAGGCATTTTGAAATGTTTAAAAAATATATTTTTTTCACATTATTCATTACAGCGTTGCTAGGCATTTAGAAATGTTGAAAAAATATATTTTTTTCACAAAATTCATCAAAGCGTTGCTAGGCAATTTAAAATGTTGAAAAAATATATTTTTTTTATACAAAATTCATGTAAGCGTTGCTAGGCATTTTGAAATGTTGAAAAAAATATTATTTTCACATTATTCATTACAGCGTTGCTAGGCACTTTGAAATGTTGAAAAAATAATTTTTTTCCCACAATTATTGAATGCGTTGCTAGGCATTTTAAAATGTTGAAAAAATATATTTTTTATACAAAACACATGAAAGCGTTGCTAGGCACTTTGAAATGTTGAAAATATATATTTTTTTTACAAAATTCATGAAATCGTTGCTTGGCATTTTGAAATGTTCAAAAAATATATTTTTTTCACATTATTCATTACAGCGTTGCTAGGCATTTTGAAATGTTTAAAAAATATATTTTTTTTACACAATTCGAGAAAGCGTTGCTAGGCATTTTAAAATGTTGAAAAAATATATTTTTTTTACGCAATTCGAGAAAGCGTTGCTAAGCATTTTAAAATGTTGAAATAATAAATTTTTTCACAAAACTCATGAAAGCGTTGCTAGGCATTTTAAAATGTTGAAAAAATATATTTTTTTCACATTATTCATAACAGCGTTGCTAGGCATTATAAAATGTTGAAAAAATATATTTTTTTTACAAAATTCATGAAAGCGTTGCTAGGCATTTTGAAATGTTCAAAAAATATATTTTTTTCACATTATTCATTACAGCGTTGCTAGGCATTTTGAAATGTTAAAAAAATATATTTTTTTTACACAATTAGAGAAAGCGTTGCTAGGCATTTTGATGTGATGAAAAAATATATTTTTTTCACATTTTTCATAACAGCGTTGCTAGGCATTTTGAAATGTTGAAAAAATATATTTTTTTTACAAAATTTATGAAAGCGTTGCTAGGCATTTTAAAATGTTGAACAATTATATTTTTTTTACAAAATTCATAAAAGTGTTGCTAGGCATTTTGAAATGTTCAAAAAATATATTTTTTTCACATTATTCATTACAGCGTTGCTAGGCATTTTGAAATGTTGAAAAATATATTTTTTTTACGCAATTCGAGAAAGCGTTGCTAGGCATTTTAAAATGTTGAAATAATACATTCGTTTTACAAAATTCATAAAAGTGTTGCTAGGCATTTTGAAATGTTCAAAAAATATATTTTTTTCACATTATTCATTACAGCGTTGCTAGGCATTTTGAAATGTTGAAAAAATATATTTTTTTACGCAATTCGAGAAAGCGTTGCTTAGCATTTTAAAATGTTGAAATAATACATTTTTTTCACAAAACTCATGAAAGCGTTGCTAGGCATTTTAAAATGTTGAAAAAATATATTTTTTTTACAATTTTTATGAAAGCGTTGCTAGGCATTTTGAAATTTTTAAAAAATATATTTATTTCACACAATTATTGAAAGCTTTGCTAGGCATTTTAAAATGTTGAAAAAATATATTTTTTTCACATTATTCATAACAGCGTTGCTAAGCATTTTAAAATGTTGAAATAATACATTTTTTTTACAAAACTCATGAAAGCTTTGCTAGGCATTTTGAAATGTTGAAAAAATATATTTTTTTTACGCAATTCGAGAAAGCGTTGCTAGGCATTTTAAAATGTTGAAATAATACATTTTTTTCACAAAACTCATGAAAGCGTTGCTATGCATTTTAAAATGTTGAAAAAATATATTTTTTTACAATTTTTATGAAAGCGTTGCTAGGCATTTTAAAATGTTGAAAAAATATATTTTTTTCACATTATTCATAACAGCGTTGCTAGGCATTTTGAAATGTTGAAAAAATATTTTTTTTTTAACAAAATTCATGAAATAGTTGCTAGGCATTTTAAAATGTTGAAAAAATATATTTTTTTTACAAAACACATGAAAGCGTTGCTAGGCACTTTGAAATGTTGAAAAAATATATTTTTTTTACAAAATTCATGAAAGCGTCGCTAGGCATTTTGAAATGTTTAAAAAATATATTTTTTTCACATAATTCATGAAAGCGTTGCTAGGCATTTTAAAATGTGGAAAAATACATTTTTTCACAAAAGTCATGAAAGCGTTGCTAGGCACTTTGAAATGTTGAAAAAATATATTTTTTTTACAAAATTCATGAAAGCATCGCTAGGCATTTTGAAATGTTTAAAAAATATATTTTTTTCACATAATTCATGAAAGCGTTGCTAGGCATTTTAAAATGTGGAAAAATACATTTATTCACAAAAGTCATGAAAGCGTTGCTAGGCATTTTGAAATGTTGAAAAAATATATATTGTTGTTTACGCAATTCGAAAAAGCGTTGCTAGACATTTTAAAATGTAGAAATAATACATTTTTTCACAAAACTCATGAAACCGTTGCTAGGCATTTTGATGTGATGAAAAAATATATTTTTTTCAGATTTTTCATAACAGCGTTGCTAGGCATTTTGAAATGTTGAAAAAATTTATTTTTTCCACACAATTATTGAAAGCGATGCTAGGCATTTTAAAATGATGAAAAAATATATTTTTTTTACAATATTCATGAAAGTGTTGCTAGGCATTTTGAAATGTTCAAAATATATATTTTCTTCACATTATTCATTACAGCGTTGCTAGGCACTTTGAAATGTTGAAAAAATAATTTTTTTCCCACAATTATTGAATGCGTTGCTAGGCATTTTAATATGTTGAAAAATTATATTTTTTTTACAAAACACATGAAAGCGTTGCTAGTCACTTTGAAATGTTGAAAAAATATATTTTTTTTACAAAATTCATGAAAGCGTTGCTAGGCATTTTGAAATGTTCAAAAAATATATTTTTTTCACATTATTCATTACAGCGTTGCTAGGCATTTTGAAATGTTAAAAAAATATATTTTTTTTACACAATTAGAGAAAGCGTTGCTAGGCATTTTAAAATGATGAAAAATACATTTTTTTCAGAAAACTCATGAAAGCGTTGCTAGGCATTTTGATGTGATGAAAAAATATATTTTTTTTACAAAATTCATGAAAGCGTTGCTAGGCATTTTGAAATGTTTAAAAAAGTATATTTTTTTCACATTATTCATAACAGCGTTGCTAGGCATTTTGAAATGTTGAAAAAATATTTTTTTTCACAAAATGCATGAAATCGTTGCTAGGCAATTTAAAATGTTGAAAAAATATATTTTTTTTACAAAACACATGAAAGCGTTGCTAGGCACTTTGAAATGTTGAAAAAATATATTTTTTTTACAAAATTCATGATAGCGTTGCTAGGCATTTTAAAATGTTGAAAAATTATATTTTTTTTTACAAAATTCATAAACGTGTTGCTAGGCATTTTGAAATGTTCAAAAAATATATTTTTTCACATTATTCATTACAGCGTTGCTAGGCATTTTGAAATGTTGAAAAATATATTTTTTTTAAACAATTCGAGAAAGCGTTGCTAGGCATTTTAAAATGTTGATATAATACATTTTTTTCACAAAACTCATGAAAGCGTTGCTAGGCATTTTGAAATGTTAAAAAAATATATTTTTTTACGCAATTCGAGAAAGCGTTGCTAGGCATTTTAAAATGTTGAAATAATACATTTTTTCACAAAGCTCATGAAAGCGTTGCTAGGCATTTTAAAATGTTGAAAAAATATATTTTTTTTACAATTTTTATGAAAGCGTTTCTAGGCATTTTGAAATGTTTAAAAAATATATTTTTTTCACATTATTCATTACAGTGTTGCTAGGCATTTAGAAATGTTGAAAAAATATATTTTTTTCACAAAATTCATCAAAGCGTAGCTAGGCATTTTAAAATGTTGAAAAAATATATTTTTTTACAAAACTCATGAAAGCGTTGCTAGGCATTTTGATGTGATGAAAAAATATATTTTTTTTCACATTTTTCATAACAGCGTTGCTAGGCATTTTGAAATGTTGAAAAAATATTTTTTTTCACAAAATTCATGAAATCGTTGCTAGGCAATTTAAAATGTTGAAAAAATATATTTTTTTTACAAAACACATGAAATCGTTGCTAGGCACTTTGAAATGTTGAAAAAATATATTTTTTTTACAAAATTTATGAAAGCGTTGCTAGGCATTTTAAAATGTTGAAAAATTATATTTTTTTTACAAAATTCATAAAAGTGTTGCTAGGCATTTTGAAATGTTCAAAAAATATATTTTTTTCACATTATTCATTACAGCGTTGCTAGGCATTTTGAAATGTTGAAAAAATATATTTTTTTACGCAATTCGAGAAAGCGTTGCTAAGCATTTTAAAATGTTGAAATAATACATTTTTTTCACAAAACTCATGAAAGGGTTGCTAGGCATTTTAAAATGTTGAAAAAATATATTTTTTTTACAATTTTTATGAAAGCGTTGCTAGGCATTTTGAAATTTTTAAAAAATATATTTATTTCACACAATTATTGAAAGCGTTGCTAGGCATTTTAAAATGTTGAAAAAATATATTTTTTTCACATTATTCATAACAGCGTTGCTAGGCATTTTAAAATGTTGAAAAAATATATTTTTTTCACATTATTCATAACAGCGTTGCTAAGCATTTTAAAATGTAGAAATAATACATTTTTTTCACAAAACTCATGAAAGCGTTGCTATGCATTTTAAAATGTTGAAAAAATATATTTTTTTACAATTTTTATGAAAGCGTTGCTAGGCATTTTAAAATGTTGAAAAAATATATTTTTTTCACATTATTCATAACAGCGTTGCTAGGTATTTTGAAATGTTGAAAAAATATTTTTTTTTTAACAAAATTCATGAAATAGTTGCTAGGCATTTTAAAATGTTGAAAAAATATATTTTTTTTACAAAACACATGAAAGCGTTGCTAGGCACTTTGAAATGTTGAAAAAATATATTTTTTTTACAAAATTCATGAAAGCGTCGCTAGGCATTTTGAAATGTTTAAAAAATATATTTTTTTCACATTATTCATTAAAGCGTTGCTAGGCATTTAGAAATGTTGAAAAAATATATTTTTTTCACAAAATTCATCAAAGCGTTGCTAGGCATTTTGAAATGTTGAAAAAATATATTTTTTTCACATTATTCATTACAGCGTTGTTGGGCACTTTGAAATGTTGAAAAAATAATTTTTTTCCCACAATTATTGAATGCGTTGCTAGGCATTTTAAAATGTTGATAAAATATATTTTTTTTACAAAACACATGAAAGCGTTGCTAGGCACTTTGAAATGTTTAAAAAATATATTTTTTTTTACACAATTCAAGAAAGCGTTGCTAGGCATTTTAAAATGTTGAAAAATACATTTTTTTCACAAAACTCATGAAAGCGTTGCTAGGCAATTTGAATGTTGAAAAAATATATTTTTTTTACGCAATTCGAGAAAGCGTTGCTAGGCATTTTAAAATGTTGAAATAATACATTTTTTCACAAAACTCATGAAAGCGTTGCTAGGCATTTTAAAATGTTGAAAAAATATATTTTTTTCACATTATTTATAACAGCGTTGCTAGGCATTTTAAAATGTTGAAAAAATATATTTTTTTTACAAAATTCATGAAAGCAATGCTAGGCATTTTAAAATGTTGAAAAAATATATTTTTTTTACAATTTTTATGAAAGCGTTGCTAGGCATTTTGAAATGTTTAAATAAATATATTTTTTTCACATTATTCATTACAGCGTTGCTAGGCATTTAGAAATGTTGAAAAAATATATTTTTTTCACAAAATTCAACAAAGCGTTGCTAGGCATTTTAAAATGTTGAAAAAATATATTTTTTTCACATTATTCATAACAGCGTTGCTAGGCATTTTGAAATGTTTAAAAAATATATTTTTTTTACAATTTTTATGAAAGTGTTGCTAGGCATTTTGAAATGTTTAAAAAAATATATTTTTTCACATTATTCATTACAGCGTTGCTAGGCATTTAGAAATGTTGAAAAAATATATTTTTTTCACAAAATTCATCAAAGCGTTGCTAGGCATTTTAAAATGTTGAAAAAATATATTTTTTTTACAAAATTCATGAAAGCGTTGCTAGGCATTTTGAAATGTTGAAAAAATATATTTTTTTCACATTATTCATTACAGCGTTGCTAGGCATTTTAAAATGTTGAAAAAATATATTTTTTTTACAAAACACATGAAAGCGTTGCTAGGCACTTTGAAATGTTGAAAAAATATATTTTTTTTACAATTTTTATGAAAGTGTTGCTAGGCATTTTGAAATGTTTAAAAAAATATATTTTTTCACATTATTCATTACAGCGTTGCTAGGCATTTAGAAATGTTGAAAAAATATATTTTTTTCACAAAATTCATCAAAGCGTTGCTAGGCATTTTAAAATGTTGAAAAAATATATTTTTTTTACAAAATTCATGAAAGCGTTGCTAGGCATTTTGAAATGTTGAAAAAATATATTTTTTTCACATTATTCATTACAGCGTTGCTAGGCATTTTAAAATGTTGAAAAAATATATTTTTTTTACAAAACACATGAAAGCGTTGCTAGGCACTTTGAAATGTTGAAAAAATATATTTTTTTACAAAATTCATGAAAGCGTTGCTAGGCATTTTGAAATGTTCAAGAAATATATGTTTTTTACATTATTCATTACAGCGTTGCTAGGCATTTTGAAAAGTTGAAAAAATATATATTTTTTTCTCATTACTCATTACAGCGTTGCTACGCATTTAGAAATGTTGAAAACATATATTTTTTTCACAAAATTCATCAAAGCGTTACTAGGCATTTTAAAATGTTGTAAAATTACATTTTTTTTACAAAATTCATAAAAGTGTTGCTAGGCACTTTTTAATGTTCAAAAAATATATTTTTTTCACATTATTCATTACAGCGTTGCTAGTCATTTTGAAATGTTTAAAAAAATATATTTTTTTCACATTATTCATAACAGCGTTGCTAGGCATTTAGAAATGTTGAAAAAATATATTTATTTCACAAAATTCATGAAAGCGTTGCTAGGCATTTTAAAATGTTGAAATAATACATTTTTTTTACAAAATTCATAAAAGTGTTGCTAGGCATTTTGAAATGTTCAAAAAATATATTTTTTTCACATTATTCATTACAGCGTTGCTAAGCATTTTAAAATGTTGAAATAATACATTTTTTTTACAAAACTCATGAAAGCGTTGCTAGGCATTTTGAAATGTTGAAAAAATATATTTTTTTTACGCAATTGGAGAAAGCGTTGCTAGGCATTTTAAAATGTTGAAATAATACATTTTTTTCACAAAACTCATGAAAGCGTCGCTAGGCATTTTGAAATGTTTAAAAAATATATTTTTTTCACATTATTCATTACAGCGTTGCTAGGCATTTAGAAATGTTGAAAAAATATATTTTTTTCACAAAATTCATCAAAGCGTTGCTAGGCATTTTAAAATGTTGAAAAAATATATTTTTTTTACAAAATTCATGAAAGCGTTGCTAGGCATTTTGAAATGTTGAAAAAATATATTTTTTTCACATTATTCATTACAGCGTTGTTGGGCACTTTGAAATGTTGAAAAAATAATTTTTTCCCACAATTATTGAATGCGTTGCTAGGCATTTTAAAATGTTGAAAAAATATTTTTTTTTACAAAACACATGAAAGCGTTGCTAGGCACTTTGAAATGTTTAAAAAACATATTTTTTTTACACAATTCAAGAAAGCGTTGCTAGGCATTTTAAAATGTTGAAAAATACATTTTTTTCACAAAACTCATGAAAGCGTTGCTAGGCAATTTGAATGTTGAAAAAATATATTTTTTTTACGCAATTCGAGAAAGCGTTGCTAGGCATTTTAAAATGTTGAAATAATACATTTTTTCACAAAACTCATGAAAGCGTTGCTAGGCATTTTAAAATGTTGAAAAAATATATTTTTTTCACATTATTCATAACAGCGTTGCTAGGCATTTTAAAATGTTGAAAAAATATATTTTTTTTACAAAATTCATGAAAGCAATGCTAGGCATTTTAAAATGTTGAAAAAATATATTTTTTTTACAATTTTTATGAAAGCGTTGCTAGGCATTTTGAAATGTTAAAAAAAATATATTTTTTTCACATTATTCATTACAGCGTTGCTAGGCATTTAGAAATGTTGAAAAAATATATTTTTTTCACAAAATTCAACAAAGCGTTGCTAGGCATTTTAAAATGTTGAAAAAATATATTTTTTTCACATTATTCATAACAGCGTTGCTAGGCATTTTGAAATGTTGAAAAAATATATTTTTTTCACAAAATTCATCAAACCGTTGCTAGGCATTTTAAAATGTTTAAAAAATATATTTTTTTTACAATTTTTATGAAAGTGTTGCTAGGCATTTTGAAATGTTTAAAAAAATATATTTTTTCACATTATTCATTACAGCGTTGCTAGGCATTTAGAAATGTTGAAAAAATATATTTTTTTCACAAAATTCATCAAAGCGTTGCTAGGCATTTTAAAATGTTGAAAAAATATATTTTTTTTACAAAATTCATGAAAGCGTTGCTAGGCATTTTGAAATGTTGAAAAAATATATTTTTTTCACATTATTCATTACAGCGTTGCTAGGCATTTTAAAATGTTGAAAAAATATATTTTTTTTACAAAACACATGAAAGCGTTGCTAGGCACTTTGAAATGTTTAAAAAATATATTTTTTTTTACACAATTCAAGAAAGCGTTGCTAGGCATTTTAAAATGTTGAAAAATACATTTTTTTCACAAAACTCATGAAAGCGTTGCTAGGCAATTTGAATGTTGAAAAAATATATTTTTTTTACGCAATTCGAGAAAGCGTTGCTAGGCATTTTAAAATGTTGAAATAATACATTTTTTCACAAAACTCATGAAAGCGTTGCTAGGCATTTTAAAATGTTGAAAAAATATATTTTTTTCACATTATTCATAACAGCGTTGCTAGGCATTTTAAAATGTTGAAAAAATATATTTTTTTTACAAAATTCATGAAAGCAATGCTAGGCATTTTAAAATGTTGAAAAAATATATTTTTTTTACAATTTTTATGAAAGCGTTGCTAGGCATTTTGAAATGTTTAAAAAAATATATTTTTTTCACATTATTCATTACAGCGTTGCTAGGCATTTAGAAATGTTGAAAAAATATATTTTTTTCACAAAATTCAACAAAGCGTTGCTAGGCATTTTAAAATGTTGAAAAAATATATTTTTTTCACATTATTCATAACAGCGTTGCTAGGCATTTTGAAATGTTGAAAAAATATATTTTTTTCACAAAATTCATCAAACCGTTGCTAGGCATTTTAAAATGTTTAAAAAATATATTTTTTCTACAATTTTTATGAAAGTGTTGCTAGGCATTTTGAAATGTTTAAAAAAATATATTTTTTCACATTATTCATTAAGCGTTGCTAGGCATTTAGAAATGTTGAAAAAATATATTTTTTTCACAAAATTCATCAAAGCGTTGCTAGGCATTTTAAAATGTTGAAAAAATATATTTTTTTTACAAAATTCATGAAAGCGTTGCTAGGCATTTTGAAATGTTGAAAAAATATATTTTTTTCACATTATTCATTACAGCGTTGCTAGGCATTTTAAAATGTTGAAAAAATATATTTTTTTTACAAAACACATGAAAGCGTTGCTAGGCACTTTGAAATGTTGAAAAAATATATTTTTTTACAAAATTCATGAAAGCGTTGCTAGGCATTTTGAAATGTTCAAGAAATATATGTTTTTTACATTATTCATTACAGCGTTGCTAGTCATTTTGAAATGTTTAAAAAAGTATATTTTTTTCACATTATTCATAACAGCGTTGCTAGGCATTTAGAAATGTTGAAAAAATATATTTATTTCACAAAATTCATGAAAGCGTTGCTAGGCATTTTAAAATGTTGAAATAATACATTTTTTTTACAAAATTCATAAAAGTGTTGCTAGGCATTTTGAAATGTTCAAAAAATATATTTTTTTCACATTATTCATTACAGCGTTGCTAAGCATTTTAAAATGTTGAAATAATACATTTTTTTTACAAAACTCATGAAAGCGTTGCTAGGCATTTTGAAATGTTGAAAAAATATTTTTTTTTTACGCAATTCGAGAAAGCGTTGCTAGGCATTTTAAAATGTTGAAATAATACATTTTTTTCACAAAACTCATGACAGCGTTGCTAGGCATTTTAAAATGTTGAAAAAATATATTATTTTTACAATTTTTATGAAAGCGTTGCTAGGCATTTTGAAATTTTAAAAAATATATTTATTTCTCACAATTATTTAAAGCGTTGCTAGGCATTTTAAAATGTTGAAAAAATATATTTTTTTTACAAAATTCATGAAAGCGTTGCTAGGCATTTTGAAATGTTTAAAAAAGTATATTTTTTTCACATTATTTATAACAGCGTTGCTAGGCATTTAGAAATGTTGAAAAAATATATTTATTTCACAAAATTCATGAAAGCTTTGCTAGGCATTTTAAAATGTTGAAAAAATATATTTTTTTCACAATTATTCATAACGGCGTTGCTAGGCATTTTAAAATGTTGAAAAAATATATTTTTTTCACATTATTCATAACAGCGTTGCTAAGCATTTTAAAAAGTTGAAATAATACATTTTTTTTACAAAACTCATGAAAGCGTTGCTAGGCATTTTGAAATGTTGAAAAAATATATTTTTTTACGCAATTCGAGAAAGTGTTGCTAGGCATTTTAAAATGTTGAAATAATACATTTTTTCACAAAACTCATGAAAGCGTTGCTAGGCATTTTAAAATGTTGAAAAAATATATTTTTTTTACAATTTTTATGAAAGCGTTGCTACTCATTTTGAAATGTTTAAAAAATATATTTATTTCACACAATTATTGAAAGCGTTGCTAGGCATTTTAAAATGTTGAAAAAATATATTTTTTTTACAAAATTTGAGAAAGCGTTGCTAGGCATTTTGAAATGTTGAAAAAATAATTTTTTCCCACAATTATTGAATGCGTTGCTAGGCATTTTAAAATGTTGAAAAAATATATTTTTTTTACAAAACACATGAAAGCGTTGCTAGGCACTTTGAAATGTTTAAAAAATATATTTATTTCACACAATTATTGAAAGCGTTGCTAGGCATTTTAAAATGTTGAAAAAATATATTTTTTTTACAAAATTTGAGAAAGCGTTGCTAGGCATTATGAAATGTTGAAAAAATATATTTTTTTTACAAAATTCATGAAAGCGTTGCTAGGAATTTTGAAATGTTTAAAAAATATATTTTTTTCACATTATTCATTACAGCGTTGCTTGGCACTTTGAAATGTTGAAAAAATAATTTTTTCCCACAATTATTGAATGCGTTGCTAGGCATTTTAAAATGTTGAAAAAATATATTTTTTTCACATTATTCATTACAGCGTTGCTAGGCATTTTAAAATGTTGAAAAAATATATTTTTTTTACAAAACACATGAAAGCGTTGCTAGGCACTTTGAAATGTTGAAAAAATATATTTTTGTACAAAATTCATGAAAGCGTTGCTAGGCATTTTGAAATGTTCAAGAAATATATTTTTTTTACATTATTCATTACAGCGTTGCTAGGCATTTTGAAAAGTTGAAAAAATATATTTTTTTCTCATTACTCATTACAGCGTTGCTACGCATTTAGAAATGTTGAAAACATATATTTTTTTCACAAAATTCATCAAAGCGTTACTAGGCATTTTAAAATGTTGAAAAATTACATTTTTTTAGAAAATTCATAAAAGTGTTGCTAGGCACTTTTTAATGTTCAAAAAATATATTTTTTTCACATTATTCATTACAGCGTTGTTAGTCATTTTGAAATGTTGAAATAATACATTTTTTTTACAAAACTCATGAAAGCGTTGCTAGGCATTTTGAAATGTTGAAAAAATATATTTTTTTTACGCAATTCGAGAAAGCGTTGCTAGGCATTTTAAAATGTTGAAATAATACATTTTTTTCACAAAACTCATGAAAGCGTTGCTAGGCATTTTAAAATGTTGAAAAAATATATTTTTTTTACAATTTTTATGAAAGCGTTGCTAGGCATTTTGAAATGTTTAAAAAATATATTTATTTCACACAATTATTGAAAGCGTTGCTAGGCATTTTAAAATGTTGAAAAAATAAATTTTTTTAAAAAAATTTGAGAAAGCGTTGATAGGCATTATGAAATGTTGAAAAAATATATTTTTTTTACAAAATTCATGAAAGCGTTGCTAGGCATTTTGAATGTTTAAAAAAGTATATTTTTTCACATTATTCATAACTGCGTTGCTAGGCATTTAGAAATGTTGAAAAAATATATTTTTTTCACATTATTCATAACAGCGTTGCTAGGCATTTTGAAATTTTGAAAAAATATTTTTTTTCACAAAATTCAAGAAATCGTTGCTAGGCAATTTAAAATGTTGAAAAAATATATTTTTTTTACAAAACACATGAAAGCGTTGCTAGGCACTTTGAAATGTTGAAAAAATATATTTTTTTTACAAAATTCATGATAGCGTTGCTAGGCATTTTAAAATGTTGAAAAATTATATTTTTTTTTACAAAATTCATAAACGTGTTGCTAGGCATTTTGAAATGTTCAAAAAATATATTTTTTCACATTATTCATTACAGCGTTGCTATTCATTTTGAAATGTTGAAAAATATATTTTTTTTAAACAATTCGAGAAAGCGTTGCTAGGCATTTTAAAATGTTGAAATAATATATTTTTTTCACAAAACTCATGAAAGCGTTGCTAGGCATTTTGAAATGTTGAAAAAATATATTTTTTTACGCAATTCGAGAAAGCGTTGCTAGGCATTTTAAAATGTTGAAATAATACATTTTTTCACAAAGCTCATGAAAGCGTTGCTAGGCATTTTAAAATGTTGAAAAAATATGTTTTTTTTACAATTTTTATGAAAGCGTTTCTAGGCATTTTGAAATGTTTAAAAAATATATTTTTTTCACATTATTCATTACAGTGTTGCTAGGCATTTAGAAATGTTGAAAAAATATATTTTTTCACAAAATTCATGAAATCGTTGCTAGGCTATTTAAAATGTTGAAAAAATATATTTTTTTTACAAAACACATGAAATCGTTGCTAGGCACTTTGAAATGTTGAAAAAATAAATTTTTTTTACAAAATTTATGAAAGCGTTGCTAGGCATTTTAAAATGTTGAAAAATTATATTTTTTTTACAAAATTCATAAAAGTGTTGCTAGGCATTTTGAAATGTTGAAATAATACATTCGTTTTACAAAATTCATAAAAGTGTTGCTAGGCATTTTGAAATGTTCAAAAAATATATTTTTTTCACATTATTCATAACAGCGTTGCTAAGCATTTTAAAATGTTGAAATAATACATTTTTTTTACAAAACTCATGAAAGCTTTTCTAGGCATTTTGAAATGTTGAAAAAATATATTTTTTTTACGCAATTCGAGAAAGCGTTGCTAGGCATTTTAAAATGTTGAAATAATACATTTTTTTCACAAAACTCATGAAAGCGTTGCTATGCATTTTAAAATGTTGAAAAAATATATTTTTTTACAATTTTTATGAAAGCGTTGCTAGGCATTTTAAAATGTTGAAAAAATATATTTTTTTCACATTATTCATAACAGCGTTGCTAGGTATTTTGAAATGTTGAAAAAATATTTTTTTTTTAACAAAATTCATGAAATAGTTGCTAGGCATTTTAAAATGTTGAAAAAATATATTTTTTTTACAAAACACATGAAAGCGTTGCTAGGCACTTTGAAATGTTGAAAAAATATATTTTTTTTACAAAATTCATGAAAGCGTCGCTAGGCATTTTGAAATGTTTAAAAAATATATTTTTTTCACATTATTCATTACAGCGTTGCTAGGCATTTAGAAATGTTGAAAAAATATATTTTTTTCACAAAATTCAACAAAGCGTTGCTAGGCATTTTAAAATGTTGAAAAAATATATTTTTTTTACAAAACACATGAAAGCGTTGCTAGGCACTTTGAAATGTTTAAAAAATATATTTTTTTTACACAATTCAAGAAAGCGTTGCTAGGCATTTTAAAATGTTGAAAAATACATTTTTTTCACAAAACTCATGAAAGCGTTGCTAGGCAATTTGAATGTTGAAAAAATATATTTTTTTTACGCAATTCGAGAAAGCGTTGCTAGGCATTTTAAAATGTTGAAATAATATATTTTTTTCACATTATTCATAACAGCGTTGCTAGGCATTTTAAAATGTTGAAAAAATATATTTTTTTTACAAAATTCATGAAAGCAATGCTAGGCATTTTAAAATGTTGAAAAAATATATTTTCTTTACAATTTTTATGAAAGCGTTGCTAGGTATTTTGAAATGTTTAAAAAAATATATTTTTTTCACATTATTCATTACAGCGTTGCTAGGCATTTAGAAATGTTGAAAAAATATATTTTTTTCACAAAATTCAACAAAGCGTTGCTAGGCATTTTAAAATGTTGAAAAAATATATTTTTTTCACATTATTCATAACAGCGTTGTTAGGCATTTTGAAATGTTGAAAAAATATATTTTTTTCACAAAATTCATCAAACCGTTGCTAGGCATTTTAAAATGTTTAAAAAATATATTTTTTTTACAAAACACATGAAAGCGTTGCTAGGCACTTTGAAATGTTGAAAAAATATATTTTTGTACAAAATTCATGAAAGCGTTGCTAGGCATTTTGAAATGTTCAAGAAATATATTTTTTTTACATTATTCATTACAGCGTTGCTAGGCATTTTGAAAAGTTGAAAAAATATATTTTTTTCTCATTACTCATTACAGCGTTGCTACGCATTTAGAAATGTTGAAAACATATATTTTTTTCACAAAATTCATCAAAGCGTTACTAGGCATTTTAAAATGTTGAAAAATTACATTTTTTTAGAAAATTCATAAAAGTGTTGCTAGGCACTTTTTAATGTTCAAAAAATATATTTTTTTCACATTATTCATTTCAGCGTTGTTAGTCATTTTGAAATGTTGAAATAATACATTTTTTTTACAAAACTCATGAAAGCGTTGCTAGGCATTTTGAAATGTTGAAAAAATATATTTTTTTTACGCAATTCGAGAAAGCGTTGCTAGGCATTTTAAAATGTTGAAATAATACATTTTTTTCACAAAACTCATGAAAGCGTTGCTAGGCATTTTAAAATGTTGAAAAAATATATTTTTTTTACAATTTTTATGAAAGCGTTGCTAGGCATTTTGAAATGTTTAAAAAATATATTTATTTCACACAATTATTGAAAGCGTTGCTAGGCATTTTAAAATGTTGAAAAAATAAATTTTTTTTACAAAATTTGAGAAAGCGTTGATAGGCATTATGAAATGTTGAAAAAATATATTTTTTTTACAAAATTCATGAAAGCGTTGCTAGGCATTTTGAATGTTTAAAAAAGTATATTTTTTCACATTATTCATAACAGCGTTGCTAGGCATTTAGAAATGTTGAAAAAATATATTTTTTTCACATTATTCATAACAGCGTTGCTAGGCATTTTGAAATTTTGAAAAAATATTTTTTTTCACAAAATTCAAGAAATCGTTGCTAGGCAATTTAAAATGTTGAAAAAATATATTTTTTTTACAAAACACATGAAAGCGTTGCTAGGCACTTTGAAATGTTGAAAAAATATATTTTTTTTACAAAATTCATGATAGCGTTGCTAGGCATTTTAAAATGTTGAAAAATTATATTTTTTTTTACAAAATTCATAAACGTGTTGCTAGGCATTTTGAAATGTTCAAAAAATATATTTTTTCACATTATTCATTACAGCGTTGCTATTCATTTTGAAATGTTGAAAAATATATTTTTTTTAAACAATTCGAGAAAGCGTTGCTAGGCATTTTAAAATGTTGAAATAATATATTTTTTTCACAAAACTCATGAAAGCGTTGCTAGGCATTTTGAAATGTTGAAAAAATATATTTTTTTACGCAATTCGAGAAAGCGTTGCTAGGCATTTTAAAATGTTGAAATAATACATTTTTTCACAAAGCTCATGAAAGCGTTGCTAGGCATTTTAAAATGTTGAAAAAATATGTTTTTTTTACAATTTTTATGAAAGCGTTTCTAGGCATTTTGAAATGTTTAAAAAATATATTTTTTTCACATTATTCATTACAGTGTTGCTAGGCATTTAGAAATGTTGAAAAAATATATTTTTTTCACAAAATTCATGAAATCGTTGCTAGGCTATTTAAAATGTTGAAAAAATATATTTTTTTTACAAAACACATGAAATCGTTGCTAGGCACTTTGAAATGTTGAAAAAATAAATTTTTTTTACAAAATTTATGAAAGCGTTGCTAGGCATTTTAAAATGTTGAAAAATTATATTTTTTTTACAAAATTCATAAAAGTGTTGCTAGGCATTTTGAAATGTTGAAATAATACATTCGTTTTACAAAATTCATAAAAGTGTTGCTAGGCATTTTGAAATGTTCAAAAAATATATTTTTTTCACATTATTCATAACAGCGTTGCTAAGCATTTTAAAATGTTGAAATAATACATTTTTTTTACAAAACTCATGAAAGCTTTTCTAGGCATTTTGAAATGTTGAAAAAATATATTTTTTTTACGCAATTCGAGAAAGCGTTGCTAGGCATTTTAAAATGTTGAAATAATACATTTTTTTCACAAAACTCATGAAAGCGTTGCTATGCATTTTAAAATGTTGAAAAAATATATTTTTTTACAATTTTTATGAAAGCGTTGCTAGGCATTTTAAAATGTTGAAAAAATATATTTTTTTCACATTATTCATAACAGCGTTGCTAGGTATTTTGAAATGTTGAAAAAATATTTTTTTTTTAACAAAATTCATGAAATAGTTGCTAGGCATTTTAAAATGTTGAAAAAATATATTTTTTTTTACAAAACACATGAAAGCGTTGCTAGGCACTTTGAAATGTTGAAAAAATATATTTTTTTTACAAAATTCATGAAAGCGTCGCTAGGCATTTTGAAATGTTTAAAAAATATATTTTTTTCACATTATTCATTACAGCGTTGCTAGGCATTTAGAAATGTTGAAAAAATATATTTTTTTCACAAAATTCAACAAAGCGTTGCTAGGCATTTTAAAATGTTGAAAAAATATATTTTTTTTACAAAACACATGAAAGCGTTGCTAGGCACTTTGAAATGTTTAAAAAATATATTTTTTTTACACAATTCAAGAAAGCGTTGCTAGGCATTTTAAAATGTTGAAAAATACATTTTTTTCACAAAACTCATGAAAGCGTTGCTAGGCAATTTGAATGTTGAAAAAATATATTTTTTTTACGCAATTCGAGAAAGCGTTGCTAGGCATTTTAAAATGTTGAAATAATACATTTTTTCACAAAACTCATGAAAGCGTTGCTAGGCATTTTAAAATGTTGAAAAAATATATTTTTTTCACATTATTCATAACAGCGTTGCTAGGCATTTTAAAATGTTGAAAAAATATATTTTTTTTACAAAATTCATGAAAGCAATGCTAGGCATTTTAAAATGTTGAAAAAATATATTTTCTTTACAATTTTTATGAAAGCGTTGCTAGGTATTTTGAAATGTTTAAAAAAATATATTTTTTTCACATTATTCATTACAGCGTTGCTAGGCATTTAGAAATGTTGAAAAAATATATTTTTTTCACAAAATTCAACAAAGCGTTGCTAGGCATTTTAAAATGTTGAAAAAATATATTTTTTTCACATTATTCATAACAGCGTTGTTAGGCATTTTGAAATGTTGAAAAAATATATTTTTTTCACAAAATTCATCAAACCGTTGCTAGGCATTTTAAAATGTTTAAAAAATATATTTTTTTTACAATTTTTATGAAAGTGTTGCTAGGCATTTTGAAATGTTTAAAAAAATATATTTTTTCACATTATTCATTACAGCGTTGCTAGGCATTTAGAAATGTTGAAAAAATATATTTTTTTCACAAATTTCATCAAAGCGTTGCTAGGCATTTTAAAATGTTGAAAAAATATATTTTTTTTACAAAATTCATGAAAGCGTTGCTAGGCATTTTGAAATGTTGAAAAAATATATTTTTTTCACATTATTCATTACAGCGTTGCTAGGCATTTTAAAATGTTGAAAAAATATATTTTTTTTACAAAACACATGAAAGCGTTGCTAGGCACTTTTTAATGTTCAAAAAATATATTTTTTTCACATTATTCATTACAGCGTTGCTAGTCATTTTGAAATGTTTAAAAAAGTATATTTTTTTCACATTATTCATAACAGCGTTGCTAGGCATTTAGAAATGTTGAAAAAATATATTTATTTCACAAAATTCATGAAAGCGTTGCTAGGCATTTTAAAATGTTGAAATAATACATTTTTTTTACAAAATTCATAAAAGTGTTGCTAGGCATTTTGAAATGTTCAAAAAATATATTTTTTTCACATTATTCATTACAGCGTTGCTAAGCATTTTAAAATGTTGAAATAATACATTTTTTTTACAAAACTCATGAAAGCGTTGCTAGGCATTTTGAAATGTTGAAAAAATATATTTTTTTTACGCAATTCGAGAAAGCGTTGCTAGGCATTTTAAAATGTTGAAATAATACATTTTTTTTCACTAAACTCATGACAGCGTTGCTAGGCATTTTAAAATGTTGAAAAAATATATTTTTTTTACAATTTTTATGAAAGCGTTGCTAGGCATTTTGAAATTTTAAAAAATATATTTATTTCTCACAATTATTGAAAGCGTTGCTAGGCATTTTAAAATGTTGAAAAAATATATTTTTTTTACAAAATTCATGAAAGCGTTGCTAGGCATTTTGAAATGTTTAAAAAAGTATATTTTTTTCACATTATTCATAACAGCGTTGCTAGGCATTTAGAAATGTTGAAAAAATATATTTATTTCACAATTATTCATAACGGCGTTGCTAGGCAATTTAAAATGTTGAAAAAATATATTTTTTTCACATTATTCATAACAGCGTTTCTAAGCATTTTAAAAAGTTGAAATAATACATTTTTTTTACAAAACTCATGAAAGCGTTGCTAGGCATTTTGAAATGTTGAAAAAATATATTTTTTTTACGCAATTCGAGAAAGCGTTGCTAGGCATTTTAAAATGTTGAAATAATACATTTTTTCACAAAACTCATGAAAGCGTTGCTAGGCATTTTAAAATGTTGAAAAAATATATTTTTTTTACAATTTTTATGAAAGCGTTGCTACTCATTTTGAAATGTTTAAAAAATATATTTATTTCACACAATTATTGAAAGCGTTGCTAGGCATTTTAAAATGTTGAAAAAATATATTTTTTTTACAAAATTTGAGAAAGCGTTGCTAGGCATTATGAAATGTTGAAAAAATATATTTTTTTTACAAAATTCATGAAAGCGTTGCTAGGCATTTTGAAATGTTGAAAAAATAATTTTTTCCCACAATTATTGAATGCGTTGCTAGGCATTTTAAAATGTTGAAAAAATATATTTTTTTTACAAAACACATGAAAGCGTTGCTAGGCACTTTGAAATGTTTAAAAAATATATTTTTTTTACACAATTCAAGAAAGCGTTGCTAGGCATTTTAAAATGTTGAAAAATATATTTATTTCACACAATTATTGAAAGCGTTGCTAGGCATTTTAAAATGATGAAAAAATATATTTTTTTTACAATATTCATGAAAGCGTTGCTAGGCATTTTGAAATGTTCAAAATATATATTTTCTTCACATTATTCATTACAGCGTTGCTAGGCACTTTGAAATGTTGAAAAAATAATTTTTTTCCCACAATTATTGAATGCGTTGTTAGGCATTTTAATATGTTGAAAAATTATATTTTTTTTACAAAACACATGAAAGCGTTGCTAGTCACTTTGAAATGTTGAAAAAATATATTTTTTTTACAAAATTCATGAAAGCGTTGCTAGGCATTTTGAAATGTTCAAAAAATATATTTTTTTCACATTATTCATTACAGCGTTGCTAGGCATATTGAAATGTTAAAAAAATATATTTTTTTTACACAATTAGAGAAAGCGTTGCTAGGCATTTTAAAATGATGAAAAATACATTTTTTTCAGAAAACTCATGAAAGCGTTGCTAGGCATTTTGATGTGATGAAAAAATATATTTTTTTCAGATTTTTCATAACAGCGTTGCTAGGCATTTTGAAATGTTGAAAAAATTTATTTTTTCCACTAAATTATTGAAAGCGATGCTAGGCATTTTAAAATTATGAAAAAATATATTTTTTTTACAATATTCATGAAAGCGTTGCTAGGCATTTTGAAATGTTCAAAATATATATTTTCTTCACATTATTCATTACAGCGTTGCTAGGCACTTTGAAATGTTGAAAAAATAATTTTTTTCAAACAATTATTGAATGCGTTGCTAGGCATTTTAATATGTTGAAAAATTATATTTTTTTTACAAAACACATGAAAGCGTTGCTAGTCACTTTGAAATGTTGAAAAAATATATTTTTTTTACAAAATTCATGAAAGCGTTGCTAGGCATTTTGAAATGTTCAAAAAATATATTTTTTTCACATTATTCATTACAGCGTTGCTAGGCATTTTGAAATGTTAAAAAAATATATTTTTTTTACACAATTAGAGAACGCGTTGCTAGGCATTTTAAAATGATGAAAAATACATTTTTTTCAGATAACTCATGAAAGCGTTGCTAGGCATTTTGATGTGATGAAAAAATATATTTTTTTTACAAAAATCATGAAAGCGTTGCTAGGCATTTTGAAATGTTTAAAAAAGTATATTTTTTTCACATTATTCATAACAGCGTTGCTAGGCATTTTGAAATGTTGAAAAAATATTTTTTTTCACAAAATGCATGAAATCGTTGCTAGGCAATTTAAAATGTTGAAAAAAAATATTTTTTTTACAAAACACATGAAAGCGTTGCTAGGCACTTTGAAATGTTGAAAAAATATATTTTTTTTACAAAATTCATGATAGCGTTGCTAGGCATTTTAAAATGTTGAAAAATTATATTTTTTTTTACAAAATTCATAAACGTGTTGCTAGGCATTTTGAAATGTTCAAAAAATATATTTTTTCACATTATTCATTACAGCGTTGCTAGGCATTTTGAAATGTTAAAAAATATATTTTTTTTAAACAATTCGAGAAAGCGTTGCTAGGCATTTTAAAATGTTGAAATAATACATTTTTTTCACAAAACACATGAAAGCGTTGCTAGGCATTTTGAAATGTTGAAAAAATATATTTTTTTACGCAATTCGAGAAAGTGTTGCTAGGCATTTTAAAATGTTGAAATAATACATTTTTTCACAAAGCTCATGAAAGCGTTGCTAGGCATTTTAAAATGTTGAAAAAATATATTTTTTTTACAATTTTTATGAAAGCGTTTCTAGGCATTTTGAAATGTTTAAAAAATATATTTTTTTCACATTATTCATTACAGTGTTGCTAGGCATTTAGAAATGTTGAAAAAATATATTTTTTTCACAAAATTCATCAAAGCGTAGCTAGGCATTTTAAAATGTTGAAAAAATATATTTTTTTACTAAAACTCATGAAAGCGTTGCTAGGCATTTTGATGTGATGAAAAAATATATTTTTTTCACATTTTTCATAACAGCGTTGCTAGGCATTTTGAAATGTTGAAAAAATATTTTTTTTCACAAAATTCATGAAATCGTTGCTAGGCAATTTAAAATGTTGAAAAAATATATTTTTTTTACAAAACACATGAAATCGTTGCTAGGCACTTTGAAATGTTGAAAAAATATATTTTTTTTACAAAATTTATGAAAGCGTTGCTAGGCATTTTAAAATGTTGAAAAATTATATTTTTTTTACAAAATTCATAAAAGTGTTGCTAGGCATTTTGAAATGTTCAAAAAATATATTTTTTTCACATTATTCATTACAGCGTTGCTAGGCATTTTGAAATGTTGAAAAATATATTTTTTTTACGCAATTCGAGAAAGCGTTGCTAGGCATTTTAAAATGTTGAAATAATACATTCGTTTTACAAAATTCATAAAAGTGTTGCTAGGCATTTTGAAATGTTCAAAAAATATATTTTTTTCACATTATTCATTACAGCGTTGCTAGGCATTTTGAAATGTTGAAAAAATATATTTTTTTACGCAATTCGAGAAAGCGTTGCTAAGTATTTTAAAATGTTGAAATAATACATTTTTTTCACAAAACTCATGAAAGGGTTGCTAGGCATTTTAAAATGTTGAAAAAATATATTTTTTTTACAATTTTTATGAAAGCGTTGCTAGGCATTTTGAAATTTTTAAAAAATATATTTATTTCACACAATTATTGAAAGCGTTGCTAGGCATTTTAAAATGTTGAAAAAATATATTTTTTTCACATTATTCATAACAGCGTTGCTAGGCATTTTAAAATGTTGAAAAAATATATTTTTTTCACATTATTCATAACAGCGTTGCTAAGCATTTTAAAATGTTGAAATAATACATTTTTTTTACAAAACTCATGAAAGCTTTGCTAGGCATTTTGAAATGTTGAAAAAGTATATTTTTTTTACGCAATTCGAGAAAGCGTTGCTAGGCATTTTAAAATGTAGAAATAATACATTTTTTTCACAAAACTCATGAAAGCGTTGCTATGCATTTTAAAATGTTGAAAAAATATATTTTTTTACAATTTTTATGAAAGCGTTGCTAGGCATTTTAAAATGTTGAAAAAATATATTTTTTTCACATTATTCATAACAGCGTTGCTAGGTATTTTGAAATGTTGAAAAAATATTTTTTTTTTAACAAAATTCATGAAATAGTTGCTAGGCATTTTAAAATGTTGAAAAAATATATTTTTTTTACAAAACACATGAAAGCGTTGCTAGGCACTTTGAAATGTTGAAAAAATATATTTTTTTTACAAAATTCATGAAAGCGTCGCTAGGCATTTTGAAATGTTTAAAAAATATATTTTTTTCACATTATTCATTACAGCGTTGCTAGGCATTTAGAAATGTTGAAAAAATATATTTTTTTCACAAAATTCATCAAAGCGTTGCTAGGCATTTTGAAATGTTGAAAAAATATATTTTTTTCACATTATTCATTACAGCGTTGTTGGGCACTTTGAAATGTTGAAAAAATAATTTTTTTCTCACAATTATTGAATGCGTTGCTAGGCATTTTAAAATGTTGAAAAAATATATTTTTTTTACAAAACACATGAAAGCGTTGCTAGGCACTTTGAAATGTTTAAAAAATATATTTTTTTTACACAATTCAAGAAAGCGTTGCTAGGCATTTTAAAATGTTGAAAAATACATTTTTTTCACAAAACTCATGAAAGCGTTGCTAGGCAATTTGAATGTTGAAAAAATATATTTTTTTTACGCAATTCGAGAAAGCGTTGCTAGGCATTTTAAAATGTTGAAATAATACATTTTTTCACAAAACTCATGAAAGCGTTGCTAGGCATTTTAAAATGTTGAAAAAATATATTTTTTTCACATTATTCATAACAGCGTTGCTAGGCATTTTAAAATGTTGAAAAATATATTTTTTTTACAAAATTCATGAAAGCAATGCTAGGCATTTTAAAATGTTGAAAAAATATATTTTTTTTACAATTTTTATGAAAGCGTTGCTAGGCATTTTGAAATGTTTAAAAAAATATATTTTTTTCACATTATTCATTACAGCGTTGCTAGGCATTTAGAAATGTTGAAAAAATATATTTTTTTCACAAAATTCAACAAAGCGTTGCTAGGCATTTTAAAATGTTGAAAAAATATATTTTTTTCACATTATTCATAACAGCGTTGCTAGGCATTTTGAAATGTTGAAAAAATATATTTTTTTCACAAAATTCATCAAAGCGTTGCTAGGCATTTTAAAATGTTGAAAAAATATATTTTTTTTACAAAAATCATGAAAGCGTTGCTAGGCATTTTGAAATGTTGAAAAAATATATTTTTTTCACATTATTCATTACAGCGTTGCCAGGCATTTTAAAATGTTGAAAAAATATATTTTTTTTACAAAACACATGAAAGCGTTGCTAGGCACTTTGAAATGTTGAAAAAATATATTTTTTTACAAAATTCATGAAAGCGTTGCTAGGCATTTTGAAATGTTCAAGAAATATATGTTTTTTACATTATTCATTACAGCGTTGCTAGGCATTTTGAAAAGTTGAAAAAATATATATTTTTTTCTCATTACTCATTACAGCGTTGCTACGCATTTAGAAATGTTGAAAACATATATTTTTTTCACAAAATTCATCAAAGCGTTACTAGGCATTTTAAAATGTTGTAAAATTACATTTTTTTTACAAAATTCATAAAAGTGTTGCTAGGCACTTTTTAATGTTCAAAAAATATATTTTTTTCACATTATTCATTACAGCGTTGCTAGTCATTTTGAAATGTTTAAAAAAATATATTTTTTTCACATTATTCATAACAGCGTTGCTAGGCATTTAGAAATGTTGAAAAAATATATTTATTTCACAAAATTCATGAAAGCGTTGCTAGGCATTTTAAAATGTTGAAATAATACATTTTTTTTACAAAATTCATAAAAGTGTTGCTAGGCATTTTGAAATGTTCAAAAAATATATTTTTTTCACATTATTCATTACAGCGTTGCTAAGCATTTTAAAATGTTGAAATAATACATTTTTTTTTACAAAACTCATGAAAGCGTTGCTAGGCATTTTGAAATGTTGAAAAAATATATTTTTTTTACGCAATTCGAGAAAGCGTTGCTAGGCATTTTAAAATGTTGAAATAATACATTTTTTTCACAAAACTCATGAAAGCGTCGCTAGGCATTTTAAAATGTTGAAAAAATATATTTTTTTTACAAAATTCATGAAAGCGTTGCTAGGCATTTTGAAATGTTGAAAAAATATATTTTTTTCACATTATTCATTACAGCGTTGTTGGGCACTTTGAAATGTTGAAAAAATAATTTTTTTCCCACAATTATTGAATGCGTTGCTAGGCATTTTAAAATGTTGAAAAAATATATTTTTTTTACAAAACACATGAAAGCGTTGCTAGGCACTTTGAAATGTTTAAAAAATATATTTTTTTTACACAATTCAAGAAAGCGTTGCTAGGCATTTTAAAATGTTGAAAAATACATTTTTTTCACAAAACTCATGAAAGCGTTGCTAGGCAATTTGAATGTTGAAAAAATATATTTTTTTTACGCAATTCGAGAAAGCGTTGCTAGGCATTTTAAAATGTTGAAATAATACATTTTTTCACAAAACTCATGAAAGCGTTGCTAGGCATTTTAAAATGTTGAAAAAATATATTTTTTTCACATTATTCATAACAGCGTTGCTAGGCATTTTAAAATGTTGAAAAAATATATTTTTTTTACAAAATTCATGAAAGCAATGCTAGGCATTTTAAAATGTTGAAAAAATATATTTTTTTTACAATTTTTATGAAAGCGTTGCTAGGCATTTTGAAATGTTTAAAAAAATATTTTTTTTTCACATTATTCATAACAGCGTTGCTAGGCATTTTGAAATGTTGAAAAAATATATTTTTTTCACAAAATTCATCAAACCGTTGCTAGGCATTTTAAAATGTTTAAAAAATATATTTTTTTTACAATTTTTATGAAAGTGTTGCTAGGCATTTTGAAATGTTTAAAAAAATATATTTTTTCACATTATTCATTACAGCGTTGCTAGGCATTTAGAAATGTTGAAAAATATATTTTTTTCACAAAATTCATCAAAGCGTTGCTAGGCATTTTAAAATGTTGAAAAAATATATTTTTTTTACAAAATTCATGAAAGCGTTGCTAGGCATTTTGAAATGTTGAAAAAATATATTTTTTTCACATTATTCATTACAGCGTTGCTAGGCATTTTAAAATGTTAAAAAATATATTTTTTTTACAAAACACATGAAAGCGTTGCTAGGCACTTTGAAATGTTGAAAAAATATATTTTTTTACAAAATTCATGAAAGCGTTGCTAGGCATTTTGAAATGTTCAAGAAATATATGTTTTTTACATTATTCATTACAGCGTTGCTAGGCATTTTGAAAAGTTGAAAAAATATATATTTTTTTCTCATTACTCATTACAGCGTTGCTACGCATTTAGAAATGTTGAAAACATATATTTTTTTCACAAAATTCATCAAAGCGTTACTAGGCACTTTAAAATGTTGTAAAATTACATTTTTTTTACAAAATTCATAAAAGTGTTGCTAGGCACTTTTTAATGTTCAAAAAATATATTTTTTTCATATTATTCATTACAGCGTTGCTAGTCATTTTGAAATGTTTAAAAAAGTATATTTTTTCACATTATTCATAACAGCGTTGCTAGGCATTTAGAAATGTTGAAAAAATATATTTATTTCACAAAATTCATGAAAGCGTTGCTAGGCATTTTAAAATGTTGAAATAATACATTTTTTTTACAAAATTCATAAAAGTGTTGCTAGGCATTTTGAAATGTTCAAAAAATATGTTTTTTTCACATTATTCATTACAGCGTTGCTAAGCATTTTAAAATGTTGAAATAATACATTTTTTTTACAAAACTCATGAAAGCGTTGCTAGGCATTTTAAAATGTTGAAAAAATATATTTTTTTTACAATTTTTATGAAAGCGTTGCTAGGCATTTTGAAATTTTAAAAAATATATTTATTTCTCACAATTATTTAAAGCGTTGCTAGGCATTTTAAAATGTTGAAAAAATATATTTTTTTTACAAAATTCATGAAAGCGTTGCTAGGCATTTTGAAATGTTTAAAAAAGTATATTTTTTTCACATTATTTATAACAGCGTTGCTAGGCATTTAGAAATGTTGAAAAAATATATTTATTTCACAAAATTCATGAAAGCTTTGCTAGGCATTTTAAAATGTTGAAAAAATATATTTTTTTCACAATTATTCATAACGGCGTTGCTAGGCATTTTAAAATGTTGAAAAAATATATTTTTTCACATTATTCATAACAGCGTTGCTAAGCATTTTAAAAAGTTGAAATAATACATTTTTTTTACAAAACTCATGAAAGCGTTGCTAGGCATTTTGAAATGTTGAAAAAATATATTTTTTTTACGCAATTCGAGAAAGTGTTGCTAGGCATTTTAAAATGTTGAAATAATACATTTTTTCACAAAACTCATGAAAGCGTTGCTAGGCATTTTAAAATGTTGAAAAAATATATTTTTTTTACAATTTTTATGAAAGCGTTGCTACTCATTTTGAAATGTTTAAAAAATATATTTATTTCACACAATTATTGAAAGCGTTGCTAGGCATTTTAAAATGTTGAAAAAATATATTTTTTTTACAAAATTTGAGAAAGCGTTGCTAGGCATTATGAAATGTTCAAAAAATATATTTTTTTTACAAAATTCATGAAAGCGTTGCTAGGCATTTTGAAATGTTGAAAAAATAATTTTTTCCCACAATTAGTGAATGCGTTGCTAGGCATTTTAAAATGTTGAAAAAATATATTTTTTGTACAAAACACATGAAAGCGTTGCTAGGCACTTTGAAATGTTTAAAAAATATATTTTTTTTACACAATTCAAGAAAGCGTTGCTAGGCATTATGAAATGTTGAAAAAATATATTTTTTTTACAAAATTCATGAAAGCGTTGCTAGGCATTTTGAAATGTTTAAAAAATATATTTTGTTCACATTATTCATTACAGCGTTGCTTAGCACTTTGAAATGTTGAAAAAATAATTTTTTCCCACAATTATTGAATGCGTTGCTAGGCATTTTAAAATGTTGAAAAAATATATTTTTTTTACAAAACACATGAAAGCGTTGCTAGGCACTTTGAAATGTTGAAAATATATATATTTTTTTCAAAGTTCATGAATGCGTCGCTAGGCATTTTGAAATGTTTAAAAAATATATTTTTTTCACATTATTCATTACAGCGTTGCTAGGCATTTTAAAATGTTGAAAAAATATATTTTTTTCACATTATTCATAACAGCGTTGCTAGGCATTTTAAAATGTTGAAAAAATATATTTTGTTTACAATTTTTATGAAAGCGTTGCTGGGCATTTTGAAATGCTTAAAAAAATATATTTTTTCACATTATTCATTACAGCGTTGCTAGGCATTTAGAAATGTTGAAAAAATATATTTTTTTCACAAAATTCATCAAAGCGTTGCTAGGCATTTTAAAATGTTGAAAAAATATATTTTTTTCACATTATTCATAACAGCGTTGCTAGGCATTTTGAAATGTTGAAAAAATATATTTTTTTCACAAAATTCATCAAACCGTTGCTAGGCATTTTAAAATGTTGAAAAAATATATTTTTTTTACAATTTTTATGAAAGTGTTGCTAGGCATTTTAAAATGTTGAAAAATTATATTTTTTTTACAAAATTCATAAAAGTGTTGCTAGGCATTTTGAAATGTTGAAATAATACATTCGTTTTACAAAATTCATAAAAGTGTTGCTAGGCATTTTGAAATGTTGAAAAAATATATTTTTTTACAAAACTCATGAAAGCGTTGCTAGGCATTTTGATGTGATGAAAAAATATATATTTTTTTCACATTTTTCATAACAGCGTTGCTAGGCATTTTGAAATGTTGAAAAAATATTTTTTTTCACAAAATTCATGAAATCGTTGCTAGGCTATTTAAAATGTTGAAAAAATATATTTTTTTTACAAAACACATGAAATCGTTGCTAGGCACTTTGAAATGTTGAAAAAATATATTTTTTTTTTCAAATTTATGAAAGCGTTGCTAGGCATTTTAAAATGTTGAAAAATTATATTTTTTTTACAAAATTCATAAAAGTGTTGCTAGGCATTTTGAAATGTTGAAATAATACATTCGTTTTACAAAATTCATAAACGTGTTGCTAGGCATTTTGAAATGTTCAAAAAATATATTTTTTTCACATTATTCATAACAGCGTTGCTAGGTATTTTGAAATGTTGAAAAAATATTTTTTTTTTAACAAAATTCATGAAATAGTTGCTAGGCATTTTAAAATGTTGAAAAAATATATTTTTTTTACAAAACACATGAAAGCGTTGCTAGGCACTTTGAAATGTTGAAAAAATTTATTTTTTTTATAAAATTCATGAAAGCGTCGCTAGGCATTTTGAAATGTTTAAAAAATATATTTTTTTCACATTATTCATTACAGCGTTGCTAGGCATTTAGAAATGTTGAAAAAATATATTTTTTTCACAAAATTCATCAAAGCGTTGCTAGGCATTTTAAAATGTTGAAAAAATTAATTCTTTTTACAAAATTCATGAAAGCGTTGCTAGGCATTTTGAAATGTTGAAAAAATATATTTTTTTCACATTATTCATTACAGCGTTGTTGGGCACTTTGAAATGTTGAAAAAATAATTTTTTTCCCACAATTATTTAATGCGTTGCTAGGCATTTTAAAATGTTGAAAAAATATATTTTTTTTACAAAACACATGAAAGCGTTGCTAGGCACTTTGAAATGTTTAAAAAATATATTTTTTTTACACAATTCAAGAAAGCGTTGCTAGGCATTTTAAAATGTTGAAAAATACATTTTTTTCACAAAACTCATGAAAGCGTTGCTAGGCAATTTGAATGTTGAAAAAATATATTTTTTTTACGCAATTCGAGAAAGCGTTGCTAGGCATTTTAAAATGTTGAAGTAATACATTTTTTCACAAAACTCATGAAAGCGTTGCTAGGCATTTTAAAATGTTGAAAAAATATATTTTTTTCACATTATTCATAACAGCGTTGCTAGGCATTTTAAAATGTTGAAAAAATTTATTTTTTTTACAAAATTCATGAAAGCAATGCTAGGCATTTTAAAATGTTGAAAAAATATATTTTTTTTACAATTTTTATGAAAGCGTTGCTAGGTATTTTGAAATGTTTAAAAAAATATATTTTTTTCACATTATTCATTACAGCGTTGCTAGGCATTTAGAAATGTTGAAAAAATATATTTTTTTCACAAAATTCAACAAAGCGTTGCTAGGCATTTTAAAATGTTGAAAAAATATATTTTTTTTACAAAACACATGAAAGCGTTGCTAGGCACTTTGAAATGTTGAAAATATATATATTTTTTTCAAAGTTCATGAATGCGTCGCTAGGCATTTTGAAATGTTGAAAAAATATATTTTTTTCACATTATTCATTACAGCGTTGCTAGGCATTTTAAAATGTTGAAAAAATATATTTTTTTCACATTATTCATAACAGCGTTGCTAGGCATTTTAAAATGTTGAAAAAATATATTTTTTTTACAATTTTTATGAAAGCGTTGCTGGGCATTTTGAAATGCTTAAAAAAATATATTTTTTCACATTATTCATTACAGCGTTGCTAGGCATTTAGAAATGTTGAAAAAATATATTTTTTTCACAAAATTCATCAAAGCGTTGCTAGGCATTTTAAAATGTTGAAAAAATATATTTTTTTCACATTATTCATAACAGCGTTGCTAGGCATTTTGAAATGTTGAAAAAATATATTTTTTTCACAAAATTCATCAAACCGTTGCTAGGCATTTTAAAATGTTGAAAAAATATATTTTTTTTACAATTTTTATGAAAGTGTTGCTAGGCATTTTAAAATGTTGAAAAATTATATTTTTTTTACAAAATTCATAAAAGTGTTGCTAGGCATTTTGAAATGTTGAAATAATACATTCGTTTTACAAAATTCATAAAAGTGTTGCTAGGCATTTTGAAATGTTGAAAAAATATATTTTTTTACAAAACTCATGAAAGCGTTGCTAGGCATTTTGATGTGATGAAAAAATATATATTTTTTTCACATTTTTCATAACAGCGTTGCTAGGCATTTTGAAATGTTGAAAAAATATTTTTTTTCACAAAATTCATGAAATCGTTGCTAGGCTATTTAAAATGTTGAAAAAATATATTTTTTTTACAAAACACATGAAATCGTTGCTAGGCACTTTGAAATGTTGAAAAAATATATTTTTTTTTTCAAATTTATGAAAGCGTTGCTAGGCATTTTAAAATGTTGAAAAATTATATTTTTTTTACAAAATTCATAAAAGTGTTGCTAGGCATTTTGAAATGTTGAAATAATACATTCGTTTTACAAAATTCATAAAAGTGTTGCTAGGCATTTTGAAATGTTCAAAAAATATATTTTTTTCACATTATTCATAACAGCGTTGCTAGGTATTTTGAAATGTTGAAAAAATATTTTTTTTTTAACAAAATTCATGAAATAGTTGCTAGGCATTTTAAAATGTTGAAAAAATATATTTTTTTTACAAAACACATGAAAGCGTTGCTAGGCACTTTGAAATGTTGAAAAAATTTATTTTTTTTATAAAATTCATGAAAGCGTCGCTAGGCATTTTGAAATGTTTAAAAAATATATTTTTTTCACATTATTCATTACAGCGTTGCTAGGCATTTAGAAATGTTGAAAAAATATATTTTTTTCACAAAATTCATCAAAGCGTTGCTAGGCATTTTAAAATGTTGAAAAAATTAATTCTTTTTACAAAATTCATGAAAGCGTTGCTAGGCATTTTGAAATGTTGAAAAAATATATTTTTTTCACATTATTCATTACAGCGTTGTTGGGCACTTTGAAATGTTGAAAAAATAATTTTTTTCCCACAATTATTTAATGCGTTGCTAGGCATTTTAAAATGTTGAAAAAATATATTTTTTTTACAAAACACATGAAAGCGTTGCTAGGCACTTTGAAATGTTTAAAAAATATATTTTTTTTACACAATTCAAGAAAGCGTTGCTAGGCATTTTAAAATGTTGAAAAATACATTTTTTTCACAAAACTCATGAAAGCGTTGCTAGGCAATTTGAATGTTGAAAAAATATATTTTTTTTACGCAATTCGAGAAAGCGTTGCTAGGCATTTTAAAATGTTGAAATAATACATTTTTTCACAAAACTCATGAAAGCGTTGCTAGGCATTTTAAAATGTTGAAAAAATATATTTTTTTCACATTATTCATAACAGCGTTGCTAGGCATTTTAAAATGTTGAAAAAATTTATTTTTTTTACAAAATTCATGAAAGCAATGCTAGGCATTTTAAAATGTTGAAAAAATATATTTTTTTTACAATTTTTATGAAAGCGTTGCTAGGTATTTTGAAATGTTTAAAAAAATATATTTTTTTCACATTATTCATTACAGCGTTGCTAGGCATTTAGAAATGTTGAAAAAATATATTTTTTTCACAAAATTCAACAAAGCGTTGCTAGGCATTTTAAAATGTTGAAAAAATATATTTTTTTCACATTATTCATAACAGCGTTGCTAGGCATTTTGAAATGTTGAAAAAATATATTTTTTTCACAAAATTCATCAAACCGTTGCTAGGCATTTTAAAATGTTTAAAAAATATATTTTTTTTACAATTTTTATGAAAGTGTTGCTAGGCATTTTGAAATGTTTAAAAAAATATATTTTTTCACATTATTCATTACAGCGTTGCTAGGCATTTAGAAATGTTGAAAAAATATATTTTTTTCACAAAATTCATCAAAGCGTTGCTAGGCATTTTAAAATGTTGAAAAAATATATTTTTTTTACAAAATTCATGAAAGCGTTGCTAGGCATTTTGAAATGTTGAAAAAATATATTTTTTTCACATTATTCATTACAGCGTTGCTAGGCATTTTAAAATGTTGAAAAAATATATTTTTTTTACAAAACACATGAAAGCGTTGCTAGGCACTTTTTAATGTTCAAAAAATATATTTTTTTCACATTATTCATTACAGCGTTGCTAAGCATTTTAAAATGTTGAAATAATACATTTTTTTTACAAAACTCATGAAAGCGTTGCTAGGCATTTTGAAATGTTGAAAAAATATATTTTTTTTACGCAATTCGAGAAAGCGTTGCTAGGCATTTTAAAATGTTGAAATAATACATTTTTTCACAAAACTCATGACAGCGTTGCTAGGCATTTTAAAATGTTGAAAAAATATATTTTTTTTACAATTTTTATGAAAGCGTTGCTAGGCATTTTGAAATTTTAAAAAATATATTTATTTCTCACAATTATTGAAAGCGTTGCTAGGCATTTTAAAATGTTGAAAAAATATATTTTTTTTACAAAATTTGAGAAAGCGTTGCTAGGCATTATGAAATGTTGAAAAAATATATTTTTTTTACAAAATTCATGAAAGCGTTGCTAGGCATTTTGAAATGTTGAAAAAATATATTTTTTTTACAAAATTCATGAAAGCGTTGCTAGGCATTTTGAAATGTTTAAAAAAGTATATTTTTTTCACATTATTCATAACAGCGTTGCTAGGCATTTAGAAATGTTGAAAAAATGTATTTATTTCACAAAATTCATGAAAGCATTGCTAGGCATTTTAAAATGTTGAAAAAATATATTTTTTTCACAATTATTCATAACGGCGTTGCTAGGCATTTTAAAATGTTGAAAAAATATATTTTTTTCACATTATTCATAACAGCGTTGCTAAGCATTTTAAAAAGTTGAAATAATACATTTTTTTTACAAAACTCATGAAAGCGTTGCTAGGCATTTTGAAATGTTGAAAAAATATATTTTTTTACGCAATTCGAGAAAGCGTTGCTAGGCATTTTAAAATGTTGAAATAATACATTTTTTCACAAAACTCATGAAAGCGTTGCTAGGCATTTTAAAATGTTGAAAAAATATATTTTTTTTACAATTTTTATGAAAGCGTTGCTACTCATTTTGAAATGTTTAAAAAATATATTTATTTCACACAATTATTGAAAACGTTGCTAGGCATTTTAAAATGTTGAAAAAATATATTTTTTTTACAAAATTTGAGAAAGCGTTGCTAGGCATTATGAAATGTTGAAAAAATAAATTTTTTTTACAAAATTCATGAAAGCGTTGCTAGGCATTTTGAAATGTTGAAAAAATATATTTTTTTTACACAATTCAAGAAAGCGTTGCTAGGCATTTTAAAATGTTGAAAAATATATTTATTTCACACAATTATTGAAAGCGTTGCTAGCCATTTTAAAATCTTGAAAAAATATATTTTTTTGCAAAATTTGAGAAAGCGTTGCTAGGCATTATGAAATGTTGAAAAAATATATTTTTTTTACAAAATTCATGAAAGCGTTGCTAGGCATTTTGAAATGTTTAAAAAATATATTTTTTTCACATTATTCATTACAGCGTTGCTTGGCACTTTGAAATGTTGAAAAAATAATTTTTTCCCACAATTATTAAATGCGTTGCTAGGCATTTTAAAATGTTGAAAAAATATATTTTTTTTACAAAATTTGAGAAAGCGTTGCTAGGCATTATGAAATGTTGAAAAAATATATTTTTTTCACAAAATTCATCAAAGCGTTGCTAGGCATTTTAAAATGTTGAAAAAATATATTTTTTTCACATTATTCATAACAGCGTTGCTAGGCATTTTGAAATGTTGAAAAAATATATTTTTTTCACAAAATTCATCAAACCGTTGCTAGGCATTTTAAAATGTTGAAAAAATATATTTTTTTTACAATTTTTATGAAAGTGTTGCTAGGCATTTTGAAATGTTTAAAAAAATATATTTTTTCACATTATTCATTACAGCGTTGCTAGGCATTTAGAAATGTTGAAAAAATATATTTTTTTCACAAAATTCATCAAAGCGTTGCTAGGCATTTTAAAATGTTGAAAAAATATATTTTTTTTACAAAATTCATGAAAGCGTTGCTAGGCATTTTGAAATGTTGAAAAAATATATTTTTTTCACAATATTCATTACAGCGTTGCTAGGCATTTTAAAATGTTGAAAAAATATATTTTTTTTACAAAACACATGAAAGCGTTGCTAGGCACTTTGAAATGTTGAAAAAATATATTTTTGTACAAAATTCATGAAAGCGTTGCTAGGCATTTTGAAATGTTCAAGAAATATATTTTTTTCACATTATTCATTACAGCGTTGCTTGGCACTTTGAAATGTTGAAAAAATAATTTTTTCCCACAATTATTGAATGCGTTGCTAGGCATTTTAAAATGTTGAAAAAATATATTTTTTTTACAAAATTTGAGAAAGCGTTGCTAGGCATTATGAAATGTTGAAAAAATATATTTTTTTCACAAAATTCATCAGAGCGTTGCTAGGCATTTTAAAATGTTGAAAAAATATATTTTTTTCACATTATTCATAACAGCGTTGCTAGGCATTTTGAAATGTTGAAAAAATATATTTTTTTCACAAAATTCATCAAACCGTTGCTAGGCATTTTAAAATGTTGAAAAAATATATTTTTTTTACAATTTTTATGAAAGTGTTGCTAGGCATTTTGAAATGTTTAAAAAAATATATTTTTTCACATTATTCATTACAGCGTTGCTAGGCATTTAGAAATGTTGAAAAAATATATTTTTTTCACAAAATTCATCAAAGCGTTGCTAGGCATTTTAAAATGTTGAAAAAATATATTTTTTTTACAAAATTCATGAAAGCTTTGCTAGGCACTTTGAAATGTTGAAAAAATATATTTTTGTACAAAATTCATGAAAGCGTTGCTAGGCATTTTGAAATGTTCAAGAAATATATTTTTTTTACATTATTCATTACAGCGTTGCTAGGCATTTTGAAAAGTTGAAAAAATATATTTTTTTCTCATTACTCATTACATCGTTGCTACGCATTTAGAAATGTTGAAAACATATATTTTTTTCACAAAATTCATCAAAGCGTTACTAGGCATTTTAAAATGTTGAAAAAATATTTTTTTTTCACATTATTCATAACAGCGTTGCTAGGCATTTTAAAATGTTGAAAAAATATATTTTTTTTACAAAATTCATGAAAGCAATGCTAGGCATTTTAAAATGTTGAAAAAATATATTTTTTTTACAATTTTTATGAAAGCGTTGCTAGGCATTTTAAAATGTTGAAATAATACATTTTTTTTACAAAATTCATAAAAGTGTTGCTAGGCATTTTGAAATGTTCAAAAAATATATTTTTTTCACATTATTCATTACAGCGTTGCTAAGCATTTTAAAATGTTGAAATAATACATTTTTTTTACAAAACTCATGAAAGCGTTGCTAGGCATTTTGAAATGTTGAAAAAATATATTTTTTTAAAAATTTTTATGAAAGCGTTGCTAGGCATTTTGAAATTTTAAAAAATATATTTATTTCTCACAATTATTGATAGCGTTGCTAGGCATTTTAAAATGTTGAAAAAATATATTTTTTTTACAAAATTCATGAAAGCGTTGCTAGGCATTTTGAAATGTTTAAAAAAGTATATTTTTTTCACATTATTCATAACAGCGTTGCTAGGCATTTAGAAATGTTGAAAAAATGTATTTATTTCAAAAAATTCATGAAAGCATTGCTAGGCATTTTAAAATGTTGAAAAAATATATTTTTTTCACAATTATTCATAACGGCGTTGCTAGGCATTTTAAAATGTTGAAAAAATATATTTTTTTCACATTATTCATAACAGCGTTGCTAAGCATTTTAAAAAGTTGAAATAATACATTTTTTTTACAAAACTCATGAAAGCCGTGCTAGGCATTTTGAAATGTTGAAAAAATATATTTTTTTTACGCAATTCGAGAAAGCGTTGCTAGGCATTTTAAAATGTTGAAATAATACATTTTTTCACAAAACTCATGAAAGCGTTGCTAGGCATTTTAAAATTTTGAAAAAATATATTTTTTTACAATTTTTATGAAAGCGTTGCTACTCATTTTGAAATGTTTAAAAAATATATTTATTTCACACAATTATTGAAAGCGTTGCTAGGCATTTTAAAATGTTGAAAAAATATATTTTTTTTACAAAATTTGAGAAAGCGTTGCTAGGCATTATGAAAAGTTGAAAAAATATATTTTTTTTACAAAATTCATGAAAGCGTTGCTAGGCATTTTGAAATGTTGAAAAAATAATTTTTTCCCACAATTATTGAATGCGTTGCTAGGCATTTTAAAATGTTGAAAAAATATATTTTTTTTACAAAACACATGAAAGCGTTGCTAGGCACTTTGAAATGTTTAAAAAATATATTTTTTTTACACAATTCAAGAAAGCGTTGCTAGGCATTTTAAAATGTTGAAAAATATATTTATTTCACACAATTATTGAAAGCGTTGCTAGGCATTTTAAAATGTTGAAAAAATATATTTTTTTTACAAAATTTGAGAAAGCGTTGCTAGGCATTATGAAATGTTGAAAAAATATATTTTTTTTACAAAATTCATGAAAGCGTTGCTAGGCATTTTGAAATGTTTAAAAAATATATTTTTTTCACATTATTCATTACAGCGTTGCTTGGCACTTTGAAATGTTGAAAAAATAATTTTTTCCCACAATTATTGAATGCGTTGCTAGGCATTTTAAAATGTTGAAAAAATATATTTTTTTTACAAAATTTGAGAAAGCGTTGCTAGGCATTATGAAATGTTGAAAAAATATATTTTTTTCGCAAAATTAATCAAAGCGTTGCTAGGCATTTTAAAATGTTGAAAAAATATATTTTTTTCACATTATTCATAACAGCGTTGCTAGGCATTTTGAAATGTTGAAAAAATATATTTTTTTCACAAAATTCATCAAACCGTTGCTAGGCATTTTAAAATGTTGAAAAAATATATTTTTTTTACAATTTTTATGAAAGTGTTGCTAGGCATTTTGAAATGTTTAAAAAAATATATTTTTTCACATTATTCATTACAGCGTTGCTAGGCATTTAGAATTGTTGAAAAAATATATTTTTTTCACAAAATTCATCAAAGCGTTGCTAGGCATTTTAAAATGTTGAAAAAATATATTTTTTTTACAAAATTCATGAAAGCGTTGCTAGGCATTTTGAAATGTTGAAAAAATATATTTTTTTCACAATATTCATTACAGCGTTGCTAGGCATTTTAAAATGTTGAAAAAATATATTTTTTTTACAAAACACATGAAAGCGTTGCTAGGCACTTTGAAATGTTGAAAAAATATATTTTTGTACAAAATTCATGAAAGCGTTGCTAGACATTTTGAAATGTTCAAGAAATATATTTTTTTTACATTATTCATTACAGCGTTGCTAGGCATTTTGAAAAGTTGAAAAAATATATTTTTTCTCATTACTCATTACAGCGTTGCTACGCATTTAGAAATGTTGAAAACATATATTTTTTTCACAAAATTCATCAAAGCGTTACTAGGCATTTTAAAATGTTGAAAAAATATATTTTTTTCACATTATTCATAACAGCGTTGCTAGGCATTTTAAAATGTTGAAAAAATATATTTTTTTTACAAAATTCATGAAAGCAATGCTAGGCATTTTAAAATGTTGAAAAAATATATTTTTTTTACAATTTTTATGAAAGCGTTGCTAGGCATTTTGAAATGTTTAAAAAAATATATTTTTTTCACATTATTCATTACAGCGTTGCTAGGCATTTAGAAATGTTGAAAAAATATATTTTTTTCACAAAATTCAACAAAGCGTTGCTAGGCATTTTAAAATGTTGAAAAAATAAATTTTTTCACATTATTCATTACAGCGTTGCTAGGCATTTAGAAATGTTGAAAAAATATATTTTTTTCACAAAATTCATCAAAGCGTTGCTAGGCATTTTAAAATGTTGAAAAAATATATTTTTTTTACAAAATTCATGAAAGCGTTGCTAGGCATTTTGAAATGTTGAAAAAATATATTTTTTTCACATTATTCATTACAGCGTTGCTAGGCATTTTAAAATGTTGAAAAAATATATTTTTTTTACAAAACACATGAAAGCGTTGCTAGGCACTTTGAAATGTTGAAAAAATATATTTTTTTACAAAATTCATGAAAGCGTTGCTAGGCATTTTGAAATGTTCAAGAAATATATGTTTTTTACATTATTCATTACAGCGTTGCTAGGCATTTTGAAAAGTTGAAAAAATATATTTTTTTCTCATTACTCATTACAGCGTTGCTACGCATTTAGAAATGTTGAAAACATATATTTTTTTCACAAAATTCATCAAAGCATTACTAGGCATTTTAAAATGTTGTAAAATTACATTTTTTTTACAAAATTCATAAAAGTGTTGCTAGGCACTTTTTAATGTTCAAAAAATATATTTTTTTCACATTATTCATTACAGCGTTGCTAGTCATTTTGAAATGTTTAAAAAAGTATATTTTTTTCACATTATTCATAACAGCGTTGCTAGGCATTTAGAAATGTTGAAAAAATATATTTATTTCACAAAATTCATGAAAGCGTTGCTAGGCATTTTGAAATGTTGAAAAAATATATTTTTTTCACAATATTCATTACAGCGTTGCTAGGCATTTTAAAATGTTGAAAAAATATATTTTTTTTACAAAATTCATGAAAGCAATGCTAGGCATTTTAAAATGTTGAAAAAATATATTTTTTTTACAAAACACATGAAAGCGTTGCTAGGCACTTTGAAATGTTGAAAAAATATATTTTTGTACAAAATTCATGAAAGCGTTGCTAGGCATTTTGAAATGTTCAAGAAATATATTTTTTTTACATTATTCATTACAGCGTTGCTAGGCATTTTGAAAAGTTGAAAAAATATATTTTTTCTCATTACTCATTACAGCGTTGCTACGCATTTAGAAATGTTGAAAACATATATTTTTTTCACAAAATTCATCAAAGCGTTACTACGCATTTTAAAATGTTGAAAAAATATATTTTTTTCACATTATTCATAACAGCGTTGCTAGGCATTTTAAAATGTTGAAAAAATATATTTTTTTTACAAAATTCATGAAAGCAATGCTAGGCATTTTAAAATGTTGAAAAAATATATTTTTTTTACAATTTTTATGAAAGCGTTGCTAGGCATTTTGAAATGTTTAAAAAAATATATTTTTTTCACATTATTCATTACAGCGTTGCTAGGCATTTAGAAATGTTGAAAAAATATATTTTTTTTACAAAATTCAACAAAGCGTTGCTAGGCATTTTAAAATGTTGAAAAAATAAATTTTTTCTCATTATTCATTACAGCGTTGCTAGGCATTTAGAAATGTTGAAAAAATATATTTTTTTCACAAAATTCATCAAAGCGTTGCTAGGCATTTTAAAATGTTGAAAAAATATATTTTTTTTACAAAATTCATGAAAGCGTTGCTAGGCATTTTGAAATGTTGAAAAAATATATTTTTTTCACATTATTCATTACAGCGTTGCTAGGCATTTTAAAATGTTGAAAAAATATATTTTTTTTACAAAACACATGAAAGCGTTGCTAGGCACTTTGAAATGTTGAAAAAATATATTTTTTTACAAAATTCATGAAAGCGTTGCTAGGCATTTTGAAATGTTCAAGAAATATATGTTTTTTACATTATTCATTACAGCGTTGCTAGGCATTTTGAAAAGTTGAAAAAATATATTTTTTTCTCATTACTCATTACAGCGTTGCTACGCATTTAGAAATGTTGAAAACATATATTTTTTTCACAAAATTCATCAAAGCATTACTAGGCATTTTAAAATGTTGTAAAATTACATTTTTTTTACAAAATTCATAAAAGTGTTGCTAGGCACTTTTTAATGTTCAAAAAATATATTTTTTTCACATTATTCATTACAGCGTTGCTAGTCATTTTGAAATGTTTAAAAAAGTATATTTTTTTCACATTATTCATAACAGCGTTGCTAGGCATTTAGAAATGTTGAAAAAATATATTTATTTCACAAAATTCATGAAAGCGTTGCTAGGCATTTTAAAATGTTGAAATAATACATTTTTTTTACAAAATTCATAAAAGTGTTGCTAGGCATTTTGAAATGTTCAAAAAATATATTTTTTTCACATTATTCATTACAGCGTTGCTAAGCATTTTAAAATGTTGAAATAATACATTTTTTTTACAAAACTCATGAAAGCGTTGCTAGGCATTTTGAATTGTTGAAAAAATATATTTTTTTTACGCAATTCGAGAAAGCGTTGCTAGGCATTTTAAAATGTTGAAATAATACATTTTTTTCACAAAACTCATGACAGCGTTGCTAGGCATTTTAAAATGTTGAAAAAATATATTTTTTTTACAATTTTTATGAAAGCGTTGCCAGGCATTTTGAAATTTTAAAAAATATATTTATTTCTCACAATTATTGAAAGCGTTGCTAGGCATTTTAAAATGTTGAAAAAATATATTTTTTTTACAAAATTCATGAAAGCGTTGCTAGGCATTTTGAAATGTTTAAAAAAGTATATTTTTTTCACATTATTCATAACAGCGTTGCTAGGCATTTAGAAATGTTGAAAAAATATATTTATTTCACAAAATTCATGAAAGCTTTGCTAGGCATTTTAAAATGTTGAAAAAATATATTTTTTCCACAATTATTCATAACGGCGTTGCTAGGCATTTTAAAAAGTTGAAATAATACATTTTTTTTACAAAACTCATGAAAGCGTTGCTAGGCATTTTAAAATGTTGAAAAAATATATTTTTTTTACAATTTTTATGAAAGCGTTGCTACTCATTTTGAAATGTTTAAAAAATATATTTATTTCACACAATTATTGAAAGCGTTGCTAGGTATTTTAAAATGTTGAAAAAATATATTTTTTTTACAAAATTTGAGAAAGCGTTGCTAGGCATTATGAAATGTTGAAAAAATATATTTTTTTTACAAAATTCATGAAAGCGTTGCTAGGCATTTTGAAATGTTGAAAAAATAATTTTTTCCCACAATTATTGAATGCGTTGCTAGGCATTTTAAAATGTTGAAAAAATATATTTTTTTTACAAAACACATGAAAGCGTTGCTAGGCACTTTGAAATGTTTAAAAAATATATTTTTTTTACACAATTCAAGAAAGCGTTGCTAGGCATTTTAAAATGTTGAAAAATATATTTATTTCACACAATTATTGAAAGCGTTGCTAGGCATTTTAAAATGTTGAAAAAATATATTTTTTTTACAAAATTTGAGAAAGCGTTGCTAGGCATTATGAAATGTTGAAAAAATATATTTTTTTTACAAAATTCATGAAAGCGTTGCTAGGCATTTTGAAATGTTTAAAAAATATATTTTTTTTCACATTATTCATTACAGCGTTGCTTGGCACTTTGAAATGTTGAAAAAATAATTTTTTCCCACAATTATTGAATGCGTTGCTAGGCATTTTAAAATGTTGAAAAAATATATTTTTTTTACAAAACACATGAAAGCGTTGCTAGGCACTTTGAAATGTTGAAAATATATATATTTTTTTCAAAATTCATGAAAGCGTCGCTAGGCATTTTGAAATGTTTAAAAAATATATTTTTTTCACATTATTCATTACAGCGTTGCTAGGCATTTTAAAATGTTGAAAAAATATATTTTTTTCACATTATTCATAACAGCGTTGCTAGGCATTTTAAAATGTTGAAAAAATATATTTTTTTTACAATTTTTATGAAAGCGTTGCTAGGCATTTTGAAATGCTTAAAAAAATATATTTTTTCACATTATTCATTACAGCGTTGCTAGGCATTTAGAAATGTTGAAAAAATATATTTTTTTCACAAAATTCATCAAAGCGTTGCTAGGCATTTTAAAATGTTGAAAAAATATATTTTTTTCACATTATTCATAACAGCGTTGCTAGGCATTTTGAAATGTTGAAAAAATATATTTTTTTCACAAAATTCATCAAACCGTTGCTAGGCATTTTAAAATGTTGAAAAAATATATTTTTTTTACAATTTTTATGAAAGTGTTGCTAGGCATTTTGAAATGTTTAAAAAAATATATTTTTTCACATTATTCATTACAGCGTTGCTAGGCATTTAGAAATGTTGAAAAAATATATTTTTTTTACAAAACACATGAAAGCGTTGCTAGGCATTTTGAAATGTTCAAGAAATATATTTTTTTTACATTATTCATTACAACGTTGCTAGGCATTTTGAAAAGTTGAAAAAATATATTTTTTTCTCATTACTCATTACAGCATTGCTACGCATTTAGAAATGTTGAAAACATATATTTTTTTCACAAAATTCATCAAAGCGTTACTAGGCATTTTAAAATGTTGAAAAATTACATTTTTTTAGAAAATTCATAAAAGTGTTGCTAGGCACTTTTTAATGTTCAAAAAATATATTTTTTTCACATTATTCATTACAGCGTTGTTAGTCATTTTGAAATGTTGAAATAATACATTTTTTTTACAAAACTCATGAAAGCGTTGCTGGGCATTTTGAAATGTTGAAAAAATATATTTTTTTTACGCAATTCGAGAAAGCGTTGCTAGGCATTTTAAAATGTTGAAATAATACATTTTTTTCACAAAACTCATGAAAGCGTTGCTAGGCATTTTAAAATGTTGAAAAAATATATTTTTTTTACAATTTTTATGAAAGCGTTGCTAGGCATTTTGAAATGTTTAAAAAATAAATTTTTTTTACAAAATTTGAGAAAGCGTTGATAGGCATTATGAAATGTTGAAAAAATATATTTTTCTTACAAAATTCATGAAAGCGTTGCTAGGCATTTTGAATGTTTAAAAAAGTATATTTTTTCACATTATTCATAACAGCGTTGCTAGGCATTTAGAAATGTTGAAAAAATATATTTTTTTCACATTATTCATAACAGCGTTGCTAGGCATTTTGAAATGTTGAAAAATATATTTTTTTTACAAAACACATGAAAGCGTTGCTAGGCACTTTGAAATGTTGAAAAAATATATTTTTTTTACAAAATTCATGATAGCGTTGCTAGGCATTTTAAAATGTTGAAAAATTATATTTTTTTTTACAAAATTCATAAATGTGTTGCTAGGCATTTTGAAATGTTCAAAAAATATATTTTTTCACATTATTCATTACAGCGTTGCTTGGCATTTTGAAATGTTGAAAAATATATTTTTTTTAAACAATTCGAGAAAGCGTTGCTAGGCATTTTAAAATGTTGAAATAATACCTTTTTTTCACAAAACTCATGAAAGCGTTGCTAGGCATTTTAAAATGTTGAAAAAATATATTTTTTTACGCAATTCGAGAAAGCGTTGCTAGGCATTTTAAAATGTTGAAATAATACATTTTTTCACAAAGCTCATGAAAGCGTTGCTAGGCATTTTAAAATGTTGAAAAAATATGTTTTTTTTACAATTTTTATGAAAGCGTTTCTAGGCGTTTTGAAATGTTTAAAAAATATATTTTTTTCACATTATTCATTACAGTGTTGCTAGGCATATAGAAATGTTGAAAAAATATATTTTTTTCACAAAATTCATCAAAGCGTAGCTAGGCATTTTAAAATGTTGAAAAAATATATTTTTTTACAAAACTCATGAAAGCGTTGCTAGGCATTTTGAATTGATGAAAAAATATATTTTTTTCACATTTTTCATAACAGCGTTGCTAGGCAATTTAAAATGTTGAAAAAATATATTTTTTTTTACAAAACACATGAAATCGTTGCTAGGCACTTTGAAATGTTGAAAAAATATATTTTTTTTACAAAATTTATGAAAGCGTTGCTAGGCATTTTAAAATGTTGAAAAATTATATTTTTTTTACAAAATTCATAAAAGTGTTGCTAGGCATTTTGAAATGTTGAAATAATACATTCGTTTTACAAAGTTCATAAAAGTGTTGCTAGGCATTTTGAAATGTTCAAAAAATATATTTTTTTCACATTATTCATAACAGCGTTGCTAAGCATTTTAAAATGTTGAAATAATATATTTTTTTTACAAAACTCATGAAAGCTTTGCTAGGCATTTTAAAATGTTGAAAAAATATATTTTTTTCACATTATTCATAACAGCGTTGCTAGGCATTTTGAAATGTTGAAAAAATATTTTTTTTTTTAACAAAATTCATGAAATAGTTGCTAGGCATTTTAAAATGTTGAAAAAATATATTTTTTTTACAATTTTTATGAAAGCGTTGCTAGGCATTTTGAAATTTTTAAAAAATATATTTATTTCACACAATTATTGAAAGCGTTGCTAGGCATTTTAAAATGTTGAAAAAATATATTTTTTTCACAGTATTCATAACAGCGTTGCTAGGCATTTTAAAATGTTGAAAAAATATATTTTTTTCACATTATTCATAACAGCGTTGCTAAGCATTTTAAAATGTTGAAATAATACATTTTTTTTACAAAACTCATGAAAGCTTTGCTAGGCATTTTGAAATGTTGAAAAAATATATTTTTTTTACGCAATTCGAGAAAGCGTTGCTAGGCATTTTAAAATGTTGAAATAATACATTTTTTTCACAAAACTCATGAAAGCGTTGCTATGCATTTTAAAATGTTGAAAAAATATATTTGTTTACAATTTTTATGAAAGCGTTGCTAGGCATTTTAAAATGTTGAAAAAATATATTTTTTTCACATTATTCATAACAGCGTTGCTAGGCATTTTGAAATGTTGAAAAAATATTTTTTTTTTAACAAAATTCATGAAATAGTTGCTAGGCATTTTAAAATGTTGAAAAAATATATTTTTTTTCAAAACACATGAAAGCGTTGCTAGGCACTTTGAAATGTTGAAAAAATATATTTTTTTTACAAAATTCATGAAAGCGTCGCTAGGCATTTTGAAGTGTTTAAAAAATATATTTTTTTCACATTATTCATTACAGCGTTGCTAGGCATTTAGAAATGTTGAAAAAATATATTTTTTTCACAAAATTCATCAAAGCGTTGCTAGGCATTTTAAAATGTTGAAAAAATATATTTTTTTTACAAAATTCATGAAAGCGTTGCTAGGCATTTTGAAATGTTGAAAAAATATATTTTTTTCACATTATTCATTACAGCGTTGTTGGGCACTTTGAAATGTTGAAAAAATAATTTTTTTCCCACAATTATTGAATGCGTTGCTAGGCATTTTAAAATGTTGAAAAAATATATTTTTTTTACAAAACACATGAAAGCGTTGCTAGGCACTATGAAATGTTGAAAATATATATTTTTTTTACAAAATTCGTGAAAGCGTTGCTAGGCATTTTGAAATGTTCAAAAAATATATTTTTTTCACATTATTCATTACAGCGTTGCTAGGCATTTTGAAATGTTTAAAAAATATATTTTTTTTACACAATTCAAGAAAGCGTTGCTAGGCATTTTAAAATGTTGAAAAATACATTTTTTTCACAAAACTCATGAAAGCGTTGCTAGGCAATTTGAATGTTGAAAAAATATATTTTTTTTACGCAATTCGAGAAAGCGTTGCTAGGCATTTTAAAATGTTGAAATAATACATTTTTTCACAAAACTCATGAAAGCGTTGCTAGGCATTTTAAAATGTTGAAAAAATATATTTTTTTCACATTATTCATAACAGCGTTGCTAGGCATTTTAAAATGTTGAAAAAATATATTTTTTTTACAAAATTCATGAAAGCAATGCTAGGCATTTTAAAATGTTGAAAAAATATATTTTTTTTACAATTTTTATGAAAGCGTTGCTAGGCATTTTGAAATGTTTAAAAAAATATATTTTTTTCACATTATTCATTACAGCGTTGCTAGGCATTTAGAAATGTTGAAAAAATATATTTTTTTCACAAAATTCAACAAAGTGTTGCTAGGCATTTTAAAATGTTGAAAAAATATATTTTTTTCACATTATTCATAACAGCGTTGCTAGGCATTTTAAAATGTTGGAAAAATATATTTTTTTTACAAAATTCATGAAAGCAATGCTAGGCATTTTAAAATGTTGAAAAAATATATTTTTTTTACAAAACACATGAAAGCGTTGCTAGGCACTTTGAAATGTTAAAAAAATATATTTTTTTACAAAATTCATGAAAGCGTTGCTAGGCATTTTGAAATGTTCAAGAAATATATGTTTTTTACATTATTCATTACAGCGTTGCTAGGCATTTTGAAAAGTTGAAAAAATATATTTTTTTCTCATTACTCATTACAGCGTTGCTACGCATTTAGAAATGTTGAAAACATAAATTTTTTTCACAAAATTCATCAAAGCGTTACTAGGCATTTTAAAATGTTGTAAAGTTACATTTTTTTTACAAAATTCATAAAAGTGTTGCTAGGCACTTTTTAATGTTCAAAAAATATATTTTTTTCACATTATTCATTACAGCGTTGCTAGGCATTTTGAAATGTTTAAAAAATATATTTTTTTTACACAATTCAAGAAAGCGTTGCTAGGCATTTTAAAATGTTGAAAAATATATTTATTTCACACAATTATTGAAAGCGTTGCTAGGCATTTTAAAAAGTTGAAAAAATATATTTTTTTTACAAAATATGAGAAAGCGTTGCTAGGCATTATGAAATGTTGAAAAAATATATTTTTTTTACAAAATTCATGAAAGCGTTGCTAGGCATTTTGAAATGTTTAAAAAATATATTTTTTTCACATTATTCATTACAGCGTTGCTTGGCACTTTGAAATGTTGAAAAAATAATTTTTTCCCACAATTATTGAATGCGTTGCTAGGCATTTTAAAATGTTGAAAAAATATATTTTTTTTACAAAACACATGAAAGCGTTGCTAGGCACTTTGAAATGTTGAAAATATATATATATTTTTTTCAAAATTCATGAAAGCGTCGCTAGGCATTTTGAAATGTTTAAAAAATATATTTTTTTCACATTATTCATTACAGCGTTGCTAGGCATTTTAAAATGTTGAAAAAATATATTTTTTCCACATTATTCATAACAGCGTTGCTAGGCATTTTAAAATGTTGAAAAAATATATTTTTTTTACAATTTTTATGAAAGCGTTGCTAGGCATTTTGAAATGCTTAAAAAAATATATTTTTTCACATTATTCATTACAGCTTTGCTAGGCATTTAGAAATGTTGAAAAAATATATTTTTTTCACAAAATTCATCAAAGCGTTGCTAGGCATTTTAAAATGTTGAAAAAATATATTTTTTTCACAATTATTCATAACGGCGTTGCTAGGCATTTTAAAATGTTGAAAAAATATATTTTTTTCACATTATTCATAACAGCGTTGCTAAGCATTTTAAAATGTTGAAATAATACATTTTTTTTACAAAACACATGAAATCGTTGCTAGGCATTTTGAAAGGTTGAAAAAATATATTTTTTTCACAAAATTCATCAAAGCGTTGCTAGGCATTTTGAAATTTTAAAAAATTTTTTTTTTTCACAAAATTCATGAAATATTTGCTAGGCATTTTAAAATTTTGAAAAAATATATTTTTTTTACAAAACACATGAAAGCGTTGCTAGGCACTTTGAAATGTTGAAAAAATATATTTTTTTTACAAAATTCATGAAAGCGTCGCTAGGCATTTAGAAATGTTGAAAAAATATATTTTTTTCACAAAATTCATCAAAGCGTTGCTAGGCATTTTAAAATGTTGAAAAAATATATTTTTTTCACATTATTCATAACAGCGTTGCTAGGCATTTTGAAATGTTGAAAAAATATATTTTTTTCACAAAATTCATAAAACCGTTGCTAGGCATTTTAAAATGTTGAAAAAATATATTTTTTTTACAATTTTTATGAAAGTGTTGCTAGGCATTTTGAAATGTTTAAAAAAATATATTTTTCACATTTTTCATTACAGCGTTGCTAGGCATTTAGAAATGTTGAAAAAATATATTTTTTTCACAAAATTCATCAAAGCGTTGCTAGGCATTTTAAAATGTTGAAAAAATATATTTTTTTCACATTATTCATTACAGCGTTGCTAGGCATTTTAAAATGTTGAAAAAATATATTTTTTTTACAAAACACATGAAAGCGTTGCTAGGCACTTTGAAATGTTGAAAAAATATATTTTTGTACAAAATTCATGAAAGCGTTGCTAGGCATTTTGAAATGTTCAAGAAATATATTTTTTTTACATTATTCATTACAACGTTGCTAGGCATTTTGAAAAGTTGAAAAAATATATTTTTTTCTCATTACTCATTACAGCGTTGCTACGCATTTAGAAATGTTGAAAACATATATTTTTTTCACAAAATTCATCAAAGCGTTACTAGGCATTTTAAAATGTTGAAAAATTACATTTTTTTAGAAAATTCATAAAAGTGTTGCTAGGCACTTTTTAATGTTCAAAAAATATATTTTTTTCACATTATTCATTACAGCGTTGTTAGTCATTTTGAAATGTTGAAATAATACATTTTTTTTACAAAACTCATGAAAGCGTTGCTAGGCATTTTGAAATGTTGAAAAAATATATTTTTTTTACGCAATTCGAGAAAGCGTTGCTAGGCATTTTAAAATGTTGAAATAATACATTTTTTTCACAAAACTCATGAAAGCGTTGCTAGGCATTTTAAAATGTTGAAAAAATATATTTTTTTTACAATTTTTATGAAAGCGTTGCTAGGCATTTTGAAATGTTTAAAAAATATATTTATTTCACACAATTATTGAAAGCGTTGCTAGGCATTTTAAATCGTTGAAAAAATATATTTTTTTTACAAAATTTGAGAAAGCGTTGATAGGCATTATGAAATGTTGAAAAAATATATTTTTTTTACAAAATTCATGAAAGCGTTGCTAGGCATTTTGAATGTTTAAAAAAGTATATTTTTTCACATTATTCATAACAGCGTTGCTAGGCATTTAGAAATGTTGAAAAAATATATTTTTTTCACAAAATTCATCAAAGCGTTGCTAGGCATTTTAAAATGTTGAAAAAATATATTTTTTTCACAATTATTCATAACGGCGTTGCTAGGCACTTTGAAATGTTGAAAAAATATATTTTTTTTTCAAAATTCATGAAAGCGTCGCTAGGCATTTTGAAATGTTTAAAAAATATATTTTTTTCACATTATTCATTACAGCGTTGCTAGGAATTTAGAAATGTTGAAAAAATATATTTTTTTCACAAAATTCATCAAAGCGTTGCTAGTCATTTTAAAATGTTGAAAAAATATATTTTTTTTACAAAATTCATGAAACCGTTGCTAGGCATTTTGAAATGTTGAAAAAATATATTTTTTTCACATTATTCATTACAGCGTTGCTAGGCATTTTGAAATTTAAAAAAAATTTTTTTTTTCACAAAATTCATGAAATATTTGCTAGGCATTTTAAAATTTTGAAAAAATATATTTTTTTTACAAAACACATGAAAGCGTTGCTAGGCACTTTGAAATGTTGAAAAAATATATTTTTTTTACAAAATTCATGAAAGCGTCGCTAGGCATTTAGAAATGTTTAAAAAATATATTTTTTTCACATTATTCATTACAGCGTTGCTAGGCATTTAGAAATGTTGAAAAAATATATTTTTTTCACAAAATTCATCAAAGCGTTGCTAGGCATTATAAAATGTTGAAAAAATATATTTTTTTCACATTATTCATTACAGCGTTGCTAGGCACTTTGAAATGTTGAAAAATACATTTTTTTCACAAAACTCATGAAAGCGTTGCTAGGCATTTTGAAATGTTGAAAAAATATATTTTTTTACGCAATTCGAGAAAGCGTTGCTAGGCATTTTAAAATGTTGAAATAATACATTTTTTCACAAAACTCATGAAAGCGTTGCTAGGCATTTTAATATGTTGAAAAAATATATTTTTTTCAGAAAATTCATCAAAGCGTTGCTAGGCATTTTAAAATGTTGAAAAAATATATTTTTTTCACATTATTCATAACAGCGTTGCTAGGCATTTTAAAATGTTGAAAAAATATATTTTTTTTACAATTTTTATGAAAGTGTTGCTAGGCATTTTGAAATGTTTAAAAAAATATATTTTTTTCACATTATTCATTACAGCGTTGCTAGGCATTTAGAAATGTTGAAAAAATATATTTTTTTACAAAATTCATGAAAGCGTTGCTAGGCTTTTTGAAATGTTGAAAAAATATATTTTTTTCACATTATTCATTACAGCGTTGCTAGGCATTTTAAAATGTTGAAAAAATATATTTTTTTACAAAAATCATGAAAGCGTTGCTAGGCATTTTGAAAAGTTGAAAAAATATATTTTTTTCTCATTACTCATTACAGCGTTGCTACGCATTTAGAAATGTTGAAAACATATATTTTTTTCACAAAATTCATCAAAGCGTTGCTAGGCATTTTAAAATGTTGAAAAATTACATTTTTTTTACAAAATTCATAAAAGTGTTGCTAGGCACTTTTTAATGTTCAAAAAATATATTTTTTTCACATTATTCATTACAGCGTTGCTAGGCATTTTGAAATGTTGAAAAATTATATTTTTTTACGCAATTCGAGAAAGCGTTGCTAAGCATTTTAAAATGTTGAAATAATACATATTTTTACAAAACTCATGAAAGCGTTGCTAGGCATTTTGAAATGTTGAAAAAATATATTTTTTTTACGCAATTCGAGAAAGCGTTGCTAGGCATTTTAAAATGTTGAAATAATACATTTTTTTCACAAAACTCATGAAAGCGTTGCTAGGCATTTTAAAATGTTGAAAAAACATATTTTTTTTATAATTTTTATGAAAGCGTTGCTAGGCATTTTGAAATGTTTAAAAAAGTATATTTTTTTCACATTATTCATAACAGCGTTGCTAGGCATTTAGAAATGTTGAAAAAATATATTTATTTCACAAAATTCATGAAAGCTTTGCTAGGCATTTTAAAATGTTAAAAAAGTATATTTTTTTCACATTATTCATAACAGCGTTGCTAGGCATTTTGAAATGTTGAAAAAATATTTTTTTTCACAAAATTCATGAAATAGTTGCTAGGCATTTTAAAATGTTGAAAAAATATATTTTTTTTTTACAAAACACATGAAAGCGTTGCTAGGCACTTTGAAATGTTGAAAAAATGTATTTTTTTTACAAAATTCATGAAAGCGTCGCTTAGCATTTTGAAATGTTTAAAAAATATATTTTTTTCACATTATTCATTACAGCGTTGCTAGGCATTTAGAAATGTTGAAAACATATATTTTTTTCACAAAATTCATCAAAGCGTTGCTAGGCATTTTGAAAAGTTGAAAAAATATATTTTTTTTACGCAATTCGAGAAAGAGTTGCTAGACATTTTAAAATGTTGAAATAATACATTTTTTTCACAAAACTCATGAAAGCGTTGCTAGGCATTTTAAAATGTTGAAAAAATATATTTTTTTTACAATTTTTATGAAAGCGTTGCTAGGCATTTTGAAATGTTTAAAAAATATATTTATTTCACACAATTATTGAAAGCGTTGCTAGGCATTTTAAAATGTTGAAAAAATATATTTTTTTTACAAAATTCATGAAAGCGTTGCTAGGCACTTTAAAATGTTGAAAAAATATATTTTTTTTACAAAATTCATGAAAGCGTCGCTAGGCATTTTGAAATGTTTAAAAAATATATTTTTTTCACATTATTCATTACAGCGTTGCTAGGCATTTAGAAATGTTGAAAACATATATTTTTTTCACAAAATTCATCAAAGCGTTTCTAGGAATTTTAAAATGTTGAAAAATTACATTTTTTTTACAAAATTCATAAAAGTGTTGCTCGCCACTTTTTAATGTTCAAAAAATATATTTTTTTCACATTATTCATTACAGCGTTGCTAGGCATTTTGAAATGTTGAAAAATTATATTTTTTTACGCAATTCGAGAAAGCGTTGCTAAGCATTTTAAAATGTTGAAATAATACATTTTTTTTACAAAACTCATGAAAGCGTTGCTAGGCATTTTGAAAAGTTGAAAAAATATATTTTTTTTACGCAATTCGAGAAAGCGTTGCTAGGCATTTTAAAATGTTGAAATAATACATTTTTTCACAAAACTCATGAAAGCGTTGCTAGGCATTTTAAAATGTTGAAAAAATATATTTTTTTTACAATTTTTATGAAAGCGTTGCTAGGCATTTTGAAATGTTTAAAAAATATATTTATTTCACACAATTATTGAAAGCGTTGCTAGGCATTTTAAAATGTTGAAAAAATATATTTTTTTTACAAAATTTGAGAAAGCGTTGCTAGGCATTATGAAATGTTGAAAAAATATATTTTTTTTACAAAATTCATGAAAGCGTCGCTAAGCATTTTGAAATGTTTAAAAAATATATTTTTTTCACATTATTCATTCCAGCGTTGCTAGGCATTTAGAAATGTTGAAAACATATATTTTTTTCACAAAATTCATCAAAGCGTTGCTAGGCATTTTAAAATGTTGAAAAATTACATTTTTTTTACAAAATTCATAAAAGTGTTGCTCGCCACTTTTTAATGTTCAAAAAATATATTTTTTTCACATTATTCATTACAGCGTTGCTAGGCATTTTGAAATGTTGAAAAATCATATTTTTTTACGCAATTCGAGAAAGCGTTGCTAGGCATTTTAAAATGTTGAAATAATACATTTTTTTTACAAAACTCATGAAAGCGTTGCTAGGCATTTTGAAAAGTAGAAAAAATATATTTTTTTTACGCAATTCGAGAAAGAGTTGCTAGGCATTTTAAAATGTTGAAATAATACATTTTTTTCACAAAACTCATGAAAGCGTTGCTAGGCATTTTAAAATGTTGAAAAAATATATTTTTTTTACAATTTTTATGAAAGCGTTGCTAGGCATTTTGAAATGTTTAAAAAATATATTTATTTCACACAATTATTGAAAGCGTTGCTAGGCATTTTAAAATGTTGAAAAAATATATTTTTTTTACAAAATTCATGAAAGCGTTGCTAGGCATTTTGAAATGTTTAAAAAAGTATATTTTTTTCACATTATTCATAACAGCGTTGCTAGGCATTTAGAAATGTTGAAAAAATATATTTATTTCACAAAATTCATGAAAGCGTTGCTAGGCATTTTAAAATGTTGGAAAAATATGTTTTTTTTACAAAACACATGAAAGCGTTGCTAGGCACTTTGAAATGTTGAAAATATATATTTTTTTCACATTATTCATTACAGCGTGGCTAGGCATTTAGAAATGTTGAAAAAATATATTTTTTTCACAAAATTCATCAAAGCGTTGCTAGGCATTTTAAAATGTAGAAAAAATATATTTTTTTTACACAATTCGAGAAAGCGTTGCTAGGCATTTTAAAATGTTGAAAAATAAATTTTTTTCACAAAACTCATGAAAGCGTTGCTAGGCATTTTGAAATGTTGAAAAAATATATTTTTTTTACGTAATTAGAGAAAGCGTTGCTAGGCATTTTAAAATGTTGAAATAATACATTTTTTCACAAAACTCATGAAAGCGTTGCTAGGCATTTTAAAATGTTGAAAAAATACATTTTTTTTACAAAATTTGAGAAAGCGTTGCTAGGCATTATGAAATGTTGAAAAAATATATTTTTTTTACAAAATTCATGAAAGCGTTGCTAGGCATTTTGAAATGTTTAAAAAAGTATATTTTTTTCACATTATTCATAACAGCGTTGCTAGGCATTTAGAAATGTTGAAAAAATATATTTATTTCACAAAATTCATGAAAGCGTTGCTAGGCATTTTAAAATGTTAAAAAAATATATTTTTTTCACATTATTCATAACAGCGTTGCTAGGCATTTTGAAATGTTGAAAAAATATTTTTTTTCACAAAATTCATGAAATAGTTGCTAGGCATTTTAAAATGTTGAAAAAATATATTTTTTTTTTTACAAAACACATGAAAGCGTCGCTAGGCATTTTGAAATGTTTAAAAAATATATTTTTTCACATTATTCATTACAACCTTGCTAGACATTTAGAAATGTTGAAAAAATATATTTTTTTCACAAAATTCATCAAAGCGTCGCTAGGCATTTTGAAATGTTTAAAAAATATATTTTTTCACATTATTCATTACAGCGTTGCTAGACATTTAGAAATGTTGAAAAAATATATTTTTTTCTCAAAATTCATCAAAGCGTTGCTAGGCATTTTAAAATGTTGAAAAAATATATTTTTTTTACAAAACAATGAAAGCGTTGCTAGGCACTTTAAAATGTTGAAAATATATATTTTTTTTTTTACAAAATTCATGAAATCGTTGCTAGGCATTTTGAAATGTTCAAAAAATATATTTTTTTCACATTATTCATTACAGCGTTACTAGGCATTTTGAAATGTTTAAAAAATATATTTTTTTTACACAATTCGAGAAAGCGTTGCTAGGCATTTTAAAATGTAGAAAAATACATTTTTTTCACAAAACTCATGAAAGCGTTGCTAGGCATTTTGAAATGTTGAAAAAATATATTTTTTTTACGTAATTCGAGAAAGCGTTGCTAGGCATTTTAAAATGTTGAAATAATACATTTTTTCACAAAACTCATGAAACCATTGCTAGGCATTTTAAAATGTTGAAAAAATATATTTTTTTCACAAAATTCATCAAAGCGTTGCTAGGCATTTTAAAATGTTGAAAAAATAAATTTTTTTCACATTATTCATAACAGCGTTGCTAGGCATTTTAAAATGTTGAAAAAATATATTTTTTTTACAAAACACATGAAAGCGTTGCTAGGCACTTTGAAATGTTGAAAAAATATTTTTTTTTACAAAATTCATGAAAGCGTTGCTAGGCATTTTGAAATGTTCAAGAAATATATTTTTTTTACATTATTCATTACAGCGTTGCTAGGCATTTTAAAATGTTGAAAAAATATATTTTTTTCACAAAATTCATCAAAGCGTTGCTAGGCATTTTAAAATGTTGAAAAAATATATTTTTTTCACATTATTCATAACAGCGTTGCTAGGCATTTTAAAATGTTGAAAAAATATATTTTTTTTACAAAACACATGAAAGCGTTGCTAGGCACTTTGAAATGTTGAAAAAATATATTTTTGTACAAAATTCATGAAAGCGTTGCTAGGCATTTTGAAATGTTCAAGAAATATATTTTTTTTACATTATTCATTACAACGTTGCTAGGCATTTTGAAAAGTTGAAAAAATATATTTTTTTCTCATTACTCATTACAGCGTTGCTACGCATTTAGAAATGTTGAAAACATATATTTTTTTCACAAAATTCATCAAAGCGTTACTAGGCATTTTAAAATGTTGAAAATTACATTTTTTTAGAAAATTCATAAAAGTGTTGCTAGGCACTTTTTAATGTTCAAAAAATATATTTTTTTCACATTATTCATTACAGCGTTGTTAGTCATTTTGAAATGTTGAAATAATACATTTTTTTTACAAAACTCATGAAAGCGTTGCTAGGCATTTTGAAATGTTGAAAAAATATATTTTTTTTACAATTTTTATGAAAGTGTTGCTAGGCATTTTGAAATGTTTAAAAAAATATATTTTTCACATTATTCATTACAGCGTTGCTAGGCATTTAGAAATGTTGAAAAAATATATTTTTTTCACATTATTCATTACAGCGTTGCTAGGCATTTTAAAATGTTGAAAAAATATATTTTTTTTACAAAACACATGAAAGCGTTGCTAGGCACTTTGAAATGTTGAAAAAATATATTTTTGTACAAAATTCATGAAAGCGTTGCTAGGCATTTTGAAATGTTGAAAAAATATATTTTTTTTACAATTTTTATGAAAGTTTTGCTAGGCATTTTGAAATGTTTAAAAAAATATATTTTTCACATTATTCATTACAGCGTTGCTATTCATTTAGAAATGTTGAAAAAATATATTTTTTTCACATTATTCATTACAGCGTTGCTAGGCATTTTAAAATGTTGAAAAAATATATTTTTTTTACAAAACACATGAAAGCGTTGCTAGGCACTTTGAAATGTTGAAAAAATATATTTTTGTACAAAATTCATGAAAGCGTTGCTAGGCATTTTGAAATGTTCAAGAAATATATTTTTTTTACATTATTCATTACAACGTTGCTAGGCATTTTGAAAAGTTGAAAAGATATATTTTTTTCTCATTACTCATTACAGCGTTGCTACGCATTTAGAAATGTTGAAAACATATATTTTTTTCACAAAATTCATCAAAGCGTTACTAGGCATTTTAAAATGTTGAAAAAATATATTTTTTTTACAATTTTTATGAAAGCGTTGCTAGGCATTTTGAAATGTTTAAAAAATATATTTATTTCACACAATTATTGAAAGCGTTGCTAGGCATTTTAAATCGTTGAAAAAATATATTTTTTTTACAAAATTTGAGAAAGCGTTGATAGGCATTATGAAATGTTGAAAAAATATATTTTTTTTACAAAATTCATGAAAGCGTTGCTAGGCATTTTGAATGTTTAAAAAAGTATATTTTTTCACATTATTCATAACAGCGTTGCTAGGCATTTAGAAATGTTGAAAAAATATATTTTTTTCACAAAATTCATCAAAGCGTTGCTAGGCATTTTAAAATGTTGAAAAAATATATTTTTTTCACAATTATTCATAACGGCGTTGCTAGGCACTTTGAAATGTTTAAAAAATATATTTTTTTTTCAAAATTCATGAAAGCGTCGCTAGGCATTTTGAAATGTTTAAAAAATATATTTTTTTCACATTATTCATTACAGCGTTGCTAGGAATTTAGAAATGTTGAAAAAATATATTTTTTTCACAAAATTCATCAAAGCGTTGCTAGTCATTTTAAAATGTTGAAAAAATATATTTTTTTTACAAAATTCATGAAACCGTTGCTAGGCATTTTGAAATGTTGAAAAAATATATTTTTTTCACATTATTCATTACAGCGTTGCTAGGCATTTTGAAATTTAAAAAAAATTTTTTTTTTCACAAAATTCATGAAATATTTGCTAGGCATTTTAAAATTTTGAAAAAATATATTTTTTTTACAAAACACATGAAAGCGTTGCTAGGCACTTTGAAATGTTGAAAAAATATATTTTTTTCACATTATTCATTACAGCGTTGCTAGGCATTTAGAAATGTTGAAAAAATATATTTTTTTCACAAAATTCATCAAAGCGTTGCTAGGCATTTTAAAATGTTGAAAAAATATATTTTTTTCACATTATTCATTACAGCGTTGCTAGGCATTTTGAAATGTTCAAAAAATATATTTTTTTCACATTATTCATTACAGCGTTGCTAGGCATTTTGAAATGTTTAAAAAATATATTTTTTTTACACAATTCAAGAAAGCGTTGCTAGGCATTTTAAAATGTTGAAAAATACATTTTTTTCACAAAACTCATGAAAGCGTTGCTAGGCATTTTGAAATGTTGAAAAAATATATTTTTTTACGCAATTCGAGAAAGCGTTGCTAGGCATTTTAAAATGTTGAAATAATACATTTTTTCACAAAACTCATGAAAGCGTTGCTAGGCATTTTAATATGTTGAAAAAATATATTTTTTTCAGAAAATTCATCAAAGCGTTGATAGGCATTTTAAAATGTTGAAAAAATATATTTTTTTCACATTATTCATAACAGCGTTGCTAGGCATTTTAAAATGTTGAAAAAATATATTTTTTTTACAATTTTTATGAAAGTGTTGCTAGGCATTTTGAAATGTTTAAAAAAATATATTTTTTTCACATTATTCATTACAGCGTTGCTAGGCATTTAGAAATGTTGAAAAAATATATTTTTTTACAAAATTCATGAAAGCGTTGCTAGACTTTTTGAAATGTTGAAAAAATATATTTTTTTCACATTATTCATTACAGCGTTGCTAGGCATTTTGAAATGTTGAAAAAATATATTTTTTTTACAAACACATGAAAGCGTTGCTAGGCACTTTGAAATGTTGAAAAAATATATTTTTTTCACATTATTCATTACAGCGTTGCTAGGCATTTAGAAATGTTGAAAAAATATATTTTTTTACAAAAATCATGAAAGCGTTGCTAGGCATTTTGAAATGTTCAAGAAATATATTTTTTTTACATTATTCATTACAGCGTTGCTAGGCATTTTGAAAAGTTGAAAAAATATATTTTTTTCTCATTACTCATTACAGCGTTGCTACGCATTTAGAAATGTTGAAAACATATATTTTTTTCACAAAATTCATCAAAGCGTTGCTAGGCATTTTAAAATGTTGAAAAATTACATTTTTTTTACAAAATTCATAAAAGTGTTGCTAGGCACTTTTTAATGTTCAAAAAATATATTTTTTTCACATTATTCATTACAGCGTTGCTAGGCATTTTGAAATGTTGAAAAATTATATTTTTTTACGCAATTCGAGAAAGCGTTGCTAAGCATTTTAAAATGTTGAAATAATACATATTTTCACAAAACTCATGAAAGCGTTGCTAGGCATTTTAAAATGTTGAAAAAATACATTTTTTTTACAAAATTTGAGAAAGCGTTGCTAGGCATTATGAAATGTTGAAAAAATATATTTTTTTTACAAAATTCATGAAAGCGTTGCTAGGCATTTTGAAATGTTTAAAAAAGTATATTTTTTTCACATTATTCATAACAGCGTTGCTAGGCATTTAGAAATGTTGAAAAAATATATTTATTTCACAAAATTCATGAAAGCGTTGCTAGGCATTTTAAAATGTTAAAAAAATATATTTTTTTCACATTATTCATAACAGCGTTGCTAGGCATTTTGAAATGTTGAAAAAATATTTTTTTTCACAAAATTCATGAAATAGTTGCTAGGCATTTTAAAATGTTGAAAAAATATATTTTTTTTTTTACAAAACACATGAAAGCGTCGCTTGGCATTTTGAAATGTTTAAAAAATATATTTTTTCACATTATTCATTACAACCTTGCTAGACATTTAGAAATGTTGAAAAAATATATTTTTTTCACAAAATTCATCAAAGCGTCGCTAGGCATTTTGAAATGTTTAAAAAATATATTTTTTCACATTATTCATTACAGCGTTGCTAGACATTTAGAAATGTTGAAAAAATATATTTTTTTCTCAAAATTCATCAAAGCGTTGCTAGGCATTTTAAAATGTTGAAAAAATATATTTTTTTTACAAAACACATGAAAGCGTTGCTAGGCACTTTAAAATGTTGAAAATATATATTTTTTTTTTTACAAAATTCATGAAATCGTTGCTAGGCATTTTGAAATGTTCAAAAAATATATTTTTTTCACATTATTCATTACAGCGTTACTAGGCATTTTGAAATGTTTAAAAAATATATTTTTTTTACACAATTCGAGAAAGCGTTGCTAGGCATTTTAAAATGTAGAAAAATACATTTTTTTCACAAAACTCATGAAAGCGTTGCTAGGCATTTTGAAATGTTGAAAAAATATATTTTTTTTACGTAATTCGAGAAAGCGTTGCTAGGCATTTTAAAATGTTGAAATAATACATTTTTTCACAAAACTCATGAAACCATTGCTAGGCATTTTAAAATGTTGAAAAAATATATTTTTTTCACAAAATTCATCAAAGCGTTGCTAGGCATTTTAAAATGTTGAAAAAATAAATTTTTTTCACATTATTCATAACAGCGTTGCTAGGCATTTTAAAATGTTGAAAAAATATATTTTTTTTACAAAACACATGAAAGCGTTGCTAGGCACTTTGAAATGTTGAAAAAATATTTTTTTTTACAAAATTCATGAAAGCGTTGCTAGGCATTTTGAAATGTTCAAGAAATATATTTTTTTTACATTATTCATTACAGCGTTGCTAGGCATTTTAAAATGTTGAAAAAATATATTTTTTTCACAAAATTCATCAAAGCGTTGCTAGGCATTTTAAAATGTTGAAAAAATATATTTTTTTCACATTATTCATAACAGCGTTGCTAGGCATTTTAAAATGTTGAAAAAATATATTTTTTTTACAAAACACATGAAAGCGTTGCTAGGCACTTTGAAATGTTGAAAAAATATATTTTTGTACAAAATTCATGAAAGCGTTGCTAGGCATTTTGAAATGTTCAAGAAATATATTTTTTTTACATTATTCATTACAACGTTGCTAGGCATTTTGAAAAGTTGAAAAAATATATTTTTTTCTCATTACTCATTACAGCGTTGCTACGCATTTAGAAATGTTGAAAACATATATTTTTTTCACAAAATTCATCAAAGCGTTACTAGGCATTTTAAAATGTTGAAAATTACATTTTTTTAGAAAATTCATAAAAGTGTTGCTAGGCACTTTTTAATGTTCAAAAAATATATTTTTTTCACATTATTCATTACAGCGTTGTTAGTCATTTTGAAATGTTGAAATAATACATTTTTTTTACAAAACTCATGAAAGCGTTGCTAGGCATTTTGAAATGTTGAAAAAATATATTTTTTTTACAATTTTTATGAAAGTGTTGCTAGGCATTTTGAAATGTTTAAAAAAATATATTTTTCACATTATTCATTACAGCGTTGCTAGGCATTTAGAAATGTTGAAAAAATATATTTTTTTCACATTATTCATTACAGCGTTGCTAGGCATTTTAAAATGTTGAAAAAATATATTTTTTTTACAAAACACATGAAAGCGTTGCTAGGCACTTTGAAATGTTGAAAAAATATATTTTTGTACAAAATTCATGAAAGCGTTGCTAGGCATTTTGAAATGTTGAAAAAATATATTTTTTTTACAATTTTTATGAAAGTTTTGCTAGGCATTTTGAAATGTTTAAAAAAATATATTTTTCACATTATTCATTACAGCGTTGCTATTCATTTAGAAATGTTGAAAAAATATATTTTTTTCACATTATTCATTACAGCGTTGCTAGGCATTTTAAAATGTTGAAAAAATATATTTTTTTTACAAAACACATGAAAGCGTTGCTAGGCACTTTGAAATGTTGAAAAAATATATTTTTGTACAAAATTCATGAAAGCGTTGCTAGGCATTTTGAAATGTTCAAGAAATATATTTTTTTTACATTATTCATTACAACGTTGCTAGGCATTTTGAAAAGTTGAAAAAATATATTTTTTTCTCATTACTCATTACAGCGTTGCTACGCATTTAGAAATGTTGAAAACATATATTTTTTTCACAAAATTCATCAAAGCGTTACTAGGCATTTTAAAATGTTGAAAAAATATATTTTTTTTACAATTTTTATGAAAGCGTTGCTAGGCATTTTGAAATGTTTAAAAAATATATTTATTTCACACAATTATTGAAAGCGTTGCTAGGCATTTTAAATCGTTGAAAAAATATATTTTTTTTACAAAATTTGAGAAAGCGTTGATAGGCATTATGAAATGTTGAAAAAATATATTTTTTTTACAAAATTCATGAAAGCGTTGCTAGGCATTTTGAATGTTTAAAAAAGTATATTTTTTCACATTATTCATAACAGCGTTGCTAGGCATTTAGAAATGTTGAAAAAATATATTTTTTTCACAAAATTCATCAAAGCGTTGCTAGGCATTTTAAAATGTTGAAAAAATATATTTTTTTCACAATTATTCATAACGGCGTTGCTAGGCACTTTGAAATGTTGAAAAAATATATTTTTTTTTCAAAATTCATGAAAGCGTCGCTAGGCATTTTGAAATGTTTAAAAAATATATTTTTTTCACATTATTCATTACAGCGTTGCTAGGAATTTAGAAATGTTGAAAAAATATATTTTTTTCACAAAATTCATCAAAGCGTTGCTAGTCATTTTAAAATGTTGAAAAAATATATTTTTTTTACAAAATTCATGAAACCGTTGCTAGGCATTTTGAAATGTTGAAAAAATATATTTTTTTCACATTATTCATTACAGCGTTGCTAGGCATTTTGAAATTTAAAAAAAATTTTTTTTTTCACAAAATTCATGAAATATTTGCTAGGCATTTTAAAATTTTGAAAAAATATATTTTTTTTACAAAACACATGAAAGCGTTGCTAGGCACTTTGAAATGTTGAAAAAATATATTTTTTTCACATTATTCATTACAGCGTTGCTAGGCATTTAGAAATGTTGAAAAAATATATTTTTTTCACAAAATTCATCAAAGCGTTGCTAGGCATTTTAAAATGTTGAAAAAATATATTTTTTTCACATTATTCATTACAGCGTTGCTAGGCATTTTGAAATGTTCAAAAAATATATTTTTTTCACATTATTCATTACAGCGTTGCTAGGCATTTTGAAATGTTTAAAAAATATATTTTTTTTACACAATTCAAGAAAGCGTTGCTAGGCATTTTAAAATGTTGAAAAATACATTTTTTTCACAAAACTCATGAAAGCGTTGCTAGGCATTTTGAAATGTTGAAAAAATATATTTTTTTACGCAATTCGAGAAAGCGTTGCTAGGCATTTTAAAATGTTGAAATAATACATTTTTTCACAAAACTCATGAAAGCGTTGCTAGGCATTTTAATATGTTGAAAAAATATATTTTTTTCAGAAAATTCATCAAAGCGTTGATAGGCATTTTAAAATGTTGAAAAAATATATTTTTTTCACATTATTCATAACAGCGTTGCTAGGCATTTTAAAATGTTGAAAAAATATATTTTTTTTACAATTTTTATGAAAGTGTTGCTAGGCATTTTGAAATGTTTAAAAAAATATATTTTTTTCACATTATTCATTACAGCGTTGCTAGGCATTTAGAAATGTTGAAAAAATATATTTTTTTACAAAATTCATGAAAGCGTTGCTAGACTTTTTGAAATGTTGAAAAAATATATTTTTTTCACATTATTCATTACAGCGTTGCTAGGCATTTTGAAATGTTGAAAAAATATATTTTTTTTACAAGCACATGAAAGCGTTGCTAGGCACTTTGAAATGTTGAAAAAATATATTTTTTTCACATTATTCATTACAGCGTTGCTAGGCATTTAGAAATGTTGAAAAAATATATTTTTTTACAAAAATCATGAAAGCGTTGCTAGGCATTTTGAAATGTTCAAGAAATATATTTTTTTTACATTATTCATTACAGCGTTGCTAGGCATTTTGAAAAGTTGAAAAAATATATTTTTTTCTCATTACTCATTACAGCGTTGCTACGCATTTAGAAATGTTGAAAACATATATTTTTTTCACAAAATTCATCAAAGCGTTGCTAGGCATTTTAAAATGTTGAAAAATTACATTTTTTTTACAAAATTCATAAAAGTGTTGCTAGGCACTTTTTAATGTTCAAAAAATATATTTTTTTCACATTATTCATTACAGCGTTGCTAGGCATTTTGAAATGTTGAAAAATTATATTTTTTTACGCAATTCGAGAAAGCGTTGCTAAGCATTTTAAAATGTTGAAATAATACATATTTTTACAAAACTCATGAAAGCGTTGCTAGGCATTTTGAAATGTTGAAAAAATATATTTTTTTTACGCAATTCGAGAAAGCGTTGCTAGGCATTTTAAAATGTTGAAATAATACATTTTTTTCACAAAACTCATGAAAGCGTTGCTAGGCATTTTAAAATGTTGAAAAAACATATTTTTTTTATAATTTTTATGAAAGCGTTGCTAGGCATTTTGAAATGTTTAAAAAATATATTTATTTCACACAATTATTGAAAGCGTTGCTAGGCATTTTAAAATGTTGAAAAAATATATTTTTTTTACAAAATTTGAGAAAGCGTTGCTAGGCATTATGAAATGTTGAAAAAATATATTTTTTTCAAAATTCATGAAAGCGTTGCTAGGCATTTTGAAATGTTTAAAAAAGTATATTTTTTTCACATTATTCATAACAGCGTTGCTAGGCATTTAGAAATGTTGAAAAAATATATTTATTTCACAAAATTCATGAAAGCTTTGCTAGGCATTTTAAAATGTTAAAAAAGTATATTTTTTTCACATTATTCATAACAGCGTTGCTAGGCATTTTGAAATGTTGAAAAAATATTTTTTTTCACAAAATTCATGAAATAGTTGCTAGGCATTTTAAAATGTTGAAAAAATATATTTTTTTTTTACAAAACACATGAAAGCGTTGCTAGGCACTTTGAAATGTTGAAAAAATGTATTTTTTTTACAAAATTCATGAAAGCGTCGCTAAGCATTTTGAAATGTTTAAAAAATATATTTTTTTCACATTATTCATCACAGCGTTGCTAGGCATTTTGAAAAGTTGAAAAAATATATTTTTTTTACGCAATTCGAGAAAGAGTTGCTAGGCATTTTAAAATGTTGAAATAATACATTTTTTTCACAAAACTCATGAAAGCGTTGCTAGGCATTTTAAAATGTTGAAAAAATATATTTTTTTTACAATTTTTATGAAAGCGTTGCTAGGCATTTTGAAATGTTTAAAAAATATATTTATTTCACACAATTATTGAAAGCGTTGCTAGGCATTTTAAAATGTTGAAAAAATATATTTTTTTTACAAAATTCATGAAAGCGTTGCTAGGCACTTTAAAATGTTGAAAAAATATATTTTTTTTACAAAATTCATGAAAGCGTCGCTAGGCATTTTGAAATGTTTAAAAAATATATTTTTTTCACATTATTCATTACAGCGTTGCTAGGCATTTAGAAATGTTGAAAACATATATTTTTTTCACAAAATTCATCAAAGCGTTGCTAGGCATTTTAAAATGTTGAAAAATTACATTTTTTTTACAAAATTCATAAAAGTGTTGCTCGCCACTTTTTAATGTTCAAAAAATATATTTTTTTCACATTATTCATTACAGCGTTGCTAGGCATTTTGAAATGTTGAAAAATTATATTTTTTTACGCAATTCGAGAAAGCGTTGCTAAGCATTTTAAAATGTTGAAATAATACATTTTTTTTACAAAACTCATGAAAGCGTTGCTAGGCATTTTGAAAAGTTGAAAAAATATATTTTTTTTACGCAATTCGAGAAAGCGTTGCTAGGCATTTTAAAATGTTGAAATAATACATTTTTTCACAAAACTCATGAAAGCGTTGCTAGGCATTTTAAAATGTTGAAAAAATATATTTTTTTTACAATTTTTATGAAAGCGTTGCTAGGCATTTTGAAATGTTTAAAAAATATATTTATTTCACACAATTATTGAAAGCGTTGCTAGGCATTTTAAAATGTTGAAAAAATATATTTTTTTTACAAAATTTGAGAAAGCGTTGCTAGGCATTATGAAATGTTGAAAAAATATATTTTTTTCACAAAATTCATGAAAGCGTCGCTAAGCATTTTGAAATGTTTAAAAAATATATTTTTTTCACATTATTCATTACAGCGTTGCTAGGCATTTAGAAATGTTGAAAACATATATTTTTTTCACAAAATTCATCAAAGCGTTGCTAGGCATTTTAAAATGTTGAAAAATTACATTTTTTTTACAAAATTCATAAAAGTGTTGCTCGCCACTTTTTAATGTTCAAAAGATATATTTTTTTCACATTATTCATTACAGCGTTGCTAGGCATTTTGAAATGTTGAAAAATTATATTTTTTACGCAATTCGAGAAAGCGTTGCTAAGCATTTTAAAATGTTGAAATAATACATTTTTTTTACAAAACTCATGAAAGCGTTGCTAGGCATTTTGAAAAGTTGAAAAAATATATTTTTTTTACGCAATTCGAGAAAGCGTTGCTAGGCATTTTAAAATGTTGAAATAATACATTTTTTCACAAAACTCATGAAAGCGTTGCTAGGCATTTTAAAATGTTGAAAAAATATATTTTTTTTACAATTTTTATGAAAGCGTTGCTAGGCATTTTAAAATGTTGAAAAAATATATTTTTTTTACAAAATTTGAGAAAGCGTTGCTAGGCATTATGAAATGTTGAAAAAATATATTTTTTTCACAAAATTCATGAAAGCGTCGCTAAGCATTTTGAAATGTTTAAAAAATATATTTTTTTCACATTATTCATTACAGCGTTGCTAGGCATTTAGAAATGTTGAAAACATATATTTTTTTCACAAAATTCATCAAAGCGTTGCTAGGCATTTTAAAATGTTGAAAAATTACATTTTTTTTACAAAATTAATAAAAGTGTTGCTCGCCACTTTTTAATGTTCAAAAAATATATTTTTTTCACATTATTCATTACAGCGTTGCTAGGCATTTTGAAATGTTGAAAAATCATATTTTTTTACGCAATTCGAGAAAGCGTTGCTAGGCATTTTAAAATGTTGAAATAATACATTTTTTTTACAAAACTCATGAAAGCGTTGCTAGGCATTTTGAAAAGTAGAAAAAATATATTTTTTTTACGCAATTCGAGAAAGAGTTGCTAGGCATTTTAAAATGTTGAAATAATACATTTTTTTCACAAAACTCATGAAAGCGTTGCTAGGCATTTTAAAATGTTGAAAAAATATATTTTTTTTACAATTTTTATGAAAGCGTTGCTAGGCATTTTGAAATGTTTAAAAAATATATTTATTTCACACAATTATTGAAAGCGTTGCTAGGCATTTTAAAATGTTGAAAAAATATATTTTTTTTACAAAATTCATGAAAGCGTTGCTAGGCATTTTGAAATGTTTAAAAAAGTATATTTTTTTCACATTATTCATAACAGCGTTGCTAGGCATTTAGAAATGTTGAAAAAATATATTTATTTCACAAAATTCATGAAAGCGTTGCTAGGCATTTTAAAATGTTGGAAAAATATGTTTTTTTTACAAAACACATGAAAGCGTTGCTAGGCACTTTGAAATGTTGAAAATATATATTTTTTTCACATTATTCATTACAGCGTGGCTAGGCATTTAGAAATGTTGAAAAAATATATTTTTTTCACAAAATTCATCAAAGCGTTGCTAGGCATTTTAAAATGTAGAAAAAATATATTTTTTTTACACAATTCGAGAAAGCGTTGCTAGGCATTTTAAAATGTTGAAAAATAAATTTTTTTCACAAAACTCATGAAAGCGTTGCTAGGCATTTTGAAATGTTGAAAAAATATATTTTTTTTACGTAATTAGAGAAAGCGTTGCTAGGCATTTTAAAATGTTGAAATAATACATTTTTTCACAAAACTCATGAAAGCGTTGCTAGGCATTTTAAAATGTTGAAAAAATACATTTTTTTTACAAAATTTGAGAAAGCGTTGCTAGGCATTATGAAATGTTGAAAAAATATATTTTTTTTACAAAATTCATGAAAGCGTTGCTAGGCATTTTGAAATGTTTAAAAAAGTATATTTTTTTCACATTATTCATAACAGCGTTGCTAGGCATTTAGAAATGTTGAAAAAATATATTTATTTCACAAAATTCATGAAAGCGTTGCTAGGCATTTTAAAATGTTAAAAAAATATATTTTTTTCACATTATTCATAACAGCGTTGCTAGGCATTTTGAAATGTTGAAAAAATATTTTTTTTCACAAAATTCATGAAATAGTTGCTAGGCATTTTAAAATGTTGAAAAAATATATTTTTTTTTTTTACAAAACACATGAAAGCGTCGCTAGGCATTTTGAAATGTTTAAAAAATATATTTTTTCACATTATTCATTACAACCTTGCTAGACATTTAGAAATGTTGAAAAAATATATTTTTTTCACAAAATTCATCAAAGCGTTGCTAGGCATTTTAAAATGTTGAAAAAATATATTTTTTTCACATTATTCATAACAGCGTTGCTAGGCATTTTAAAATGTTGAAAAAATATATTTTTTTTACAAAACACATGAAAGCGTTGCTAGGCACTTTGAAATGTTGAAAAAATATATTTTTTTTACAAAATTCATGAAAGCGTCGCTAGGCATTTTGAAATGTTTAAAAAATATATTTTTTCACATTATTCATTACAGCGTTGCTAGACATTTAGAAATGTTGAAAAAATATATTTTTTTCTCAAAATTCATCAAAGCGTTGCTAGGCATTTTAAAATGTTGAAAAACTATATTTTTTTTACAAAACACATGAAAGCGTTGCTAGGCACTTTAAAATGTTGAAAATATATATTTTTTTTTTTACAAAATTCATGAAATCGTTGCTAGGCATTTTGAAATGTTTAAAAAATATATTTTTTTCACATTAATCATTACAGCGTTACTAGGCATTTTGAAATGTTTAAAAAATATATTTTTTTTACACAATTTGAGAAAGCGTTGCTAGGCATTTTAAAATGTAGAAAAATACATTTTTTTCACAAAACTCATGAAAGCGTTGCTAGGCATTTTGAAATGTTGAAAAAATATATTTTTTTTACGTAATTCGAGAAAGCGTTGCTAGGCATTTTAAAATGTTGAAATAATACATTTTTTCACAAAACTCATGAAAGCGTTGCTAGGCATTTTAAAATGTTGAAAAAATATATTTTTTTCACAAAATTCATCAAAGCGTTGCTAGGCATTTTAAAATGTTGAAAAAATAAATTTTTTTCACATTATTCATAACAGCGTTGCTAGGCATTTTAAAATGTTGAAAAAATATATTTTTTTTACAAAACACATGAAAGCGTTGCTAGGCACTTTGAAATGTTGAAAAAATATTTTTTTTTACAAAATTCATGAAAGCGTTGCTAGGCATTTTGAAATGTTCAAGAAATATATTTTTTTTACATTATTCATTACAGCGTTGCTAGGCATTTTAAAATGTTGAAAAAATTTATTTTTTTCACAAAATTCATCAAAGCGTTGCTAGGCATTTTAAAATGTTGAAAAAATATATTTTTTTCACATTATTCATAACAGCGTTGCTAGGCATTTTAAAATGTTGAAAAAATATATTTTTTTTACAAAACACATGAAAGCGTTGTTAGGCACTTTGAAATGTTGAAAAAATATTTTTTTTTTACAAAATTCATGAAAGCGTTGCTAGGCATTTTGAAATGTTCAAAAAATATATTTTTTTTACATTATTTATTACAGCGTTGCTAGGCATTTTGAAATGTTGAAAAAATATATTTTTTTCACATTATTCATTACAGCGTTGCTAGGCATTTTAAAATGTTGAAAAAATATATTTTTTTTACAAAACACATGAAAGCGTTGCTAGGCACTTTGAAATGTTGAAAAAATATATTTTTTTACAAAATTCATGAAAGCGTTGCTAGGCATTTTGAAATGTTCAAGAAATATATTTTTTTTACATTATTCATTACAGCGTTGCTAGGCATTTTGAAAAGTTGAAAAAATATATTTTTTTCTCATTACTCATTACAGCGTTGCTACGCATTTATAAATGTTGAAAACATATAATTTTTTCACAAAATTCATCAAAGCGTTGCTAGGCATTTTAAAATGTTGAAAAATTACATTTTTTTTACAAAATTCATAAAAGTGTTGCTAGGCACTTTTTAATGTTCAAAAAATATATTTTTTTCACATTATTCATTACAGCGTTGCTAGGCATTTTGAAATGTTGAAAAATTATATTTTTTTACGCAATTCGAGAAAGCGTTGCTAAGCATTTTAAAATGTTGAAATTATAAATATTTTTTTTGCAAAACTCATGAAAGCGTTGCTAGGCATTTTGAAATGTTGAAAAAATATATTTTTTTTACAAAATTCATGAAAGCGTTGCTAGGCATTTTGAAATGTTTAAAAAAGTATATTTTTTTCACATTATTCATAACAGCGTTGCTAGGCATTTAGAAATGTTGAAAAAATATATTTATTTCACAAAATTCATGAAAGCATTGCTAGGCATTTTAAAATGTTAAAAAAATATATTTTTTTCACATTATTCATAACAGCGTTGCTAGGCATTTTGAAATGTTGAAAAAATATTTTTTTTACAAAATTCATGAATTAGTTGCTAGGCATTTTAAAATGTTGAACAAATATATTTTTTTTTTTACAAAACACATGAAAGCGTCGCTAGGCATTTTGAAATGTTTAAAAAATATATTTTTTTCACATTATTCATTACAGCGTTGCTAGGCATTTAGAAATGTTGAAAAAATATATTTATTTCACAAAATTCATCAAAGCGTTGCTAGGCATTTTAAAATGTTGAAAAAATATATTTTTTTTACAAAACACAAGAAAGCGTTGCTAGGCACATTGAAATGTTGAAAATATATAGTTTTTTTACAAAATTCATGAAATCGTTGCTAGGCATTTTGAAATGTTCAAAAAATGTATTTTTTTCACATTATTCATTACAGCGTTGCTAGGCATTTTGAAATGTTTAAAAAATATATTTTTTTACACAATTCGAGAAAGCGTTGCTAGGCATTTTAAAATGTTGAAAAATACATTTTTTTCACAAAACTCATGAAAGCGTTGCTAGGCATTTTGAAATGTTGAAAAAATATATTTTTTTTACGTAATTCGAGAAAGCGTTGCTAGGCATTTTAAAATGTTGAAATAATAGATTTTTTCAAAAAACTCATGAAAGCGTTGCTAGGCATTTTAAAATGTTGAAAAAATATAATTTTTTCACAAAATTCATCAAAGCGTTGCTAGGCATTTTAAAATGTTGAAAAAATATATTTTTTTCACATTATTCATAACAGCGTTGCTAGGCATTTTAAAATGTTGAAAAAATATATTTTTTTTACAAAACACATGAAAGCGTTGCTAGGCACTTTGAAATGTTGAAAATATATATTTTTTTTTACAAAATTCATGAAATCGTTGCTAGGCATTTTGAAATGTTCAAAAAATATATTTTTTTCACATTATTCATTACAGCGTTACTAGGCATTTTGAAATGTTTAAAAAATATATTTTTTTTACACAATTCGAGAAAGCGTTGCTAGGCATTTTAAAATGTTGAAAAAATAAATTTTTTTGACATTATTCATAACAGCGTTGCTAGGCATTTTAAAATGTTGAAAAAATATATTTTTTTTACAAAACACATAAAAAAGCGTTGCTAGGCACTTTGAAATGTTGAAAAAATATATTTTTTTACAAAATTCATGAAAGCGTTGCTAGGCATTTTGAAATGTTCAAGAAATATATTTTTTTTACATTATTCATTACAGCGTTGCTAGGCATTTTAAAATGTTGAAAAAATATATTTTTTTCACAAAATTCATCAAAGCGTTGCTAGACATTTTAAAATGTTGAAAAAATATATTTTTTTCACATTATTCATAACAGCGTTGCTAGGCATTTTAAAATGTTGAAAAAATATATTTTTTTTACAAAACACATGAAAGCGTTGTTAGGCACTTTGAAATGTTGAAAAAATATTTTTTTTTACAAAATTCATCAAAGCGTTGCAAGGCATTTTAAAATGTTGAAAAATTACATTTTTTTTACAAAATTCATAAAAGTGTTGCTAGGCACTTTTTATTGTTCAAAAAATATATTTTTTTCACATTATTCATTACAGCGTTGCTAGGCATTTTGAAATGTTGAAAAATTATATTTTTTTACGCAATTCGAGAAAGCGTTGCTAAGCATTTTAAAATGTTGAAATAATACATTTTTTTTGCAAAACTCATGAAAGCGTTTCTAGGCATTTTAAAATGTTGAAAACATATATTTTTTTTACAATTTTTATGAAAGCGTTGCTAGGCATTTTGAAATGTTTAAAAAATATATTTATTTCACACAATTATTGAAAGCGTTGCTAGGCATTTTAAAATGTTGAAAAAATATATTTTTTTTACAAAATTTGAGAAAGCGTTGCTAGGCATTATGAAATGTTGAAAAAATATATTTTTTTTACAAAATTCATGAAAGCGTTGCTAGGAATTTTGAAATGTTTAAAAAAGTATATTTTTTTCACATTATTCATAACAGCGTTGCTAGGCATTTAGAAAAGTTGAAAAAATATATTTATTTCACAAAATTCATGAAAGCGTTGCTAGGCATTTTAAAATGTTAAAAAAATATATTTTTTTCACATTATTCATAACAGCGTTGCTAGGCACTTTGAAAAGTTGAAAAAATATATTTTTTTCTCATTACTCATTACAGCGTTGCTACGCATTTAGAAATGTTGAAAACATATATTTTTTTCACAAAATTCATCAAAGCGTTGCTAGGCATTTTAAAATGTTGAAAAATTACATTTTTTTTACAAAATTCATAAAAGTGTTGCTAGGCACTTTTTATTGTTCAAAAAATATATTTTTCCACATTATTCATTACAGCGTTGCTAGGCATTTTGAAATGTTGAAAAATTATATTTTTTTACGAAATTCGAGAAAGCGTTGCTAAGCATTTTAAAATGTTGAAATAATACATTTTTTTTGCAAAACTCATGAAAGCGTTGCTAGGCATTTTGAATTGTTGAAAAAATATATTTTTTTTACGCAATTCGAGAAAGCGTTGCTAGGTTTTTAAAATGTTGAAATAATACATTTTTTTCACAAAACTCATGAAAGCGTTGCTAGGCATTTTAAAATGTTGAAAAATATATTTTTTTTACAATTTTTATGAAAGCGTTGCTAGGCATTTTGAAATGTTGAAAAAATATATTTATTTCACACAATTATTGAAAGCGTTGCTAGGCATTTTAAAATGTTGAAAAAATATATTTTTTTTACAAAATTTGAGAAAGCGTTGCTAGGCATTATGAAATGTTGAAAAAATATATTTTTTTTACAAAATTCATGAAAGCGTTGCTAGGCATTTTGAAATGTTTAAAAAAGTATATTTTTTTCACATTATTCATAACAGCGTTGCTAGGCATTTAGAAATGTTGAAAAAATATTTTTTTTCACAAAATTCATGAAATAGTTGCTAGGCATTTTAAAATGTTCAAAAAATATATTTTTTCACATTATTCATTACAGCGTTGCTAGGCATTTTGAAATGTTGAAAAAATATATTTTTTTTACGTAATTCGAGAAAGCGTTGCTAGGCATTTTAAAATGTTGAAATAATACATTTTTTCACAAAACTTATGAAAGCGTTGCTAGGCATTTTAAAATGTTGAAAAAATATATTTTTTTCACAAAACACATGAAAGCGTTGCTAGGCACTTTGAAATGTTGAAAAAATATATTTTTTTTACAAAATTCATGAAAGCGTCGCTAGGCATTTTGAAATGTTTAAAAAATATATTTTTTTCACATTATTCATTACAGCGTTGCTAGGCATTTAGAAATGTTGAAAAAATATATTGTTTTCACAAAATTCATCAAAGCGTTGCTAGGCATTTTAAAATGTTGAAAAAATATATTTTTTTTACACAATTCGAGAAAGCGTTGCTAGGCATTTTAAAATGTTGAAAAATACATTTTTTTCACAAAACTCATGAAATCGTTGCTAGGCATTTTGAAATGTTGAAAAAATATATTTTTTTCACAAAATTCATCAAAGCGTTGCTAGGCATTTTAAAATGTTGAAAAAATATATTTTTTTTACAAAATTCATGTAAGCGTTGCTAGGCATTTTGAAAGGTTCAAAAAATATATTTTTTTCACATTATTCATTACAGCGTTGCTAGGCATTTTGAAATGTTTAAAAAATATATTTTTTTACACAATTCGAGAAAGCGTTGCTAGGCATTTTAAAATGTTGAAAAATACATATTTTTCACAAAAGTCATGAAAGCGTTGCTAGGCATTTTAAAATGTTGAAAAAATATATTTTTTTTACAATTTTTATGAAAGCGTTGCTAGGCATTTTGAAATATTTAAAAAATATATTTTTTTCACATTATTCATTACAGCGTTGCTAGGCATTTTGAAATGTTGAAAAAATTTATTTTTTCCACACAATTATTGAAAGCGTTGCTAGGCATTTTAAAATGATGAAAAAATATTTTTTTTTACAATATTCATGTAAGCGTTGCTAGGCATTTTGAAATGTGGAAAAAATATATTTTTTTTAAAAAATTTGAGAAAGCGTTGCTAGGCATTATGAAATGTTGAAAAAATATATTTTTTTTACAAAATTCATGAAAGCGTTGCTAGGCATTTTGAAATGTTTAAAAAAGTATATTTTTTTCACATTATTCATAACAGCGTTGCTAGGCATTTAGAAATGTTGAAAAAATATATTTATTTCACAAAATTCATGAAAGCGTTGCTAGGCATTTTAAAATGTTAAAAAAATATATTTTTTTCACATTATTCATTACAGCGTTGCTAGGCATTTTGAAATGTTGAAAAAATATTTTTTTTCACAAAATTCATGAAATAGTTGCTAGGCATTGTAAAATGTTGAAAAAATATATTTTTTTTTTTACAAAACACATGAAAGCGTTGCTAGGCACATTGAAATGTTGAAAAAATATATTTTTTTTACAAATTTCATGAAAGCGTCGCTAGGCATTTTGAAATGTTTAAAAAATATATTTTTTTCACATTATTCATTACAGCGTTGCTAGGTATTTTGAAATGTTGAAAAATTATATTTTTTTACGCAATTCGAGAAAGCGTTGCTAAGCATTTTAAAATGTTGAAATAATACATTTTTTTTACAAAACTCATGAAAGCGTTGCTAGGCATTTTGAAATGTTGAAAAAATATATTTTTTTTACGCAATTCGAGAAAGCGTTGCTAGGCATTTTAAAATGTTGAAATAATACATTTTTTTCACAAAACTCATGAAAGCGTTGCTAGGCATTTTAAAATGTTGAAAAAATATATTTTTTTTACAATTTTTATGAAAGCGTTGCTAGGCATTTTGAAATGTTTAAAAAATATATTTATTTCACACAATTATTGAAAGCGTTGCTAGGCATTTTAAAATGTTGAAAAAATATATTTTTTTTACAAAATTTGAGAAAGCGTTGCTAGGCATTATGAAATGTTGAAAAAATATATTTTTTTTACAAAATTCATGAAAGCGTTGCTAGGCATTTTGAAATGTTTAAAAAAGTATATTTTTTTCACATTATTCATAACAGCGTTGCTAGGCATTTAGAAATGTTGAAAAAATTTATTTATTTCACAAAATTCATGAAAGCGTTGCTAGGCATTTTAAAATGTTAAAAAAATATATTTTTTTCACATTATTCGTAACAGCGTTGCTAGGCTTTTTGAAATGTTGAAAAAATATTTTTTTTCACAAAATTCATGAAATAGTTGCTAGGCATTTTAAAATGTTGAAAAAATATTTTTTTTTTTACAAAACACATGAAAGCGTCGCTAGGCATTTTGAAATGTTAAAAAAATATATTTTTTTCACATTATTCATTACAGCGTTGCTAGGCATTTTGAAATGTTGAAAAAATATATTTTTTTTACGTTATTCGAGAAAGCGTTGCTAGGCATTTTAAAATGTTGAAAAAATATATTTTTTTCACAAAATTCATAAAAGCGTTGCTAGGCATTTTAAAATGTTGAAAAAATATATTTTTTCACATTATTCATATAGGCGTTGCTAGGCAATTTGAAATGTTGAAAAAATATATTTTTTTTACACAATTCGAGAAAGCGTTGCTAGGCATTTTGAAATGTTGAAAAACTATATTTTTTTCACACAATTATTGAAAGCGTTGCTAGGCATTTTAAAATGTTGAAAAAATATATTTTTTCACAAAATTTATGAAAGCTTTGCAAGGAATTTTAAAATGTTGAAAAAATATATTTTTTCACATTTATCATAACAGCGTTGCTAGGCAATTTGAAATGTTGAAAAAATATATTTTGTTTACACAATTCGAGAAAGCGTTGCTAGGCATTTTGAAATGTTGAAAAACTATATTTTTTTCACACAATTATTGAAAGCATTGCTAGGCATTTTAAAATGTTGAAAAAATATATTTTTTTCACATTATTCATAACAGCGTTGCCAGGAATTTAGAATTGTTGAAAAAATATATTTTTTTCACAAAATTCATGAAAGCGTTGCTAGGCATTTTAAAATGTTAAAAAAATATATTTTTTTCACATTATTCATAACAGCGTTGCCAGGAATTTAGAAATGTTGAAAAAATATATTTTTTTCACAAAATTCATGAAAGCGTTGCTAGGCATTTTAAAATGTTGAAAAAATATATTTTTTTCACATTATTCATAACAGCGTTGCTAGGCATTTTGAAATGTTGAAAAAATATATTTTTTTTACGATTTTTATGAAAGCGTTGCTAGGCATTTTGAAATGTTTAAAAAATATATATTTTTCACACAAGTATTGAAAGCGTTGCTAGGCATTTTAAAATGTTGAAAAATATATTTTTTTTACAAAATTTGAGAAAGCGTTGCTAGGCATTATGAAATGTTAAAAAATTATATTTTTTTACAAAATTCATGAAAGCGTTGATAGGCATTTTAAAATGTTGAAAAAATATATTTTTTTTCACATTATTCATAACAGCGTTGCTAGGCATTTTGAAATGTTGAAAAAATATATTTTTTTTACGATTCTTATGAAAGTGTTGCTAGGCATTTTGAAATGTTTAAAAAATATATATTTTTCACACAAGTATTGAAAGCGTTGCTAGGCATTTTGAAATGTTGAAAAAATATATTTTTTTACGCAATTCGAGAAAGCGTTGCTAGGCATTTTGAAATGTTGAAAAAATACATTTTTTTCACAAAACGAATGAAAGCGTTGCTAGGCATTTTGAAATGTTGAAAAAATATTTTTTTTTTTACGCAATTCGAGAAAGCGTTGCTAGGCATTTTAAGATGTTGAAATAATACATTTTTTCACAAAACTCATGAAAGCGTTGCTAGGCATTTTGAAATGTTTAAAAAATTTATTTTTTTCACATTATTCATTACAGCGTTTCTAGGCATTCAGAAAAATTGAAAAAATATATTTTTTTCACAAAATTCATCAAAGAGTTGCTAGGCATTTTAAAATGTTGAAAAATTATATTTTTTTTACAAAATTCATGAAAGCGTTGCTAGGCATTTTAAAATGTTGAAAAAATATATTTTTTTCACATTATTCATTACAGCGTTGCTAGGCATTTGGAAATGTTGAAAAAATATATTTTTTCCACACAATTATTGAAAGCGTTGCTAGACATTTTGAAATGTTGAAAAAATATATTGTTTTTACAATATTCATGAAAGCGTTGCTAGGCATTTTGAAATGTTTAAAAAATATATGTTTTCACATTATTCATAACAGCGTTGCTAGGCAATAGGATATGTTGATAAAATATATTTTTTTCACAAAATTCATGAAAGCATTGCTAGGCATTTCAAAATGTTGAAAAAATGTATTTTTTTCACATTATTCATAACAGCGTTACTAGGCATTTTGAAATGTTGAAAAAATATATTTTCTTTTCAAAATTCATGAAAGCGTTGCTAGGCATTTTAAAATGTTGAAAAAATATATTTTTTCACAAAATTTATGAAAGCTTTGCTAGGAATTTTAAAATGTTGAAAAAATATATTTTTTCACATTTATCATAACAGCGTTGCTAGGCAATTTGAAATGTTGAAAAAATATATTTTGTTTACACAATTCGAGAAAGCGTTGCTAGGCATTTTGAAATGTTAAAAAAATATATTTATTTCACACAATTATTGAAAGCGTTGCTAGGCATTTTAAAATGTTGAAAAAATATATTTTTTTTTACAAAATTCATGAAAGCGTTGCTAGGCATTTTGAAATGTTTAAAAAAGTATATTTTTTTCACATTATTCATAACAGCGTTGCTAGGCATTTAGAAATGTTGAATAAATATATTTATTTCCAAAATTCATGAAAGCGTTGCTAGGCATTTTAAAATGTTAAAAAAATATATTTTTTTCACATTATTCATAACAGCGTTGCTAGGCATTTTGAAATGTTGAAAAAATATTTTTTTTCACAAAATTCATGAAATAGTTGCTAGGCATTTTAAAATGTTGAAAAAATATATTTTTTTTTTTTACAAAACACATGAAAGCGTCGCTAGGCATTTTGAAATGTTAAAAAAATATATTTTTTTCACATTATTCATTACAGCGTTGCTAGGCATTTAGAAATGTTGAATAAATATATTTATTTCACAAAATTCATGAAAGCGTTGCTAGGCATTTTGAAAAGTTTAAACAATATATTTTTTTCACATTATTCATTACAGCGTTGCTAGGCATTTGGAAATGTTGAAAAAATATATTTTTTCCACACAATTATTGAAAGCGTTGCTAGGCATTTTGAAATGTTGAAAAAATATATTGTTTTTACAATATTCATGAAAGCGTTGCTAGGCATTTTGAAATGTTTAAAAAATATATGTTTTCACATTATTCATAACAGCGTTGCTAGGCAATAGGATATGTTGATAAAATATATTTTTTTCACAAAATTCATGAAAGCGTTGCTAGGCATTTCAAAATGTTGAAAAAATGTATTTTTTTCACATTATTCATAACAGCGTTACTAGGCATTTTGAAATGTTGAAAAAATATATTTTCATTTCAAAATTCATGAAAGCGTTGCTAGGCATTTTAAAATGTTGAAAAAATATATTTTTTTCACATTATTCATAACAGCGTTGCTAGGCATTTTGAAATGTTGAAAAAATATTTTATTTCACAAAATTCATGAAAGCGTTTCTAGGCATTTTAAAATGTTGAAAAAATATATTTTTTTTACAAAACACATGAAATCGTTGCTAGGCACTTTGAAATGTTGAAAAAATATATTTATTTCACACAATTATTGAAAGCGTTGCTAGGCATTTTAAAATGTTGAAAAAATATATTTTTTTTTACAAAATTCATGAAAGCGTTGCTAGGCATTTTGAAATGTTTAAAAAAGTATATTTTTTTCACATTATTCATAACAGCGTTGCTAGGCATTTTGAAATGTTGAAAAAATATTTTTTTTCACAAAATTCATGAAATAGTTGCTAGGCATTTTAAAATGTTGAAAAAATATATTTTTTTTTTTACAAAACACATGAAAGCGTCGCTAGGCATTTTGAAATGTTAAAAAAATATATTTTTTTCACATTATTCATTACAGCGTTGCTAGGCATTTAGAAATGTTGAATAAATATATTTATTTCACAAAATTCATGAAAGCGTTGCTAGGCATTTTAAAATGTTAAAAAAATTTATTTTTTTCACATTATTCATAACAGCGTTGCTAGGCATTTTGAAATGTTGAAAAAATACTTTTTTTCACAAAATTCATGAAATAGTTGCTAGGCATTTTAAAATGTTGAAAAAATATATTTTTTTTTTTACAAAACACATGAAAGCGTCGCTAGGCATTTTGAAATGTTAAAAAAATATATTTTTTTCACATTATTCATTACAGCGTTGCTAGGCATTTTGAAATGTTGAAAAAATATATTTTTTTTACGTAATTCGAGAAAGCGTTGCTAGGCATTTTAAAATGTTGAAATAATACATTTTTTCACAAAACTCATGAAACCGTTGCTAGGCATTTTAAAATGTTGAAAAAATATATTTTTTTTACAATTTTTATGAAAGCGTTGCTATGCATTTTGAAATATTTAAAAAATATATTTTTTTCACATTATTCATTACAGCGTTGCTAGGCATTTTGAAATGTTGAAAAAATTTATTTTTTCCACACAATTATAGAAAGCGTTGCTAGGCATTTTAAAATGATGAAAAAATATTTTTTTTTACAATATTCATGTAAGCGTTGCTAGGCATTTTGAAATGTTCAAAATATATATTTTCTTCACATTATTCATTACAGCGTTGCTAGGCACTTCGAAATGTTGAAAAAATAATTTTTTTCCCACAATTATTGAATGCGTTGCTAGGCATTTTAAAATGTTGAAAAATTTTTTTTTTTTTTAAAACACATGAAAGCGTTGCTAGGCACTTTGAAATGTTCAAAAAATATATATTTTTCACATTATTCATTACAGCGTTGCTAGGCATTTTGAAATGTTAAAAAAATATATTTTTTTTACACAATTCGAGAAAGCGTTGCTAGGCACTTTAAAATGTTGAAAAAATATATTTTTTCCACACAATTATTGAAAGCGTTGCTAGGCATTTTGAAATGTTGAAAAAATATATTGTTTTTACAATATTCATGAAAGCGTTGCTAGGCATTTTGAAATGTTTAAAAAATATATGTTTTCACATTATTCATAACAGCGTTGCTAGGCAATAGGATATGTTGATAAAATATATTTTTTTCACAAAATTCATGAAAGCGTTGCTAGGCATTTCAAAATGTTGAAAAAATGTATTTTTTTCACATTATTCATAACAGCGTTACTAGGCATTTTGAAATGTTGAAAAAATATATTTTCATTTCAAAATTCATGAAAGCGTTGCTAGGCATTTTAAAATGTTGAAAAAATATATTTTTTTCACATTATTCATAACAGCGTTGCTAGGCATTTTGAAATGTTGAAAAAATATTTTATTTCACAAAATTCATGAAAGCGTTTCTAGGCATTTTAAAATGTTGAAAAAATATATTTTTTTTACAAAACACATGAAATCGTTGCTAGGCACTTTGAAATGTTGAAAAAATATATTTATTTCACACAATTATTGAAAGCGTTGCTAGGCATTTTAAAATGTTGAAAAAATATATTTTTTTTTACAAAATTCATGAAAGCGTTGCTAGGCATTTTGAAATGTTTAAAAAAGTATATTTTTTTCACATTATTCATAACAGCGTTGCTAGGCATTTTGAAATGTTGAAAAAATATTTTTTTTCACAAAATTCATGAAATAGTTGCTAGGCATTTTAAAATGTTGAAAAAATATATTTTTTTTTTTACAAAACACATGAAAGCGTCGCTAGGCATTTTGAAATGTTAAAAAAATATATTTTTTTCACATTATTCATTACAGCGTTGCTAGGCATTTAGAAATGTTGAATAAATATATTTATTTCACAAAATTCATGAAAGCGTTGCTAGGCATTTTAAAATGTTAAAAAAATTTATTTTTTTCACATTATTCATAACAGCGTTGCTAGGCATTTTGAAATGTTGAAAAAATACTTTTTTTCACAAAATTCATGAAATAGTTGCTAGGCATTTTAAAATGTTGAAAAAATATATTTTTTTTTTTACAAAACACATGAAAGCGTCGCTAGGCATTTTGAAATGTTAAAAAAATATATTTTTTTCACATTATTCATTACAGCGTTGCTAGGCATTTTGAAATGTTGAAAAAATATATTTTTTTTACGTAATTCGAGAAAGCGTTGCTAGGCATTTTAAAATGTTGAAATAATACATTTTTTCACAAAACTCATGAAACCGTTGCTAGGCATTTTAAAATGTTGAAAAAATATATTTTTTTTACAATTTTTATGAAAGCGTTGCTATGCATTTTGAAATATTTAAAAAATATATTTTTTTCACATTATTCATTACAGCGTTGCTAGGCATTTTGAAATGTTGAAAAAATTTATTTTTTCCACACAATTATAGAAAGCGTTGCTAGGCATTTTAAAATGATGAAAAAATATTTTTTTTTACAATATTCATGTAAGCGTTGCTAGGCATTTTGAAATGTTCAAAATATATATTTTCTTCACATTATTCATTACAGCGTTGCTAGGCACTTCGAAATGTTGAAAAAATAATTTTTTTCCCACAATTATTGAATGCGTTGCTAGGCATTTTAAAATGTTGAAAAATTTTTTTTTTTTTTAAAACACATGAAAGCGTTGCTAGGCACTTTGAAATGTTCAAAAAATATATATTTTTCACATTATTCATTACAGCGTTGCTAGGCATTTTGAAATGTTAAAAAAATATATTTTTTTTACACAATTCGAGAAAGCGTTGCTAGGCACTTTAAAATGTTGAAAAATACATTTTTTTCAGAAAACTCATGAAAGCGTTGCTAGGTATTTTGATGTGATGAAAAAATATATTTTTTTACAAAATTCATGAAAGCGTTGCTAGGCATTTTGAAATGTTTAAAACAGTATATTTTTTTCACATTATTCATAACAGCGTTGCTAGGCATTTTGAAATGTTGAAAAAATATTTTTTTTCACAAAATTCATGAAATCGTTGCTAGGCAATTTAAAATGTTGAAAAAATATATTTTTTTTACAAAACACATGAAAGCGTTGCTAGGCACTTTGAAATGTTGAAAAAATATATTTTTTTTACAAAATTCATGATAGCGTTGCTAGGCATTTTAAAATGTTGAAATAATACATTTTTTTCACAAAACTCATGAAAGCGTTTCTAGGCATTTTGAAATGTTTAAAAAATATATTTTTTTCACATTATTCATTACAGCGTTGCTAGGCATTTTGAAATGTTGAAAAAATATATTTTTTTCACAAAATTCATCAAACCGTTGCTAGGCATTTTGAAATGTTGAAAAAATATATTGTTTTTACAATATTCATGAAAGCGTTGCTAGGCATTTTGAAATGTTTAAAAAATATATGTTTTCACATTATTCATAACAGCGTTGCCAGGCAATAGGATATGTTGATAAAATATATTTTTTTCACAAAATTCATGAAAGCGTTGCTAGGCATTTCAAAATGTTGAAAAAATGTATTTTTTTCACATTATTCATAACAGCGTTACTAGGCATTTTGAAATGTTGAAAAAATATATTTTCTTTTCAAAATTCATGAAAGCGTTGCTAGGCATTTTAAAATGTTGAAAAAATATTTTTTTTCACAAAATTCATGAAATCGTTGCTAGGCACTTTGAAATGTTGAAAAAATATATTTATTTCACACAATTATTGAAAGCGTTGCTAGGCATTTTAAAATGTTGAAAAAATATATTTTTTTTACAAAATTCATGAAAGCGTTGCTAGGCATTTTGAAATGTTTAAAAAAGTATATTTTTTTCACATTATTCATAACAGCGTTGCTAGGCATTTAGAAATGTTGAAAAAATATATTTATTTCACAAAATTCATGAAAGCGTTGCTAGGCATTTTAAAATGTTAAAAAAATATATTTTTTTCACATTATTCATAACAGCGTTGCTAGGCATTTTGAAATGTTGAAAAAATATTTTTTTTCACAAAATTCATGAAATAGTTGCTAGGCATTTTAAAATGTTGAAAAAATATATTTTTTTTTTTACAAAACACATGAAAGCGTCGCTAGGCATTTTGAAATGTTAAAAAAATATATTTTTTTCACATTATTCATTACAGCGTTGCTAGGCATTTTGAAATGTTGAAAAAATATATTTTTTTTACGTAATTCGAGAAAGCGTTGCTAGGCATTTTAAAATGTTGAAATAATACATTTTTTCACAAAACTTATGAAAGCGTTGCTAGGCATTTTAAAATGTTGAAAAAATATATTTTTTTCACAAAACACATGAAAGCGTTGCTAGGCATTTTGAAATGTTGAAAAAATATATTTTTTTTACGCAATTCGAGAAAGCGTTGCTAGGCATTTTAAAATGTTGAAAAAATTAATTTTTTTTACAATTTTTATGAAAGCGTTTCTAGGCATTTTGAAATGTTTAAAAAATATATTTTTTTCACATTATTCATTACAGCGTTGCTAGGCATTTTGAAATGTTGAAAAAATATTTTTTTTCACAAAATTCATGAAAGCGTTGCTAGGCATTTTAAAATGTTGAAATAATATATTTTTTTCACAAAACTCATGAAAGCGTTGCAAGGCATTTTGAAATGTTGAAAAAATATATTTTTTTTACGCAGTTCGAGAAAGCGTTGCTAGGCATTTTAAAATGTTGAAATAATACATTTTTTCACAAAACTCATGAAATAGTTGCTAGGCATTTTAAAATGTTGAAAAAATATATTTTTTTTTTTACAAAACACATGAAAGCGTCGCTAGGCATTTTGAAATGTTAAAAAAATATATTTTTTTCACATTATTCATTACAGCGTTGCTAGGCATTTTGAAATGTTGAAAAAATATATTTTTTTTACGTAATTCGAGAAAGCGTTGCTAGGCATTTTAAAATGTTGAAATAATACATTTTTTCACAAAACTCATGAAACCGTTGCTAGGCATTTTAAAATGTTGAAAAAATATATTTTTTTTACAATTTTTATGAAAGCGTTGCTAGGCATTTTGAAATATTTAAAAAATATATTTTTTTCACATTATTCATTACAGCGTTGCTAGGCATTTTGAAATGTTGAAAAAATTTATTTTTTCCACACAATTATTGAAAGCGTTGCTAGGCATTTTAAAATGATGAAAAAATATTTTTTTTTACAATATTCATGTAAGCGTTGCTAGGCATTTTGAAATGTTCAAAATATATATTTTCTTCACATTATTCATTACAGCGTTGCTAGGCACTTCGAAATGTTGAAAAAATAATTTTTTTCCCACAATTATTGAATGCGTTGCTAGGCATTTTAAAATGTTGAAAAATTTTTTTTTTTTAAAAAACACATGAAAGCGTTGCTAGGCACTTTGAAATGTTCAAAAAATATATATTTTTCACATTATTCATTACAGCGTTGCTAGGCATTTTGAAATGTTAAAAAAATATATTTTTTTTACACAATTCGAGAAAGCGTTGCTAGGCACTTTAAAATGTTGAAAAATACATTTTTTTCAGAAAACTCATGAAAGCGTTGCTAGGTATTTTGATGTGATGAAAAAATATATTTTTTTACAAAATTCATGAAAGCGTTGCTAGGCATTTTGAAATGTTTAAAACAGTATATTTTTTTCACATTATTCATAACAGCGTTGCTAGGCATTTTGAAATGTTGAAAAAATATTTTTTTTCACAAAATTCATGAAATCGTTGCTAGGCAATTTAAAATGTTGAAAAAATATATTTTTTTTACAAAACACATGAAAGCGTTGCTAGGCACTTTGAAATGTTGAAAAAATATATTTTTTTTACAAAATTCATGATAGCGTTGCTAGGCATTTTAAAATGTTGAAATAATACATTTTTTTCACAAAACTCATGAAAGCGTTTCTAGGCATTTTGAAATGTTTAAAAAATATATTTTTTTCACATTATTCATTACAGCGTTGCTAGGCATTTTGAAATGTTGAAAAAATATATTTTTTTCACAAAATTCATCAAACCGTTGCTAGGCATTTTGAAATGTTGAAAAAATATATTGTTTTTACAATATTCATGAAAGCGTTGCTAGGCATTTTGAAATGTTTAAAAAATATATGTTTTCACATTATTCATAACAGCGTTGCTAGGCAATAGGATATGTTGATAAAATATATTTTTTTCACAAAATTCATGAAAGCGTTGCTAGGCATTTCAAAATGTTGAAAAAATGTATTTTTTTCACATTATTCATAACAGCGTTACTAGGCATTTTGAAATGTTGAAAAAATATATTTTCTTTTCAAAATTCATGAAAGCGTTGCTAGGCATTTTAAAATGTTGAAAAAATATTTTTTTTCACAAAATTCATGAAATCGTTGCTAGGCACTTTGAAATGTTGAAAAAATATATTTATTTCACACAATTATTGAAAGCGTTGCTAGGCATTTTAAAATGTTGAAAAAATATATTTTTTTTACAAAATTCATGAAAGCGTTGCTAGGCATTTTGAAATGTTTAAAAAAGTATATTTTTTTCACATTATTCATAACAGCGTTGCTAGGCATTTAGAAATGTTGAAAAAATATATTTATTTCACAAAATTCATGAAAGCGTTGCTAGGCATTTTAAAATGTTAAAAAAATATATTTTTTTCACATTATTCATAACAGCGTTGCTAGGCATTTTGAAATGTTGAAAAAATATTTTTTTTCACAAAATTCATGAAATAGTTGCTAGGCATTTTAAAATGTTGAAAAAATATATTTTTTTTTTTACAAAACACATGAAAGCGTCGCTAGGCATTTTGAAATGTTAAAAAAATATATTTTTTTCACATTATTCATTACAGCGTTGCTAGGCATTTTGAAATGTTGAAAAAATATATTTTTTTTACGTAATTCGAGAAAGCGTTGCTAGGCATTTTAAAATGTTGAAATAATACATTTTTTCACAAAACTTATGAAAGCGTTGCTAGGCATTTTAAAATGTTGAAAAAATATATTTTTTTCACAAAACACATGAAAGCGTTGCTAGGCATTTTGAAATGTTGAAAAAATATATTTTTTTTACGCAATTCGAGAAAGCGTTGCTAGGCATTTTAAAATGTTGAAAAAATTAATTTTTTTTACAATTTTTATGAAAGCGTTTCTAGGCATTTTGAAATGTTTAAAAAATATATTTTTTTCACATTATTCATTACAGCGTTGCTAGGCATTTTGAAATGTTGAAAAAATATTTTTTTTCACAAAATTCATGAAAGCGTTGCTAGGCATTTTAAAATGTTGAAATAATATATTTTTTTCACAAAACTCATGAAAGCGTTGCAAGGCATTTTGAAATGTTGAAAAAATATATTTTTTTTACGCAGTTCGAGAAAGCGTTGCTAGGCATTTTAAAATGTTGAAATAATACATTTTTTCACAAAACTCATGAAAGCGTTGCTAGGCATTTTAAATTGTTGAAAAAATATATTTTTTTTGCAAATTTCCTTAAAGCGTTGCTAGGCATTTTGAAATGTTGAAAAAATATATTTTTTTCACAAAATTCATCAAACCGTTGCTAGGCATTTTAAAATGTTGAAAAATTATATTTTTTTTACAAAATTCATAAAAGTGTTGCTAGGCATTTTGAAATGTTCAAAAACTATATTTTTTTCACATTATTCATTACAACGTTGCTAGGCATTTGGAAATGTTGAAAAAATATATTTTTTCCACACAATTATTGAAAGCGTTGCTAGGCATTTTGAAATGTTGAAAAAATATATTGTTTTTACAATATTCATGAAAGCGTTGCTAGGCATTATGAAATGTTTAAAAAATATATGTTTTCACATTATTCATAACAGCGTTGCTAGGCAATAGGATATGTTGATAAAATATATTTTTTTCACAAAATTCATGAAAGCGTTGCTAGGCATTTCAAAATGTTGAAAAAATGTATTTTTTTCACATTATTCATAACAGCGTTACTAGGCATTTTGAAATGTTGAAAAAATATATTTTCTTTTCAAAATTCATGAAAGCGTTGCTAGGCATTTTAAAATGTTGAAAAAATATATTTTTTTCACATTATTCATAACAGTGTTGCTAGGCATTTTGAAATGTTGAAAAAATATTTTTTTTCACAAAATTCATGAAAGCGTTTCTAGGCATTTTAAAATGTTGAAAAAATATATTTTTTTTACAAAACACATGAAATCGTTGCTAGGCACTTTGAAATGTTGAAAAAATATATTTATTTCAAACAATTATTGAAAGCGTTGCTAGGCATTTTAAAATGTTGAAAAAATATATTTTTTTTACAAAATTCATGAAAGCGTTGCTAGGCATTTTAAAATGTTGAAATAATACATTTTTTTCACAAAACTCATGAAAGCGTTGCTAGGCATTTTGAAATGTTGAAAAAATATATTTTTTTTACGCAATTCGAGAAAGCGTTGCTAGGCATTTTAAAATGTTGAAAAAATTAATTTTTTTTACAATTTTTATGAAAGCGTTTCTAGGCATTTTGAAATGTTTAAAAAATATATTTTTTTCACATTATTCATTACAGCGTTGCTAGGCATTTAGAAATGTTGAAAAAATATATTTATTTCACAAAATTCATGAAAGCGTTGCTAGGCATTTTAAAATGTTGAAATAATACATTTTTTTCACAAAACTCATGAAAGCGTTGCTAGGCATTTTGAAATGTTGAAAAAATATATTTTTTTTACGCAATTCGAGAAAGCGTTGCTAGGCATTTTAAAATGTTGAAAAAATTAATTTTTTTTACAATTTTTATGAAAGCGTTTCTAGGCATTTTGAAATGTTTAAAAAATATATTTTTTTCACATTATTCATTACAGCGTTGCTAGGCATTTTGAAATGTTGAAAAAATATTTTTTTTCACAAAATTCATGAAAGCGTTGCTAGGCATTTTAAAATGTTGAAATAATACATTTTTTTCACAAAACTCATGAAAGTGTTGCTAGGCATTTTGAAATGTTGAAAAAATATATTTTTTTTACGCAGTTCGAGAAAGCGTTGCTAGGCATTTTAAAATGTTGAAATAATACATTTTTTCACAAAACTCATGAAAGCGTTGCTAGGCATTTTAAATTGTTGAAAAAATATATTTTTTTTGCAAATTTCCTTAAAGCGTTGCTAGGCATTTTGAAATGTTGAAAAAATATATTTTTTTCACAAAATTCATCAAACCGTTGCTAGGCATTTTAAAATGTTAAAAAATTATATTTTTTTTACAAAATTCATAAAAGTGTTGCTAGGCATTTTGAAATGTTCAAAAACTATATTTTTTTCACATTATTCATTACAGCGTTGCTAGGCATTTGGAAATGTTGAAAAAATATATTTTTTCCACACAATTATTGAAAGCGTTGCTAGGCATTTTGAAATGTTGAAAAAATATATTGTTTTTACAATATTCATGAAAGCGTTGCTAGGCATTTTGAAATGTTTAAAAAATATGTGTTTTCACATTATTCATAACAGCGTTGCTAGGCAATAGGATATGTTGATAAAATATATTTTTTTCACAAAATTCATGAAAGCGTTGCTAGGCATTTCAAAATGTTGAAAAAATGTATTTTTTTCACATTATTCATAACAGCGTTACTAGGCATTTTGAAATGTTGAAAAAATATATTTTTTTCACATTATTCATAACAGTGTTGCTAGGCATTTTGAAATGTTGAAAAAATATTTTTTTTCACAAAATTCATGAAAGCGTTTCTAGGCATTTTAAAATGTTGAAAAAATATATTTTTTTTACAAAACACATGAAATCGTTGCTAGGCACTTTGAAATGTTGAAAAAATATATTTATTTCACACAATTATTGAAAGCGTTGCTAGGCATTTTAAAATGTTGAAAAAATATATTTTTTTTACAAAATTCATGAAAGCGTTGCTAGGCATTTTGAAATGTTTAAAAAAGTATATTTTTTTCACATTATTCATAACAGCGTTGCTAGGCATTTAGAAATGTTGAAAAAATATATTTATTTCACAAAATTCATGAAAGCGTTGCTAGGCATTTTAAAATGTTAAAAAAATATATTTTTTCACATTATTCATAACAGCGTTGCTAGGCATTTTGAAATGTTGAAAAAATATTTTTTTTCACAAAATTCATGAAATAGTTGCTAGGCATTTTAAAATGTTGAAAAAATATATTTTTTTTTTTTACAAAACACATGAAAGCGTCGCTAGGCACTTTGAAATGTTAAAAAAATATATTTTTTTCACATTATTCATTACAGCGTTGCTAGGCATTTTGAAATGTTGAAAAAAAATATTTTTTTTACGTAATTCGAGAAAGCGTTGCTAGGTATTTTAAAATGTTGAAATAATACATTTTTTCACAAAACTTATGAAAGCGTTGCTAGGCATTTTAAAATGTTGAAAAAATATATTTTTTTCACAAAACACATGAAAGCGTTGCTAGGCACTTTGAAATGTTGAAAAAATATATTTTTTTTACAAAATTCATGAAAGCGTTGCTAGGCATTTTGAAATGTTTAAAAAAGTATATTTTTTTCACATTATTCATAACAGCGTTGCTAGGCATTTAGAAATGTTGAAAAAATATATTTATTTCACAAAATTCATGAAAGCGTTGCTAGGCATTTTAAAATGTTAAAAAAATATATTTTTTCACATTATTCATAACAGCGTTGCTAGGCATTTTGAAATGTTGAAAAAATATTTTTTTTCACAAAATTCATGAAATAGTTGCTAGGCATTTTAAAATGTTGAAAAAATATATTTTTTTTTTTTACAAAACACATGAAAGCGTCGCTAGGCACTTTGAAATGTTAAAAAAATATATTTTTTTCACATTATTCATTACAGCGTTGCTAGGCATTTTGAAATGTTGAAAAAAAATATTTTTTTTACGTAATTCGAGAAAGCGTTGCTAGGTATTTTAAAATGTTGAAATAATACATTTTTTCACAAAACTTATGAAAGCGTTGCTAGGCATTTTAAAATGTTGAAAAAATATATTTTTTTCACAAAACACATGAAAGCGTTGCTAGGCACTTTGAAATGTTGAAAAAATATATTTTTTTTACAAAATTCATGAAAGCGTCGCTAGGCATTTTGAAATGTTTAAAAAATATATTTTTTTCACATTATTCATTACAGCGTTGCTAGGCATTTAGAAATGTTGAAAAAATATATTTTTTTCACAAAATTCATCAAAGCGTTGCTAGGCATTTTAAAATGTTGAAAAAATATATTTTTTTTACAAAACACATGAAAGCGTTGCTAGGCATTTTGAAATGTTTAAAAAATATATGTTTTCACATTATTCATAACAGCGTTGCTAGGCAATAGGATATGTTGATAAAATATATTTTTTTCGCAAAATTCATGAAAGCGTTGCTAGGCATTTCAAAATGTTGAAAAAATGTATTTTTTTCACATTATTCATAACAGCGTTACTAGGCATCTTGAAATGTTGAAAAAATATATTTTCTTTTCAAAATTCATGAAAGCGTTGCTAGGCATTTTAAAATGTTGAAAAAATATATTTTTTTCACATTATTCATAACAGTGTTGCTAGGCATTTTGAAATGTTGAAAAAATATTTTTTTTCACAAAATTCATGAAAGCGTTTCTAGGCATTTTAAAATGTTGAAAAAATATATTTTTTTTACAAAACACATGAAATCGTTGCTAGGCACTTTGAAATGTTGAAAAAATATATTTATTTCACACAATTATTGAAAGCGTTGCTAGGCATTTTAAAATGTTGAAAAAATATATTTTTTTTACAAAATTAATGAAAGCGTTGCTAGGCATTTTGAAATGTTTAAAAAAGTATATTTTTTTCACATTATTCATAACAGCGTTGCTAGGCATTTAGAAATGTTGAAAAAATATATTTATTTCACAAAATTCATGAAAGCGTTGCTAGGCATTTTAAAATGTTAAAAAAATATATTTTTTCACATTATTCATAACAGCGTTGCTAGGCATTTTGAAATGTTGAAAAAATATTTTTTTTCACAAAATTCATGAAATAGTTGCTAGGCATTTTAAAATGTTGAAAAAATATATTTTTTTTTTTACAAAACATATGAAAGCGTCGCTAGGCATTTTGAAATGTTGAAAAAATATATTTTTTTTACGCAATTCGAGAAAGCGTTGCTAGGCATTTTAAAATGTTGAAAAAATTAATTTTTTTTACAATTTTTATGAAAGCGTTTCTAGGCATTTTGAAATGTTTAAAAAATATATTTTTTTCACATTATTCATTACAGCGTTGCTAGGCATTTTGAAATGTTGAAAAAATATTTTTTTTCACAAAATTCATGAAAGCGTTGCTAGGCATTTTAAAATGTTGAAATAATACATTTTTTTCACAAAACTCATGAAAGCGTTGCTAGGCATTTTGAAATGTTGAAAAAATATATTTTTTTTACGCAGTTCGAGAAAGCGTTGCTAGGCATTTTAAAATGTTTAAATAATACATTTTTTCACAAAACTTATGAAAGCGTTGCTAGGCATTTTAAATTGTTGAAAAAATATATTTTTTTTGCAAATTTCCTTAAAGCGTTGCTAGGCATTTTGAAATGTTGAAAAAATATATTTTTTTCACAAAATTCATCAAACCGTTGCTAGGCATTTTGAAATGTTGAAAAAATATATTTTTTTTACGCAGTTCGAGAAAGCGTTGCTAGGCATTTTAAAATGTTTAAATAATACATTTTTTCACAAAACTCATGAAAGCGTTGCTAGGCATTTTAAATTGTTGAAAAAATATATTTTTTTTGCAAATTTCCTTAAAGTGTTGCTAGGCATTTTGAAATGTTCAAAAACTTTTTTTTTTTCACATTATTCATTACAGCGTTGCTAGGCATTTGGAAATGTTGAAAAAATATATTTTTTCCACACAATTATTGAAAGCGTTGCTAGGCATTTTGAAATGTTGAAAAAATATATTGTTTTTACAATATTCATGAAAGCGTTGCTAGGCATTTTGAAATGTTTAAAAAATATATGTTTTCACATTATTCATAACAGCGTTGCTAGGCAATAGGATATGTTGATAAAATATATTTTTTTCACAAAATTCATGAAAGCGTTGCTAGGCATTTCAAAATGTTGAAAAAATGTATTTTTTTCACATTATTCATAACAGCGTTACTAGGCATTTTGAAATGTTGAAAAAATATATTTTCTTTTTAAAATTCATGAAAGCGTTGCTAGGCATTTTAAAATGTTGAAAAAATATATTTTTTTCACATTATTCATAAGTGTTGCTAGGCATTTTGAAATGTTGAAAAAATATTTTTTTTCACAAAATTCATGAAAGCGTTTCTAGGCATTTTAAAATGTTGAAAACATATATTTTTTTTACAAAACACATGAAATCGTTGCTAGGCACTTTGAAATGTTGAAAAAATATATTTATTTCACACAATTATTGAAAGCGTTGCTAGGCATTTTAAAATGTTGAAAAAATATATTTTTTTTACAAAATTCATGAAAGCGTTGCTAGGCATTTTGAAATGTTTAAAAAAGTATATTTTTTTCACATTATTCATAACAGCGTTGCTAGGCATTTAGAAATGTTGAAAAAATATATTTATTTCACAAAATTCATGAAAGCGTTGCTAGGCATTTTAAAATGTTAAAAAAATATATTTTTTCACATTATTCATAACAGCGTTGCTAGGCATTTTGAAATGTTGAAAAAATATTTTTTTTCACAAAATTCATGAAATAGTTGCTAGGCATTTTAAAATGTTGAAAAAATATATTTTTTTTTTACAAAACACATGAAAGCGTCGCTAGGCACTTTGAAATGTTAAAATAATATATTTTTTTCACATTATTCATTACAGCGTTGCTAGGCATTTTGAAATGTTGAAAAAATATATTTTTTTTACGTAATTCCAGAAAGCGTTGCTAGGCATTTTAAAATGTTGAAATAATACATTTTTTCTCAAAACTTATGAAAGCGTTGCTAGGCATTTTAAAATGTTGAAAAAATATATTTTTTTCACAAAACACATGAAAGCGTTGCTAGGCACTTTGAAATGTTGAAAAAATATATTTTTTTTACAAAATTCATGAAAGCGTCGCTAGGCATTTTGAAATGTTTAAAAAATATATTTTTTTCACATTATTCATTACAGCGTTGCTAGGCATTTAGAAATGTTGAAAAAATATATTTTTTTCACAAAATTCATCAAAGCGTTGCTAGGCATTTTAAAATGTTGAAAAAATATATTTTTTTTACAAAACACATGAAAGCGTTGCTAGGCATTTTGAAATGTTTAAAAAATATATGTTTTCACATTATTCATAACAGCGTTGCTAGGCAATAGGATATGTTGATAAAATATATTTTTTTCACAAAATTCATGAAAGCGTTGCTAGGCATTTCAAAATGTTGAAAAAATGTATTTTTTTCACATTATTCATAACAGCGTTACTAGGCATTTTGAAATGTTGAAAAAATATATTTTCTTTTCAAAATTCATGAAAGCGTTGCTAGGCATTTTAAAATGTTGAAAAAATATATTTTTTTCACATTATTCATAACAGTGTTGCTAGGCATTTTGAAATGTTGAAAAAATATTTTTTTTCACAAAATTCATGAAAGCGTTTCTAGGCATTTTAAAATGTTGAAAAAATATATTTTTTTTACAAAACACATGAAATCGTTGCTAGGCACTTTGAAATGTTGAAAAAATATATTTATTTCACACAATTATTGAAAGCGTTGCTAGGCATTTTAAAATGTTGAAAAAATATATTTTTTTTACAAAATTAATGAAAGCGTTGCTAGGCATTTTGAAATGTTTAAAAAAGTATATTTTTTTCACATTATTCATAACAGCGTTGCTAGGCATTTAGAAATGTTGAAAAAATATATTTATTTCACAAAATTCATGAAAGCGTTGCTAGGCATTTTAAAATGTTAAAAAAATATATTTTTTCACATTATTCATAACAGCGTTGCTAGGCATTTTGAAATGTTAAAAAAATATTTTTTTTCACAAAATTCATGAAATAGTTGCTAGGCATTTTAAAATGTTGAAAAAATATATATTTTTTTTTACAAAACACATGAAAGCGTCGCTAGGCATTTTGAAATGTTAAAAAAATATATTTTTTTCACATTATTCATTACAGCGTTGCTAGGCATTTTGAAATGTTGAAAAAATATATTTTTTTTACGTAATTCGAGAAAGCGTTGCTAGGCATTTTAAAATGTTGAAATAATACATTTTTTCACAAAACTTATGAAAGCGTTGCTAGGCATTTTAAAATGTTGAAAAAATATATTTTTTTCACAAAACACATGAAAGCGTTGCTAGGCACTTTGAAATGTTGAAAAAATATATTTTTTTTACAAAATTCATGAAAGCGTCGCTAGGCATTTTGAAATGTTTAAAAAATATATTTTTTTCACATTATTCATTACAGCGTTGCTAGGCATTTAGAAATGTTGAAAAAATATATTTTTTTCACAAAATTCATCAAAGCGTTGCTAGGCATTTTAAAATGTTGAAAAAATATATTTTTTTTACAAAACACATGAAAGCGTTGCTAGGCATTTTGAAATGTTTAAAAAATATATGTTTTCACATTATTCATAACAGCGTTGCTAGGCAATAGGATATGTTGATAAAATATATTTTTTTCACAAAATTCATGAAAGCGTTGCTAGGCATTTCAAAATGTTGAAAAAATGTATTTTTTTCACATTATTCATAACAGCGTTACTAGGCATTTTGAAATGTTGAAAAAATATATTTTCTTTTCAAAATTCATGAAAGCGTTGCTAGGCATTTTAAAATGTTGAAAAAATATATTTTTTTCACATTATTCATAACAGTGTTGCTAGGCATTTTGAAATGTTGAAAAAATATTTTTTTTCACAAAATTCATGAAAGCGTTTCTAGGCATTTTAAAATGTTGAAAAAATATATTTTTTTTACAAAACACATGAAATCGTTGCTAGGCACTTTGAAATGTTGAAAAAATATATTTATTTCACACAATTATTGAAAGCGTTGCTAGGCATTTTAAAATGTTGAAAAAATATATTTTTTTTACAAAATTAATGAAAGCGTTGCTAGGCATTTTGAAATGTTTAAAAAAGTATATTTTTTTCACATTATTCATAACAGCGTTGCTAGGCATTTAGAAATGTTGAAAAAATATATTTATTTCACAAAATTCATGAAAGCGTTGATAGGCATTTTAAAATGTTAAAAAAATATATTTTTTCACATTATTCATAACAGCGTTGCTAGGCATTTTGAAATGTTGAAAAAATATTTTTTTTCACAAAATTCATGAAATAGTTGCTAGGCATTTTAAAATGTTGAAAAAATATATATTTTTTTTTACAAAACACATGAAAGCGTCGCTAGGCATTTTGAAATGTTAAAAAAATATATTTTTTTCACATTATTCATTACAGCGTTGCTAGGCATTTTGAAATGTTGAAAAAATATATTTTTTTCACAAAATTCATGAAATAGTTGCTAGGCATTTTAAAATGTTGAAAAAATATATATTTTTTTTTACAAAACACATGAAAGCGTCGCTAGGCATTTTGAAATGTTAAAAAAATATATTTTTTTCACATTATTCATTACAGCGTTGCTAGGCATTTTGAAATGTTGAAAAAATATATTTTTTTTACGTAATTCGAGAAAGCGTTGCTAGGCATTTTAAAATGTTGAAATAATACATTTTTTCACAAAACTTATGAAAGCGTTGCTAGGCATTTTAAAATGTTGAAAAAATATATTTTTTTCACAAAACACATGAAAGCGTTGCTAGGCACTTTGAAATGTTGAAAAAATATATTTTTTTTACAAAATTCATGAAAGCGTCGCTAGGCATTTTGAAATGTTTAAAAAATATATTTTTTTCACATTATTCATTACAGCGTTGCTAGGCATTTAGAAATGTTGAAAAAATATATTTTTTTCACAAAATTCATCAAAGCGTTGCTAGGCATTTTAAAATGTTGAAAAAATATATTTTTTTTACAAAACACATGAAAGCGTTGCTAGGCATTTTGAAATGTTTAAAAAATATATGTTTTCACATTATTCATAACAGCGTTGCTAGGCAATAGGATATGTTGATAAAATATATTTTTTTCACAAAATTCATGAAAGCGTTGCTAGGCATTTCAAAATGTTGAAAAAATGTATTTTTTTCACATTATTCATAACAGCGTTACTAGGCATTTTGAAATGTTGAAAAAATATATTTTCTTTTCAAAATTCATGAAAGCGTTGCTAGGCATTTTAAAATGTTGAAAAAATATATTTTTTTCACATTATTCATAACAGTGTTGCTAGGCATTTTGAAATGTTGAAAAAATATTTTTTTTCACAAAATTCATGAAAGCGTTTCTAGGCATTTTAAAATGTTGAAAAAATATATTTTTTTTACAAAACACATGAAATCGTTGCTAGGCACTTTGAAATGTTGAAAAAATATATTTATTTCACACAATTATTGAAAGCGTTGCTAGGCATTTTAAAATGTTGAAAAAATATATTTTTTTTACAAAATTAATGAAAGCGTTGCTAGGCATTTTGAAATGTTTAAAAAAGTATATTTTTTTCACATTATTCATAACAGCGTTGCTAGGCATTTAGAAATGTTGAAAAAATATATTTATTTCACAAAATTCATGAAAGCGTTGCTAGGCATTTTAAAATGTTAAAAAAATATATTTTTTCACATTATTCATAACAGCGTTGCTAGGCATTTTGAAATGTTAAAAAAATATATTTTTTTCACATTATTCATTACAGCGTTGCTAGGCATTTTGAAATGTTGAAAAAATATATTTTTTTTACGTAATTCGAGAAAGCGTTGCTAGGCATTTTAAAATGTTGAAATAATACATTTTTTCACAAAACTTATGAAAGCGTTGCTAGGCATTTTAAAATGTTTAAAAAATATATTTTTTTCACATTATTCATTACAGCGTTGCTAGGCATTTAGAAATGTTGAAAAAATATATTTTTTTCACAAAATTCATCAAAGCGTTGCTAGGCATTTTAAAATGTTGAAAAAATATATTTTTTTTACAAAACACATGAAAGCGTTGCTAGGCATTTTGAAATGTTCAAAAAATATATTTTTTTCACATTATTCACTACAGCGTTGCTAGGCATTTTGAAATGTTTAAAAAATATATTTTTTTTACACAATTCGAGAAAGCGTTGATAGGCATTTTAAAATCTTGAAAAATACATTTTTCACAAAAGTCATGAAAGCGTTGCTAGGCATTTTGAAATGTTGAAAAAATATATTTTGTTTACGCAATTCGAGAAAGCGTTGCTAGACATTTTAAAATGTTAAAATAATACATTTTTTCACAAAACTCATGAAACCGTTGCTAGGCATTTTAAAATGTTGAGAAAATATATTTTTTTTACAATTTTTATGAAAGCGTTGCTAGGCATATTGAAATATTTAAAAAATATATTTTTTTCACATTATTCATTACAGCGTTGCTAGGCATTTGGAAATGTTGAAAAAATATATTTTTTCCACACAATTATTGAAAGCGTTGCTAGGCATTTTGAAATGTTGAAAAAATATATTGTTTTTACAATATTCATGAAAGCGTTGCTAGGCATTATGAAATGTTTAAAAAATATATGTTTTCACATTATTCATAACAGCGTTGCTAGGCAATAGGATATGTTGATAAAATATATTTTTTTCACAAAATTCATGAAAGCGTTGCTAGGCATTTCAAAATGTTGAAAAAATGTATTTTTTTCACATTATTCATAACAGCGTTACTAGGCATTTTGAAATGTTGAAAAAATATATTTTCTTTTCAAAATTCATGAAAGCGTTGCTAGGCATTTTAAAATGTTGAAAAAATATATTTTTATCACATTATTCATAACAGTGTTGCTAGGCATTTTGAAATGTTGAAAAAATATTTTTTTTCACAAAATTCATGAAAGCGTTTCTAGGCATTTTAAAATGTTGAAAAGATATATTTTTTTTACAAAACACATGAAATCGTTGCTAGGCACTTTGAAATGTTGAAAAAATATATTTATTTCACACAATTATTGAAAGCGTTGCTAGGCATTTTAAAATGTTGAAAAAATATATTTTTTTTACAAAATTCATGAAAGCGTTGCTAGGCATTTTGAAATGTTTAAAAAAGTATATTTTTTTCACATTATTCATAACAGCGTTGCTAGGCATTTAGAAATGTTGAAAAAATATATTTATTTCACAAAATTCATGAAAGCGTTGCTAGGCATTTTAAAATGTTGAAATAATACATTTTTTTCACAAAACTCATGAAAGCGTTGCTAGGCATTTTAAATTGTTGAAAAAATATATTTTTTTTGCGAATTTCCTTAAAGCGTTGCTAGGCATTTTGAAATGTTGAAAAAATATATTTTTTTCACAAAATTCATCAAACCGTTGCTAGGCATTTTAAAATGTTGAAAAATTATATTTTTTTTACAAAATTCATAAAAGTGTTGCTAGGCATTTTGAAATGTTCAAAAACTATATTTTTTTCACATTATTCATTACAGCGTTGCTAGGCATTTGGAAATGTTGAAAAAATATATTTTTTCCACACAATTATTGAAAGCGTTGCTAGGCATTTTGAAATGTTGAAAAAATATATTGTTTTTACAATATTCATGAAAGCGTTGCTAGGCATTTTGAAATGTTTAAAAAATATATGTTTTCACATTATTCATAACAGCGTTGCTAGGCAATAGGATATGTTGATAAAATATATTTTTTTCACAAAATTCATGAAAGCGTTGCTAGGCATTTCAAAATGTTCAAAAAATGTATTTTTTTCACATTATTCATAACAGCGTTACTAGGCATTTTGAAATGTTGAAAAAATATATTTTCTTTTCAAAATTCATGAAAGCGTTGCTAGGCATTTTAAAATGTTGAAAAAATATATTTTTTTCACATTATTCATAACAGTGTTGCTAGGCATTTTGAAATGCTGAAAAAATATTTTTTTTCACAAAATTCATGAAAGCGTTTCTAGGCATTTTAAAATGTTGAAAAAATATATTTTTTTTACAAAACACATGAAATCGTTGCTAGGCACTTTGAAATGTTGAAAAAATATATTTATTTCACACAATTATTGAAAGCGTTGCTAGGCATTTTAAAATGTTGAAAAAATATATTTTTTTTACAAAATTCATGAAAGCGTTGCTAGGCATTTTGAAATGTTTAAAAAAGTATATTTTTTTCACATTATTCATAACAGTGTTGCTAGGCATTTAGAAATGTTGAAAAAATATATTTATTTCACAAAATTCATGAAAGCGTTGCTAGGCATTTTAAAATGTTAAAAAAATATATTTTTTCACATTATTCATAACAGCGTTGCTAGGCATTTTGAAATGTTGAAAAAATATTTTTTTTCACAAAATTCATGAAATAGTTGCTAGGCATTTTAAAATGTTGAAAAAATATATTTTTTTTTTTACAAAACACATGAAAGCGTCGCTAGGCATTTTGAAATGTTAAAAAAATATATTTTTTTCACATTATTCATTACAGCGTTGCTAGGCATTTTGAAATGTTGAAAAAATAAATTTTTTTTACGTAATTCGAGAAAGCGTTGCTAGGCATTTTAAAATGTTGAAATAATACATTTTTTCACAAAACTTATGAAAGCGTTGCTAGGCATTTTTAAATGTTGAAAAAATATATTTTTTTCACAAAACACATGAAAGCGTTGCTAGGCACTTTGAAATGTTGAAAAATTATATTTTTGTTAAAAACACATGAAAGCGTTGCTAGGCACTTTGAAATGTTCAAAAAATATATATTTTTCACATTATTCATTACAGCGTTGCTAGGCATTTTGAAATGTTGAAAAAATATTTTTTTTCACAAAATTCATGAAATCGTTGCTAGGCAATTTAAAATGTTGAAAAAATATATTTTTTTTACAAAACACATGAAAGCGTTGCTAGGCACTTTGAAATGTTGAAAAAATATATTTTTTTTACAAAATTCATGATAGCGTTGCTAGGCATTTTAAAATGTTGAAATAATACATTTTTTTCACAAAACTCATGAAGCGTTGCTAGGCATTTTGAAATGTTGAAAAAATATATTTTTTTTACGCAATTCGAGAAAGCGTTGCTAGGCATTTTAAAATGTTGAAAAAATTAATTTTTTTTACAATTTTTATGAAAGCGTTTCTAGGCATTTTGAAATGTTTAAAAAATATATTTTTTTCACATTATTCATTACAGCGTTGCTAGGCATTTAGAAATGTTGAAAAAATATATTTTTTTCACAAAATTCATGAAAGCGTTGCTAGGCATTTTAAAATGTTGAAAAAATGTATTTTTTTCACATTATTCATAACAGCGTTGCTAGGCATTTTGAAATGTTGAAAAAATATATTTTTTTTACAAAATTCATGAAAGCGTTGCTAGGCATTTTGAAATGTTCAAAAAATATATTTTTTTCACATTATTCATTACAGCGTTGCTAGGCATTTTGAAATGTTGAAAATATATATTTTTTTTACACAATTCGAGAAAGTGTTGCTAGACATTTTAAAATGTTGAAAATTACATTTTTTTCACAAAACTCATGAAAGCGTTGCTAAGCATTTTGATGTGATGAAAAAATATATTTTTTTCACATTTTTCATAACTTCGTTGCTAGGCATTTTGAAAAGTGGAAAAAATATATTTTGTTTACCAAATTCATGAAAGCGTTGCTAGGCATTTGGAAATGTTGAAAAAATATATTCTTTTTACAAAATTCGAGAAAGCGTTGCTAGGCCTTTTGAAATGTTGAAAAAATATATTTTGTACAAAATTCATGAAAGCGTTGTTAGGCATTTTGAAATGTTTAAAAAATATATTTTTTCACATTATTCATAACAGCGTTGCTAGGCATTTTGAAATGTTGAAAAAATATATTTTTTTCACAAAATTCATAAAAGCGTTGCTAGGCATTTTAAAATGTTGAAAAAATATATTTTTTCACATTATTCATATAGGCGTTGCTAGGCAATTTGAAATGTTGAAAAAATATATTTTTTTTACACAATTCGAGAAAGCGTTGCTAGGCACTTTGAAATGTTGAAAAACTATATTTTTTTCACACAATTATTGAAAGCGTTGCTAGGCATTTTAAAATGTTGAAAAAATATATTTTTTTCACAAAATTTATGAAAGCTTTGCTAGGAATTTTAAAATGTTGAAAAAATATATTTTTTCACATTTATCATAACAGCGTTGCTAGGCAATTTGAAATGTTGAAAAAATATATTTTGTTTACACAATTCGAGAAAGCGTTGCTAGGCATTTTGAAATGTTGAAAAACTATATTTTTTTCACACAATTATTGAAAGCATTGCTAGGCATTTTAAAATGTTAAAAAAATATATTTTTTTCACATTATTCATAACAGCGTTGCCAGGAATTTAGAAATGTTGAAAAAATATATTTTTTTCACAAAATTCATGAAAGCGTTGCTAGGCATTTTAAAATGTTGAAAAAATATATTTTTTTCACATTATTCATAACAGCGTTGCTAGGCATTTTGAAATGTTGAAAAAATATATTTTTTTTACAAAATTTGAGAAAGCGTTGCTAGGCAATATGAAATGTTGAAAAAATATATTTTTTTACAAAATTCATGAAAGCGTTGCTAGGCATTTTGAAATGTTTAAAAAATTTATTTTTTCACTTTATTCATAACAGCGTTGCCAGGCATTTAGAAAAGTTGAAAAAATATATTTTTTTCACAAAATTCATGAAAGCGTTGCTAGGCATTTTGAAATGTTGAAAAAATATATTTTTTTTACGATTTTTATGAAAGTGTTGCTAGGCATTTTGAAATGTTTAAAAAATATATATTTTTCACACAAGTATTGAAAGCGTTGCTAGGCATTTTGAAATGTTGAAAAAATATATTTTTTTTACAATTTTTATGAAAGCGTTGCTAGGCATTATGAAATGTTTGAAAAATATATTTTTTTCACATTACTCATTACAGCGTTGCTAGGCATTTAGAAATGTTGAAAAATTATATTTTTTTTACAAAATTCATAAAAGTGTTGTTAGGCATTTTGAAATGTTCAAAAAATATATTTTTTTCACATTATTCATTACAGCGTTGCTAGGCATTTTCAAATGTTGAAAAAATATATTTTTTTACGCAATTCGAGAAAGCGTTGCTAGGCATTTTAAAATGTTGAAATAATACATTTTTTCACAAAACTCATAAAAGCGTTGCTAGGCATTTTGAAATGTTTGAAAAATATATTTTTTTCACATTATTCATTACAGCGTTTCTAGGCATTTAGAAAAATTGAAAAAATATATTTTTTTCACAAAATTCATCAAAGAGTTGCTAGGCATTTTAAAATGTTGAAAAATTATATTTTTTTTACAAAATTCATAAAAGCGTTGCTAGGCATTTTGAAATGTTTCAAAAATAAATTTTTTTCACACAATTATTGAAAGCGTTGCTAGGCATTTTAAAATGCTGAAAAAATATATTTTTTTTACTAAATTCATGAAAGCGTTGCTAGGCATTTTGAAAAGTTTAAAAAATATATTTTTTTCTCATTATTCATAACAGCGTTGCTAGGCATTTTGAAATGTTGAAAAAATATTTTTTTTCACAAAATTCATGAAAGCGTTGCTAGGCATTTTAAAATGTTAAAAAAATATATTTTTTTCACATTATTCATAACAGCGTTGCCAGGAATTTAGAAATGTTGAAAAAATATATTTTTTTCACAAAACTCATGAAAGCGTTGCTAGGCATTTTGAAATGTTGAAAAAATATATTTTTTTTACGCAATTGGAGAAAGCGTTGCTAGGCATTTTAAAATGTTGAAATAATACATTTTTTCACAAAACTCATGAAAGCGTTGCTAGGCATTTTAATATGTTGAAAAATATATTTTTTTTGCAAATTTCCTTAAAGCGTTGCTAGGTATTTTGAAATGTTGAAAAAATATATTTTTTTCACAAAATTCATCAAACCGTTGCTAGGCATTTTAAAATGTTGAAAAATTATATTTTTTTTACAAAATTCATAAAAGTGTTGCTAGGCATTTTGAAATGTTCAAAAAATATATTTTTTTCACATTATTCATTACAGCGTTGCTAGGCATTTTGAAATGTTGAAAAAATATATCGTTTTTACAATATTCATGAAAGCGTTGCTAGGCATTTTGAAATGTTTAAAAAATATATGTTTTCACATTATTCATAACAGCGTTGCTAGGCAATAGGATATGTTGATAAAATATATTTTTTTCACAAAATTCATGAAAGCGTTGCTAGGCATTTCAAAATGTCGAAAAAATGTATTTTTTTCACATTATTCATAACAGAGTTACTAGGCATTTTGAAATGTTGAAAAAATATATTTTTTTTACAAAACACATGAAATCGTTGCTAGGCACTTTGAAATGTTGAAAAAATATATTTTTTTTACAAAATTCATGAAAGCGTTGCTAGGCATTTTGAAATGTTCAAAAAATATATTTTTTTTACATTATTCATTACAGCGTTGCTAGGCATTTTGAAATGTTGAAAAAATATAGTTTTATCACAAAATTCATCAAACCGTTGCTAGGCATTTTAAAATGTTGAAAAATTATGTTTTTTTTTCAAAATTCATAAAAGTGTTGCTAGGCATTTTGAAATGTAAAAAAAATATATTTTTTATACGCAATTCGAGAAATCGTTGCTAGGCATTTTAAAATGTTGAAATAATACATTTTTTCACAAAACTCATGAAAGCGTTGCTAGGCATTTTAAAATGTTGAAAAAATATATTTTTTTTACAAAACACATGAAATCGTTGCTAGGCACTTTGAAATGTTGAAAAAATATATTTTTTTTACAAAATTCATGAAAGCGTTGCTAGGCATTTTGAAATGTTCAAAAAATATATTTTTTTTACATTATTCATTACAGCGTTGCTAGGCATTTAGAAATGTTGAAAAAATATATTTTTTTCACAAAATTCATGAAAGCGTTATTAGGCATTTTAAATTGTTGAAAAAATATATTTTTTTCACATTATTCATAACAGCGTTGCTAGGCATTTTGAAATGTTGAAAAAATATTTTTTTTCACAAAATTCATGAAAGCGTTGCTATACATTTTAAAATGTTGAAAAAATATATTTTTTTTACAAAACACATGAAAGCGTTGCTAGGCACTTTGAGATGTTGAAAAAATATATTTTTTTTTCAAAATTCATGAAAGCGTTTCTAGGCATTTTGAAATGTTCAAAAAATATATATTTTTTACATTATTCATTACAGCGTTGCTAGGCATTTTGAAATGTTGAAAAAATATATTTTTTTCACAAAATTCATCAAACCGTTGCTAGGCATTTTAAAATGTTGAAAAATTATATTTTTTTTACAAAATTCATAAAAGTGTTGCTAGGCATTTTGAAATGTTCAAAATATATATATTTTTTTCACATTATTCATTACAGCGTTGCTAGGCATTTTGAAATGTGAAAAAATATATTTTTTTTACGCAATTCGAGAAAGCGTTGCTAGGCATTTTAAAATGTTGAAATAATACATTTTTTCACAAAACTCATGAAAGCGTTGCTAGGCATTTTAAAATGTTGAAAAAATTAATTTTTTTTACAATTTTTATGAAAGAGTTGCTAGGCATTTTGAAATGTTTAAAAAATATATTTTTTTCACATTATTCATTACAGCGTTGCTAGGCATTTAGAAATGTTGAAAAAATATATTTTTTTCACAAAATTCATCAAAGCGTTGCTAGGCATTTTAAAATGTTGAAAAAATATATTTTTTTACAAATTTCCTTAAAGCGTTGCTAGGCATTTTAAAATGTTGAAAAAATATATTTTTTTCACATTATTCATTACAGCGTTGCTAGGCATTTTGAAATGTTGAAAAAATATATTTTTTTCACAAAATTCATAAAAGTGTTGCTAGGCATTTTGAAATGTTCAAAAAATATATTTTTTTCACAAAATTCATGAAAGCGTTGCTAGGCATTTTAAAATGTTGAAAAAATATATTTTGTTCACATTATTCATAACAGCGTTGCTAGGCATTTTGAAATGTTGAAAAAATATATTTTTTTTACACAATTCGAGAAAGCGTTGCTTGGCATTTTGAAATGTTGAAAAAATATATTTTTTTCACATTATTCATAACAGCGTTGCTAGGCATTTTGAAATGTTGAAAAAATATATTTTTTTCACACAATTATTGAAAGCGTTGCTAGGCATTTTAAAATGTTGAAAAAATATATTTTTTTCATAAAATTCATGAAAGCGTTGCTAGGCATTTTACAATGATGAAAAATATATTTTTTCACATTATTCATAACAGCGTTGCTAGGCAATTTTAAATGTTTAAAAAATATATTTTTTCACATTATTCATAACAGCGTTGCTAGGCATTTTGAAATGTTGAAAAAATATATTTTTTTTACGCAATTCGAGAAAGCGTTGTTAGGCATTTTGGAATGTTGAAAAAATATATTTTTTTTACAAAATTCATGAAAGCATTCCTAGGCATTTTAAAATGTTGAAAAAAAAAACTGTTTTTCACATTATTCATAACAGCGTTGCTAGGCATTTTGATATGTTTAAAAAATATATTTTTTTCTCAAAAATTCATGAAAGGCTTGCTAGGCATTATAGATTGTTGAAAAAATATATTTTTTTTACAAAACACTTGAAAGCGTTGCTACTCACTTTGAAATGTTGAAAAAATATATTTTTTTCACATTATTCATTACAGCGTTGCTAGGCATTTTGAAATGTTGAAAAAATATATTTTTTTTACACAATTCGAGAAAGCGTTGCTAGGCATTTTAAAATGTTGAAAAAATATATTTTTATTTCAAAATTCATGAAAGCGTTGCTAGGCATTTTGAAATGTTTAAAAAATATATTTTTTTCACATTATTCATAACAGCGTTGCTAGGCATTTTGAAATGTTGAAAAAATATATTTTTTTACACAATTCGAGAAAGCGTTGCTACGCATTTTGAAATGTTGAAAAAATATATTTTGTTCACACAATTATTGAAAGCGTTGCTAGGCATTTTAAAATGTTGAAAAAATATATTTTTTCACATTATTCATAACAGCGTTGCTAGGCATTTTGAAATGTTGAAAATATATATTTTTTTACACAATTCAAGAAAGCGTTGCTAGGCATTTTAAAATGTTGAAAAAATATATTTTTATTTCAAAATTCATGAAAGCGTTGCTAGGCATTTTGAAATGTTTAAAAAATATATTTTTTTCACATTATTCATAACAGCGTTGCTAGGCATTTTGAAATGTTGAAAAAATATATTTATTTACACAATTCGAGAAAGCGTTGCTTCGCATTTTGAAATGTTGAAAAAATATATTTTGTTCACACAATTATTGAAAGCGTTGCTAGGCATTTTAAAATGTTGAAAAAATATATTTTTTCACATTATTCATAACAGCGTTGCTAGGCATTTTGAAATGTTGAAAAAATATATTTTATTACACAATTCGAGAAACCGTTGTTATGCATTTTGAAATGTTGAAAAAATATATTTTTTTACACAATTCGAGAAAGCGTTGCTAGGCATTTTGAAATGTTGAAAAAATATATTTTTTTCACAAAATTCATGAAAGCGTTGCTAGGCATTTTAAAATGTAGAAAAAATATATTTTGTTCACATTATTCATAACAGCGTTGCTAGGCATTTTGAAATGTTGAAAAAATATATTTTTTTACACAATTCGAGAAAGCGTTGCTAGACATTTTAAAATGTTGAAAAAATATATTTTTTTCACATTATTCATAACAGCGATGCTAGGCATTTTAAAATGTTGAAAAAATATATTTTTTTCACATTATTAATAACAGCGTTGCTAGGCATTTTGAAATGTTGAAAAAATATTTTTTTTCACAAAATTCTTGAAAGCGTTTCTAGGCATTTTAAAATGTTGAAAAAATATATTTTTTTTACAAAACACATGAAATCGTTGCTAGGCACTTTGAAATGTTGAAAAAATATATTTTTTTTACAAAATTCATGAAAGCGTTGCTAGGCATTTTGAAATGTTCAAAAAATATATTTTTTTTACATTATTCATTACAGCGTTGCTAGGCATTTTGAAATGTTGAAAAAATATAGTTTTATCACAAAATTCATCAAACCGTTGCTAGGCATTTTAAAATGTTGAAAAATTATGTTTTTTTTTCAAAATTCATAAAAGTGTTGCTAGGCATTTTGAAATGTTGAAAAAATATATTTTTTATACGCAATTCGAGAAATCGTTGCTAGGCATTTTAAAATGTTGAAATAATACATTTTTTCACAAAACTCATGAAAGCGTTGCTAGGCATTTTAAAATGTTGAAAAAATATATTTTTTTTACAAAACACATGAAATCGTTGCTAGGCACTTTGAAATGTTGAAAAAATATATTTTTTTTACAAAATTCATGAAAGCGTTGCTAGGCATTTTGAAATGTTCAAAAAATATATTTTTTTTACATTATTCATTACAGCGTTGCTAGGCATTTAGAAATGTTGAAAAAATATATTTTTTTCACAAAATTCATGAAAGCGTTATTAGGCATTTTAAATTGTTGAAAAAATATATTTTTTCACATTATTCATAACAGCGTTGCTAGGCATTTTGAAATGTTGAAAAAATATTTTTTTTCACAAAATTCATGAAAGCGTTGCTATACATTTTAAAATGTTGAAAAAATATATTTTTTTTACAAAACACATGAAAGCGTTGCTAGGCACTTTGAGATGTTGAAAAAATATATTTTTTTTTCAAAATTCATGAAAGCGTTTCTAGGCATTTTGAAATGTTCAAAAAATATATATTTTTTACATTATTCATTACAGCGTTGCTAGGCATTTTGAAATGTTGAAAAAATATATTTTTTTCACAAAATTCATCAAACCGTTGCTAGGCATTTGAAAATGTTGAAAAATTATATTTTTTTTACAAAATTCATAAAAGTGTTGCTAGGCATTTTGAAATGTTCAAAATATATATATTTTTTTCACATTATTCATTACAGCGTTGCTAGGCATTTTGAAATGTGAAAAAATATATTTTTTTTACGCAATTCGAGAAAGCGTTGCTAGGCATTTTAAAATGTTGAAATAATACATTTTTTTCACAAAACTCATAAAAGCATTGCTAGGCATTTTGAAATGTTGAAAAAATATATTTTGTTTACGCAATTTGAGAAAGCGTTGCTAGGCATTTTAAAATGTTGAAATAATACATTTTTTCACAAAACTCATGAAAGCGTTGCTAGGCATTTTAAAATGTTGAAAAAATTAATTTTTTTTACAATTTTTATGAAAGAGTTGCTAGGCATTTTGAAATGTTTAAAAAATATATTTTTTTCACATTATTCATTACAGCGTTGCTAGGCATTTAGAAATGTTGAAAAAATATATTTTTTTCACAAAATTCATCAAAGCGTTGCTAGGCATTTTAAAATGTTGAAAAAATATATTTTTTTACAAATTTCCTTAAAGCGTTGCTAGGCATTTTAAAATGTTGAAAAAATATATTTTTTTCACATTATTCATTACAGCGTTGCTAGGCATTTTGAAATGTTGAAAAAATATATTTTTTTCACAAAATTCATAAAAGTGTTGCTAGGCATTTTGAAATGTTCAAAAAATATATTTTTTTCACAAAATTCATGAAAGCGTTGCTAGGCATTTTAAAATGTTGAAAAAATATATTTTGTTCACATTATTCATAACAGCGTTGCTAGGCATTTTGAAATGTTGAAAAAATATATTTTTTTTACACAATTCGAGAAAGCGTTGCTTGGCATTTTGAAATGTTGAAAAAATATATTTTTTTCACATTATTCATAACAGCGTTGCTAGGCATTTTGAAATGTTGAAAAAATATATTTTTTTCACACAATTATTGAAAGCGTTGCTAGGCATTTTAAAATGTTGAAAAAATATATTTTTTTCATAAAATTCATGAAAGCGTTGCTAGGCATTTTACAATGATGAAAAATATATTTTTTCACATTATTCATAACAGCGTTGCTAGGCAATTTTAAATGTTTAAAAAATATATTTTTTCACATTATTCATAACAGCGTTGCTAGGCATTTTGAAATGTTGAAAAAATATATTTTTTTTACGCAATTCGAGAAAGCGTTGTTAGGCATTTTGGAATGTTGAAAAAATATATTTTTTTTACAAAATTCATGAAAGCATTCCTAGGCATTTTAAAATGTTGAAAAAAAAAACTGTTTTTCACATTATTCATAACAGCGTTGCTAGGCATTTTGATATGTTTAAAAAATATATTTTTTTCTCAAAAATTCATGAAAGGCTTGCTAGCCATTATAGATTGTTGAAAAAATATATTTTTTTTACAAAACACTTGAAAGCGTTGCTACTCACTTTGAAATGTTGAAAAAATATATTTTTTTCACATTATTCATTACAGCGTTGCTAGGCATTTTGAAATGTTGAAAAAATATATTTTTTTTACACAATTCGAGAAAGCGTTGCTAGGCATTTTAAAATGTTGAAAACATATATTATTTTAAAAAAATTCATGAAAGCGTTGCTAGGCGTTTGGAATGTTTAAAAAATATATTTTTTTCACATTATTCATAACAGCGTTGCTAGGCATTTTGAAATGTTGAAAAAATATTTTTTTTTCACAAAATCCATGAAAGCGTTGTTAGGCATTTTAAAATGTTGAAAAAATATATTTTTTCACATTATTCATAACAGTGTTGCTACGCATTTTGAAATGTTGAAGGAATATATTTTATTTACACAATGCGAGAAAGCGTTGCTAGGCATTTTGAAATGTTGAAAAAATATATTTTTTTCACACTATTATTGAAAGCGGATATGTTGAAAAAATATATTTTTTTCACACAATTATTGAAAGCGTTGCTAGGCATTTTAAAATGTTGAAAAAATATATTTTTATTTCAAAATTCATGAAAGCGTTGCTAGGCATTTTGAAATGTTTAAAAAATATATTTTTTTCACATTATTCATAACAGCGTTGCTAGGCATTTTGAAATGTTGAAAAAATATATTTTTTTACACAATTCGAGAAAGCGTTGCTACGCATTTTGAAATGTTGAAAAAATATATTTTGTTCACACAATTATTGAAAGCGTTGCTAGGCATTTTAAAATGTTGAAAAAATATATTTTTTCACATTATTCATAACAGCGTTGCTAGGCATTTTGAAATGTTGAAAATATATATTTTTTTACACAATTCAAGAAAGCGTTGCTAGGCATTTTAAAATGTTGAAAAAATATATTTTTATATCAAAATTCATGAAAGCGTTGCTAGGCATTTTGAAATGTTTAAAAAATATATTTTTTTCACATTATTCATAACAGCGTTGCTAGGCATTTTGAAATGTTGAAAAAATATATTTATTTACACAATTCGAGAAAGCGTTGCTACGCATTTTGAAATGTTGAAAAAATATATTTTGTTCACACAATTATTGAAAGCGTTGCTAGGCATTTTAAAATGTTGAAAAAATATATTTTTTCACATTATTCATAACAGCGTTGCTAGGCATTTTGAAATGTTGAAAAAATATATTTTATTACACAATTCTAGAAATCGTTGTTATGCATTTTGAAATGTTGAAAAAATATATTTTTTTACACAATTCGAGAAAGCGTTGCTAGGCATTTTGAAATGTTGAAAAAATATATTTTTTTCACAAAATTCATGAAAGCGTTGCTAGGCATTTTAAAATGTAGAAAAAATATATTTTGTTCACATTATTCATAACAGCGTTGCTAGGCATTTTGAAATGTTGAAAAAATATATTTTTTTTACACAATTCGAGAAAGCGTTGCTAGACATTTTAAAATGTTGAAAAAATATATTTTTTTCACATTATTCATAACAGCGTTGCTATGCATTTTGAAATGTTGAAAAAATATATTTTTTTCACACAATTATTGAAAGCGTTGCTAGGCATTTTAAAATGTTGAAAAAATATATTTTTTTCATAAAACTCATGAAAGCGTTGCTAGGCATTTTAAAATGATGAAAAAATATATTTTTTTCACATTATTCATAACAGCGTTGCTAGGCAATTTTAAATGTTTAAAAAATATATTTTTTCACATTAGTCATAACAGCGTTGCTAGGCATTTTGAAATGTTGAAAAAATATATTTTTTTTACGCAATTCGAGAAAGCGTTGTTAGGCATTTTGAAATGTTGAAAAAATATATTTTTTTTTCAAAATTCATGAAAGCATTCCTAGGCATTTTAAAATGTTGAAAAAATAAATTTTTTTCACATTATTCATAACAGCGTTGCTAGGCATTTTGAAATGTTGAAAAAATATATTTATTTACACAATTCGAGAAAGCGTTGCTACGCATTTTGAAATGTTGAAAAAATATATTTTGTTCACACAATTATTGAAAGCGTTGCTAGGCATTTTAAAATGTTGAAAAAATATATTTTTTCACATTATTCATAACAGCGTTGCTAGGCATTTTGAAATGTTGAAAAAATATATTTTATTACACAATTCGAGAAACCGTTGTTATGCATTTTGAAATGTTGAAAAAATATATTTTTTTACACAATTCGAGAAAGCGTTGCTAGGCATTTTGAAATGTTGAAAAAATATATTTTTTTCACAAAATTCATGAAAGCGTTGCTAGGCATTTTAAAATGTAGAAAAAATATATTTTGTTCACATTATTCATAACAGCGTTGCTAGGCATTTTGAAATGTTGAAAAAATATATTTATTTACACAATTCGAGAAAGCGTTGCTACGCATTTTGAAATGTTGAAAAAATATATTTTGTTCACACAATTATTGAAAGCGTTGCTAGGCATTTTAAAATGTTGAAAAAATATATTTTTTCACATTATTCATAACAGCGTTGCTAGGCATTTTGAAATGTTGAAAAAATATATTTTAGTACACAATTCGAGAAACCGTTGTTATGCATTTTGAAATGTTGAAAAAATATATTTTTTTACACAAATTGAGAAAGCGTTGCTAGGCATTTTGAAATGTTGAAAAAATATATTTTTTTCACAAAATTCATGAAAGCGTTGCTAGGCATTTTAAAATGTAGAAAAAATATATTTTGTTCACATTATTCATAACAGCGTTGCTAGGCATTTTGAAATGTTGAAAAAATATATTTTTTTTACACAATTCGAGAAAGCGTTGCTAGACATTTTAAAATGTTGAAAAAATATATTTTTTTCACATTATTCATAACAGCGTTGCTATGCATTTTGAAATGTAGAAAAAATATATTTTTTTCACACAATTATTGAAAGCGTTGCTAGGCATTTTATAATGTTGAAAAAATATATTTTTTTCATAAAACTCATGAAAGCGTTGCTAGGCTTTTTAAAATGATGAAAAAATATATTTTTTTCACATTATTCATAACAGCGTTGCTAGGCAATTTTAAATGTTTAAAAAATATATTTTTTCACATTAGTCATAACAGCGTTGCTAGGCATTTTGAAATGTTGAAAAAATATATTTTTTTTACAAAATTCATGAAAGCATTCCTAGGCATTTTAAAATGTTGAAAAAATAAATTTTTTTCACATTATTCATAACAGCGTTGCTAGGCATTTTGAAATGTTGAAAAAATATATTTTTATTTCAAAATTCATGAAAGCGTTGCTAGGCATTTTGAAATGTTTAAAAAATATATTTTTTCACATTATTCATAACAGCGTTGCTAGGCATTTTGAAATGTTGAAAAAATATATTTTTTTACACAATTCGAGAAAGCGTTGCTACGCATTTTGAAATGTTGAAAAAATATATTTTGTTCACACAATTATTGAAAGCGTTGCTAGGAATTTTAAAATGTTGAAAAAATATATTTTTTCACATTATTCATAACAGCGTTGCTAGGCATTTTGAAATGTTGAAAATATATATTTTTTTTACACAATTCGAGAAAGCGTTGTTAGGCATTTTGAAATGTTGAAAAAATATATTATTTTCACACAATTATTGAAAGCGTTGCTAGGCATTTTAAAATGCTGAAAAAATATATTTTTTTTACAAAATTCATGAAAGCGTTGCTAGGCATTTTAAAATGTTAAAAAAATATATTTTTTCACATTATTCATAACAGCGTTGCTAGGCGTTTTGAAATGCTGAAAAAATATATTTTTTTACACAATTCGAGAAAGCGTTGTTAGGCATTTTGAAATGTTGAAAAAAATTATTTTTTTCACACAATTATTGAAAGCGTTGCTAGGCATTTTGAAATGTTTAAAAAATATTTTTTTTTCACCTTATTCATAACAGCGTTGCTATGCATTTTGAAATGTTGAAAAAATATATTTTTTTCACAAAATCCATGAAAGCGTTGCTAGGCATTTTAAAATGTTGAAAAAATATATTTTTTCACATTATTCATAACAGTGTTGATACGCATTTTGAAATGTTGAAGAAATATATTTTTTTTACACAATGCGAGAAAGCATTGCTAGGCATTTTGAAATGTTTAAAAAATATATTTTTTTTACAAAATACATGTAAGCGTTGCTAGGCATTTTAAAATGTTTAAAAAATATATTTTTTCACATTATTCATAACAGCGTTGTTAGGCATTTTGAAATGTTGAAAAAATATATTTTTTTTACACTATTCGAGAAAGCGTTGCTAGGCATTTTGAAATGTTGAACAAATATATTATTTTCACACAATTATTGAAAGCGTTGCTAGGCATTTTAAAATGTTGAAAACATCTATTCTTTTTACAAAATTCATGAAAGCGTTGCAAGGCAGCTGGAATGTTTAAAAAATATATTTTTTCACATTTTTCATAACAGCGTTGCTAGGCATTTTGAAATGTTGAAAACATATATTTTTTTCACAAAATCCATGAAAGCGTTGCTAGGCATTTTAAAATGTTGAAAAAAAATATTTTTTCACATTATTCATAACAGTGTTGATACGCATTTTGAAATGTTGAAGAAATATATTTTTTTTACACAATGCGAGAAAGCGTTGCTAGGCATTTTGAAATGTTGAAAAAAATTTTTTTTATTTCAAAATTCATGAAAGCGTTGCTAGGCATTTTGAAATGTTTAAAAAATATATTTTTTTTACATTATTCATAACAGCGTAGCTAGGCATTTTGAAATGTTGAAAAAATATATTTTTTTACACAATTCGAGAAAGCGTTGCTAGGCATTTTGAAATGTTGAAAAAATATATTATTTTCACACAATTATTGAAAGCGTTGCTAGGCATTTTAAAATGTTGAAAAAATATATTTTTTTCACAAAATTCATAAAAGCGTTGCTAGGCATTTTAAAATGTAGAAAAAATATATTTTGTTCACATTATTCATAACAGCGTTGCTAGGCATTTTGAAATGTTGAAAAAATATATTTTTTTTACACAATTCGAGAAAGCGTTGCTAGGCATTTTGAAATGTTGAAAAAATATATATTTTTCACATTATTCATAACAGCGTTGCTAGGCATTTTGAAATGTTGAAAAAATATATTTTTTTCACACAATTATTGAAAGCGTTGCTAGGCATTTTAAAATGTTGAAAAAATATATTTTTTTCATAAAATTCATGAAAGCGTTGCTAGGCATTTTAAAATGATGAAAAAATATATTTTTTTCACATTATTCATAACAGCGTTGCTAGGCAATTTTAAATGTTTAAAAAATATATTTTTTCACATTATTCATAACAGCGTTGCTAGGCATTTTGAAATGTTGAAAAAATATATTTTTTTTACGCAATTCGAGAAAGCGTTGTCAGGCATTTTGAATATTAAAAAAATATATTTTTTTTACACAATTCGAGAAAGCGTTGCTAGGCATTTTGAAATGTTGAAAAAATATATTTTTTTCACATTATTCATAACAGCGTTGCTAGGCATTTTGAAATGTTGAAAAAATATATTTTTTTCTCAAAAATTCATGAAAGCCTTGCTAGGCATTATAGAATGTTGAAAAAATATATTTTTTTTACAAAACACTTGAAAGCTTTGCTACTCACTTTGAAATGTTGAAAAAATATATTTTTTTCACATTATTCATTACAGCGTTGCTAAGCATTTTGAAATGTTGAAAAAATATATTTTTTTTACACAATTCGAGAAAGCGTTGCTAGGCATTTTAAAATGTTGAAAACATATATTATTTTTAAAAAATTCATGAAAGCGTTGCTAGGCATTTGGAATGTTTAAAAAATATATTTTTTTCACATTATTCATAACAGCGTTGCTAAGCATTTTGAAATGTTAAAAAAATATATTTTTTTCACAAAATCAATGAGAGCGTTGTTAGGCATTTTAAAATGTTGAAAAAATATATTTTTTCACATTATTCATATCAGTGTTGCTACGCATTTTGAAATGTTGAAGAAATATATTTTTTTTACACAATGCGAGAAAGCGTTTCTAGGCATTTTGAAATGTTGAAAAAATATATTTTTTTCACACAATTATTGAAAGCGTTGCTAGGCATTTTAAAATGTTGAAAAAATACATTTTTATTTCAAAATTCATGAAAGCGTTGCTAGGCATTTTGAAATGTTTAAAAAATATATTTTTTTCACATTATTCATAACAGCGTTGCTAGGCATTTTGAAATGGTGAAAAAATATATTTTTTTACACAATTCGAGAAAGCGTTGCTACGCATTTTGAAATGTTGAAAAAATATATTTTGTTCACACAATTATTGAAAGCGTTGCTAGGCATTTTAAAATGTTGAAAAAATATATTTTTTCACATTATTCATAACAGCGTTGCTAGGCATTTTGAAATGTTGAAAAAATATATTTTTTTTACACAATTCGAGAAAGCGTTGTTAGGCATTTTGAAATGTTGAAAAAATATATTATTTTCACACAATTATTGAAAGCGTTGCTAGGCATTTTAAAATGCTGAAAAAATATATTTTTTTTACAAAATTCATGAAAGCGTTGCTAGGCATTTAAAAATGTTGAAAAAATATATTTTTTCACATTATTCATAACAGTGTTGCTACGCATTTTGAAATGTTGAAGAAATATATTTTTTTTACACAATGCGAGAAAGCGTTGCTAGGCATTTTGAAATGTTGAAAAAATATATTTTTTCACACAAATATTTAAAGCGTTGCTAGGCATTATAAAATGTTGAAAAAATTTATTTTTATTTCAAAAATCATGAAAACGTTGCTAGGCATTTTGAAATGTTTAAAAAATATATTTTTTTCACAATATTCATAACAGCGTTGCTAGGCATTTTGAAATGTTGAAAAAATATATTTTTTTTACACAATTCGAGAAAGCGTTGCTAGGCATTTTGAAATGTTGAACAAATTTATTTTTTTAACATTATTCATAACAGTGTTGCTAGGCATTTTGAAATGTTGAAAAAATATATTTTTTTTACACAATTCGAGAAAGCGTTGCTAGGCATATTGAAATGTTGAAAAAATATATTTTTTTCACATTATTCATAACAGCGTTGCTAGGCATTTTGAAATGTTGAAGAAATATATTTTTTTTACACAATGCGAGAAAGCGTTTCTAGGCATTTTGAAATGTTGAAAAAATATATTTTTTTCACACAATTATTGAAAGCGTTGCTAGGCATTTTAAAATGTTGAAAAAATACATTTTTATTTCAAAATTCATGAAAGCGTTGCTAGGCATTTTGAAATGTTTATAAAATATATTTTTTTCACATTATTCATAACAGCGTTGCTAGGCATTTTGAAATGTTGAAAAAATATATTTTTTTACACAATTCGAGAAAGCGTTGCTACGCATTTTGAAATGTTGAAAAAATATATTTTGTTCACACAATTATTGAAAGCGTTGCTAGGCATTTTAAAATGTTGAAAAAATATATTTTTTCACATTATTCATAACAGCGTTGCTAGGCATTTTGAAATGTTGAAAAAATATATTTTTTTTACACAATTCGAGAAAGCGTTGTTAGGCATTTTGAAATGTTGAAAAAATATATTATTTTCACACAATTATTGAAAGCGTTGCTAGGCATTTTAAAATGCTGAAAAAATATATTTTTTTTACAAAATTCATGAAAGCGTTGCTAGGCATTTTAAAATGTTAAAAAAATATATTTTTTCACATTATTCATAACAGTGTTGCTACGCATTTTGAAATGTTGAAGAAATATATTTTTTTTACACAATGCGAGAAAGCGTTGCTAGGCATTTTGAAATGTTGAAAAAATATATTTTTTCACACAAATATTTAAAGCGTTGCTAGGCATTTTAAAATGTTGAAAAAATTTATTTTTATTTCACAATTCATGAAAACGTTGCTAGGCATTTTGAAATGTTTAAAAAATATATTTTTTTCATAATATTCATAACAGCGTTGCTAGGCATTTTGAAATGTTGAAAAAATATATTTTTTTTACACAATTCGAGAAAGCGTTGCTAGGCATTTTGAAATGTTGAACAAATATATTTTTTTAACATTATTCATAACAGTGTTGCTAGGAATTTTGAAATGTTGAAAAAATATATTTTTTTTACACAATTCGAGAAAGCGTTGCTAGGCATATTGAAATGTTGAAAAAATATATTTTTTTCACATTATTCATAACAGCGTTGCTAGGCATTTTGAAATGTTGAAAAAATATATTTTTTTCACACAATTATTGAAAGCGTTGCTAGGCATTATAAAATGTTGAAAAAATATATTTTTTTCATAAAATTCATGAAAGTGTTGCTAGGCATTTTAAAATGATGAAAAAATATATTTTTTTCACATTATTCATAACAGCGTTGCTAGGCAATTTTAAATGTTTAAAAAATATATTTTTTCACATTATTCATAACAGCGTTGCTAAGCATTTTGAAATGTTGAAAAAATATATTTTTTTCACAAAATCAATGAAAGCGTTGTTAGGCATTTTAAAATGTTGAAAAAATATATTTTTTCACATTATTCATATCAGTGTTGCTACGCATTTTGAAATGTTGAAGAAATATATTTTTTTTACACAATGCGGGAAAGCGTTTCTAGGCATTTTGAAATGTTGAAAAAATATATTTTTTTCACACAATTATTGAAAGCGTTGCTAGGCATTTTAAAATGTTGAAAAAATACATTTTTATTTCAAAATTCATGAAAGCGTTGCTAGGCAATTTGAAATGTTTAAAAAATATATTTTTTTCACATTATTCATAACAGCGTTGCTAGGCATTTTGAAATGGTGAAAAAATATATTTTTTTACACAATTCGAGAAAGCGTTGCTACGCATTTTGAAATGTTGAAAAAATATATTTTGGTCACACAATTATTGAAAGCGTTGCTAGGCATTTTAAAATGTTGAAAAAATATATTTTTTCACATTATTCATAACAGCGTTGCTAGGCATTTTGAAATGTTGAAAAAATATATTTTTTTTACACAATTCGAGAAAGCGTTGTTAGGCATTTTGAAATGTTGAAAAAATATATTATTTTCACACAATTATTGAAAGCGTTGCTAGGCATTTTAAAATGCTGACAAAATATATTTTTTTTACAAAATTCATGAAAGCGTTGCTAGGCATTTTAAAATGTTGAAAAAATATATTTTTTCACATTATTCATAACAGTGTTGCTACGCATTTTGAAATGTTGAAGAAATATATTTTTTTTACACAATGCGAGAAAGCGTTGCTAGGCATTTTGAAATGTTGAAAAAATATATTTTTTCACACAAATATTTAAAGCGTTGCTAGGCATTTTAAAATGTTGAAAAAATTTATTTTTATTTCAAAATTCATGAAAACGTTGCTAGGCATTTTGAAATGTTTAAAAAATATATTTTCTTCACAATATTCATAACAGCGTTGCTAGGCATTTTGAAATGTTGAAAAAATATATTTTTTTACACAATTCGAGAAAGCGTTGCTAGGCATTTTGAAATGTTGAACAAATTTATTTTTTTAACATTATTCATAACAGTGTTGCTAGGCATTTTGAAATGTTGAAAAAATATATTTTTTTTACACAATTCGAGAAAGCGTTGCTAGGCATATTGAAATGTTGAAAAAATATATTTTTTTCACATTATTCATAACAGCGTTGCTAGGCATTTTGAAATGTTGAAGAAATATATTTTTTTTACACAATGCGAGAAAGCGTTTCTAGGCATTTTGAAATGTTGAAAAAATATATTTTTTTCACACAATTATTGAAAGCGTTGCTAGGCATTTTAAAATGTTGAAAAAATACATTTTTATTTCTAAATTCATGAAAGCGTTGCTAGGCATTTTGAAATGTTTATAAAATATATTTTTTTCACATTATTCATAACAGCGTTGCTAGGCATTTTTAAATGTTGAAAACATATATTTTTTTACACAATTCGAGAAAGCGTTGCTAGGCATATTGAAATGTTGAAAAAATATATTTTTTTCACATTATTCATAACAGCGTTGCTATGCATTTTGAAATGTAGAAAAAATATATTTTTTTCACACAATTATTGAAAGCGTTGCTAGGCATTTTAAAATGTTGAAAAAATATATTTTTTTCATAAAACTCATGAAAGCGTTGCTAGGCATTTTAAAATGATGAAAAAATATATTTTTTTCACATTATTCATAACAGCGTTGCTAGGCAATTTTAAATGTTTAAAAAATATATTTTTTCACATTAGTCATAACAGCGTTGCTAGGCATTTTGAAATGTTGAAAAAATATATTTTTTTTACAAAATTCATGAAAGCATTCCTAGGCATTTTAAAATGTTGAAAAAATAAATTTTTTTCACATTATTCATAACAGCGTTGCTAGGCATTTTGAAATGTTGAAAAAATATATTTTTATTTCAAAATTCATGAAAGCGTTGCTAGGCATTTTGAAATGTTTAAAAAATATATTTTTTCACATTATTCATAACAGCGTTGCTAGGCATTTTGAAATGTTGAAAAAATATATTTTTTTACACAATTCGAGAAAGCGTTGCTACGCATTTTGAAATGTTGAAAAAATATATTTTGTTCACACAATTATTGAAAGCGTTGCTAGGAATTTTAAAATGTTGAAAAAATATATTTTTTCACATTATTCATAACAGCGTTGCTAGGCATTTTGAAATGTTGAAAATATATATTTTTTTTACACAATTCGAGAAAGCGTTGTTAGGCATTTTGAAATGTTGAAAAAATATATTATTTTCACACAATTATTGAAAGCGTTGCTAGGCATTTTAAAATGCTGAAAAAATATATTTTTTTTACAAAATTCATGAAAGCGTTGCTAGGCATTTTAAAATGTTAAAAAAATATATTTTTTCACATTATTCATAACAGCGTTGCTAGGCGTTTTGAAATGCTGAAAAAATATATTTTTTTACACAATTCGAGAAAGCGTTGTTAGGCATTTTGAAATGTTGAAAAAAATTATTTTTTTCACACAATTATTGAAAGCGTTGCTAGGCATTTTGAAATGTTTAAAAAATATTTTTTTTTCACCTTATTCATAACAGCGTTGCTATGCATTTTGAAATGTTGAAAAAATATATTTTTTTCACAAAATCCATGAAAGCGTTGCTAGGCATTTTAAAATGTTGAAAAAATATATTTTTTCACATTATTCATAACAGTGTTGATACGCATTTTGAAATGTTGAAGAAATATATTTTTTTTACACAATGCGAGAAAGCATTGCTAGGCATTTTGAAATGTTTAAAAAATATATTTTTTTTACAAAATACATGTAAGCGTTGCTAGGCATTTTAAAATGTTTAAAAAATATATTTTTTCACATTATTCATAACAGCGTTGTTAGGCATTTTGAAATGTTGAAAAAATATATTTTTTTTACACTATTCGAGAAAGCGTTGCTAGGCATTTTGAAATGTTGAACAAATATATTATTTTCACACAATTATTGAAAGCGTTGCTAGGCATTTTAAAATGTTGAAAACATCTATTCTTTTTACAAAATTCATGAAAGCGTTGCAAGGCAGCTGGAATGTTTAAAAAATATATTTTTTTCACATTTTTCATAACAGCGTTGCTAGGCATTTTGAAATGTTGAAAACATATATTTTTTTCACAAAATCCATGAAAGCGTTGCTAGGCATTTTAAAATGTTGAAAAAAAATATTTTTTCACATTATTCATAACAGTGTTGATACGCATTTTGAAATGTTGAAGAAATATATTTTTTTTACACAATGCGAGAAAGCGTTGCTAGGCATTTTGAAATGTTGAAAAAAATTTTTTTTATTTCAAAATTCATGAAAGCGTTGCTAGGCATTTTGAAATGTTTAAAAAATATATTTTTTTTACATTATTCATAACAGCGTAGCTAGGCATTTTGAAATGTTGAAAAAATATATTTTTTTACACAATTCGAGAAAGCGTTGCTAGGCATTTTGAAATGTTGAAAAAATATATTATTTTCACACAATTATTGAAAGCGTTGCTAGGCATTTTAAAATGTTGAAAAAATATATTTTTTTCACAAAATTCATAAAAGCGTTGCTAGGCATTTTAAAATGTAGAAAAAATATATTTTGTTCACATTATTCATAACAGCGTTGCTAGGCATTTTGAAATGTTGAAAAAATATATTTTTTTTACACAATTCGAGAAAGCGTTGCTAGGCATTTTGAAATGTTGAAAAAATATATATTTTTCACATTATTCATAACAGCGTTGCTAGGCATTTTGAAATGTTGAAAAAATATATTTTTTTCACACAATTATTGAAAGCGTTGCTAGGCATTTTAAAATGTTGAAAAAATATATTTTTTTCATAAAATTCATGAAAGCGTTGCTAGGCATTTTAAAATGATGAAAAAATATATTTTTTTCACATTATTCATAACAGCGTTGCTAGGCAATTTTAAATGTTTAAAAAATATATTTTTTCACATTATTCATAACAGCGTTGCTAGGCATTTTGAAATGTTGAAAAAATATATTTTTTTTACGCAATTCGAGAAAGCGTTGTCAGGCATTTTGAATATTAAAAAAATATATTTTTTTTACACAATTCGAGAAAGCGTTGCTAGGCATTTTGAAATGTTGAAAAAATATATTTTTTTCACATTATTCATAACAGCGTTGCTAGGCATTTTGAAATGTTGAAAAAATATATTTTTTTCTCAAAAATTCATGAAAGCCTTGCTAGGCATTATAGAATGTTGAAAAAATATATTTTTTTTACAAAACACTTGAAAGCTTTGCTACTCACTTTGAAATGTTGAAAAAATATATTTTTTTCACATTATTCATTACAGCGTTGCTAAGCATTTTGAAATGTTGAAAAAATATATTTTTTTTACACAATTCGAGAAAGCGTTGCTAGGCATTTTAAAATGTTGAAAACATATATTATTTTTAAAAAATTCATGAAAGCGTTGCTAGGCATTTGGAATGTTTAAAAAATATATTTTTTTCACATTATTCATAACAGCGTTGCTAAGCATTTTGAAATGTTGAAAAAATATATTTTTTTCACAAAATCAATGAGAGCGTTGTTAGGCATTTTAAAATGTTGAAAAAATATATTTTTTCACATTATTCATATCAGTGTTGCTACGCATTTTGAAATGTTGAAGAAATATATTTTTTTTACACAATGCGAGAAAGCGTTTCTAGGCATTTTGAAATGTTGAAAAAATATATTTTTTTCACACAATTATTGAAAGCGTTGCTAGGCATTTTAAAATGTTGAAAAAATACATTTTTATTTCAAAATTCATGAAAGCGTTGCTAGGCATTTTGAAATGTTTAAAAAATATATTTTTTTCACATTATTCATAACAGCGTTGCTAGGCATTTTGAAATGGTGAAAAAATATATTTTTTTACACAATTCGAGAAAGCGTTGCTACGCATTTTGAAATGTTGAAAAAATATATTTTGTTCACACAATTATTGAAAGCGTTGCTAGGCATTTTAAAATGTTGAAAAAATATATTTTTTCACATTATTCATAACAGCGTTGCTAGGCATTTTGAAATGTTGAAAAAATATATTTTTTTTACACAATTCGAGAAAGCGTTGTTAGGCATTTTGAAATGTTGAAAAAATATATTATTTTCACACAATTATTGAAAGCGTTGCTAGGCATTTTAAAATGCTGAAAAAATATATTTTTTTTACAAAATTCATGAAAGCGTTGCTAGGCATTTAAAAATGTTGAAAAAATATATTTTTTCACATTATTCATAACAGTGTTGCTACGCATTTTGAAATGTTGAAGAAATATATTTTTTTTACACAATGCGAGAAAGCGTTGCTAGGCATTTTGAAATGTTGAAAAAATATATTTTTTCACACAAATATTTAAAGCGTTGCTAGGCATTATAAAATGTTGAAAAAATTTATTTTTATTTCAAAAATCATGAAAACGTTGCTAGGCATTTTGAAATGTTTAAAAAATATATTTTTTTCACAATATTCATAACAGCGTTGCTAGGCATTTTGAAATGTTGAAAAAATATATTTTTTTTACACAATTCGAGAAAGCGTTGCTAGGCATTTTGAAATGTTGAACAAATTTATTTTTTTAACATTATTCATAACAGTGTTGCTAGGCATTTTGAAATGTTGAAAAAATATATTTTTTTTACACAATTCGAGAAAGCGTTGCTAGGCATATTGAAATGTTGAAAAAATATATTTTTTTCACATTATTCATAACAGCGTTGCTAGGCATTTTGAAATGTTGAAGAAATATATTTTTTTTACACAATGCGAGAAAGCGTTTCTAGGCATTTTGAAATGTTGAAAAAATATATTTTTTTCACACAATTATTGAAAGCGTTGCTAGGCATTTTAAAATGTTGAAAAAATACATTTTTATTTCAAAATTCATGAAAGCGTTGCTAGGCATTTTGAAATGTTTATAAAATATATTTTTTTCACATTATTCATAACAGCGTTGCTAGGCATTTTGAAATGTTGAAAAAATATATTTTTTTACACAATTCGAGAAAGCGTTGCTACGCATTTTGAAATGTTGAAAAAATATATTTTGTTCACACAATTATTGAAAGCGTTGCTAGGCATTTTAAAATGTTGAAAAAATATATTTTTTCACATTATTCATAACAGCGTTGCTAGGCATTTTGAAATGTTGAAAAAATATATTTTTTTTACACAATTCGAGAAAGCGTTGTTAGGCATTTTGAAATGTTGAAAAAATATATTATTTTCACACAATTATTGAAAGCGTTGCTAGGCATTTTAAAATGCTGAAAAAATATATTTTTTTTACAAAATTCATGAAAGCGTTGCTAGGCATTTTAAAATGTTAAAAAAATATATTTTTTCACATTATTCATAACAGTGTTGCTACGCATTTTGAAATGTTGAAGAAATATATTTTTTTTACACAATGCGAGAAAGCGTTGCTAGGCATTTTGAAATGTTGAAAAAATATATTTTTTCACACAAATATTTAAAGCGTTGCTAGGCATTTTAAAATGTTGAAAAAATTTATTTTTATTTCACAATTCATGAAAACGTTGCTAGGCATTTTGAAATGTTTAAAAAATATATTTTTTTCATAATATTCATAACAGCGTTGCTAGGCATTTTGAAATGTTGAAAAAATATATTTTTTTTACACAATTCGAGAAAGCGTTGCTAGGCATTTTGAAATGTTGAACAAATATATTTTTTTAACATTATTCATAACAGTGTTGCTAGGAATTTTGAAATGTTGAAAAAATATATTTTTTTTACACAATTCGAGAAAGCGTTGCTAGGCATATTGAAATGTTGAAAAAATATATTTTTTTCACATTATTCATAACAGCGTTGCTAGGCATTTTGAAATGTTGAAAAAATATATTTTTTTCACACAATTATTGAAAGCGTTGCTAGGCATTATAAAATGTTGAAAAAATATATTTTTTTCATAAAATTCATGAAAGTGTTGCTAGGCATTTTAAAATGATGAAAAAATATATTTTTTTCACATTATTCATAACAGCGTTGCTAGGCAATTTTAAATGATTAAAAAATATATTTTTTCACATTATTCATAACAGCGTTGCTAGGCATTTTGAAATGTTGAAAAAATATATTTTTTTTACGCAATTCGAAAAAGCGTTGTTAGGCATTTTGAAATGTTGAAAAAATATATTTTTTTTACAATATTCATAACAGCGTTGCTAGGCATTTTGAAATGTTGAAAAAATATATTTTTTTCACAATATTCATAACAGCGTTGCTAGGCATTTTGAAATGTTGAAAAAATATATTTTTTTTACACAATTCGAGAAAGCGTTGCTAGGCATTTTGAAATGTTGAACAAATATATTTTTTTAACATTATTCATAACAGTGTTGCTAGGCATTTTGAAATGTTGAAAAAATATATTTTTTTTACACAATTCGAGATAGCGTTGCTAGGCATATTGAAATGTTGAAAAAATATATTTTTTTCACATTATTCATAACAGCGTTGCTAGGCATTTTGAAATGTTGAAAAAATATATTTTTTTCACACAATTATTGAAAGCGTTGCTAGGCATTTTAAAATGTTGAAAAAATATATTTTTTTCATAAAATTCATGAAAGTGTTGCTAGGCATTTTAAAATGATGAAAAAATATATTTTTTTCACATTATTCATAACAGCGTTGCTAGGCAATTTTAAATGTTTAAAAAATATATTTTTTCACATTATTCATAACAGCGTTGCTAAGCATTTTGAAATGTTGAAAAAATATATTTTTTTCACAAAATCAATGAAAGCGTTGTTAGGCATTTTAAAATGTTGAAAAAATATATTTTTTCACATTATTCATATCAGTGTTGCTACGCATTTTGAAATGTTGAAGAAATATATTTTTTTTACACAATGCGGGAAAGCGTTTCTAGGCATTTTGAAATGTTGAAAAAATATATTTTTTTCACACAATTATTGAAAGCGTTGCTAGGCATTTTAAAATGTTGAAAAAATACATTTTTATTTCAAAATTCATGAAAGCGTTGCTAGGCAATTTGAAATGTTTAAAAAATATATTTTTTTCACATTATTCATAACAGCGTTGCTAGGCATTTTGAAATGGTGAAAAAATATATTTTTTTACACAATTCGAGAAAGCGTTGCTACGCATTTTGAAATGTTGAAAAAATATATTTTGGTCACACAATTATTGAAAGCGTTGCTAGGCATTTTAAAATGTTGAAAAAATATATTTTTTCACATTATTCATAACAGCGTTGCTAGGCATTTTGAAATGTTGAAAAAATATATTTTTTTTACACAATTCGAGAAAGCGTTGTTAGGCATTTTGAAATGTTGAAAAAATATATTATTTTCACACAATTATTGAAAGCGTTGCTAGGCATTTTAAAATGCTGACAAAATATATTTTTTTTACAAAATTCATGAAAGCGTTGCTAGGCATTTTAAAATGTTGAAAAAATATATTTTTTCACATTATTCATAACAGTGTTGCTACGCATTTTGAAATGTTGAAGAAATATATTTTTTTTACACAATGCGAGAAAGCGTTGCTAGGCATTTTGAAATGTTGAAAAAATATATTTTTTCACACAAATATTTAAAGCGTTGCTAGGCATTTTAAAATGTTGAAAAAATTTATTTTTATTTCAAAATTCATGAAAACGTTGCTAGGCATTTTGAAATGTTTAAAAAATATATTTTCTTCACAATATTCATAACAGCGTTGCTAGGCATTTTGAAATGTTGAAAAAATATATTTTTTTACACAATTCGAGAAAGCGTTGCTAGGCATTTTGAAATGTTGAACAAATTTATTTTTTTAACATTATTCATAACAGTGTTGCTAGGCATTTTGAAATGTTGAAAAAATATATTTTTTTTACACAATTCGAGAAAGCGTTGCTAGGCATATTGAAATGTTGAAAAAATATATTTTTTTCACATTATTCATAACAGCGTTGCTAGGCATTTTGAAATGTTGAAGAAATATATTTTTTTTACACAATGCGAGAAAGCGTTTCTAGGCATTTTGAAATGTTGAAAAAATATATTTTTTTCACACAATTATTGAAAGCGTTGCTAGGCATTTTAAAATGTTGAAAAAATACATTTTTATTTCTAAATTCATGAAAGCGTTGCTAGGCATTTTGAAATGTTTATAAAATATATTTTTTTCACATTATTCATAACAGCGTTGCTAGGCATTTTTAAATGTTGAAAACATATATTTTTTTACACAATTCGAGAAAGCGTTGCTAGGCATATTGAAATGTTGAAAAAATATATTTTTTTCACATTATTCATAACAGCGTTGCTATGCATTTTGAAATGTAGAAAAAATATATTTTTTTCACACAATTATTGAAAGCGTTGCTAGGCATTTTAAAATGTTGAAAAAATATATTTTTTTCATAAAACTCATGAAAGCGTTGCTAGGCATTTTAAAATGATGAAAAAATATATTTTTTTCACATTATTCATAACAGCGTTGCTAGGCAATTTTAAATGTTTAAAAAATATATTTTTTCACATTAGTCATAACAGCGTTGCTAGGCATTTTGAAATGTTGAAAAAATATATTTTTTTTACAAAATTCATGAAAGCATTCCTAGGCATTTTAAAATGTTGAAAAAATAAATTTTTTTCACATTATTCATAACAGCGTTGCTAGGCATTTTGAAATGTTGAAAAAATATATTTTTATTTCAAAATTCATGAAAGCGTTGCTAGGCATTTTGAAATGTTTAAAAAATATATTTTTTCACATTATTCATAACAGCGTTGCTAGGCATTTTGAAATGTTGAAAAAATATATTTTTTTACACAATTCGAGAAAGCGTTGCTACGCATTTTGAAATGTTGAAAAAATATATTTTGTTCACACAATTATTGAAAGCGTTGCTAGGAATTTTAAAATGTTGAAAAAATATATTTTTTCACATTATTCATAACAGCGTTGCTAGGCATTTTGAAATGTTGAAAATATATATTTTTTTTACACAATTCGAGAAAGCGTTGTTAGGCATTTTGAAATGTTGAAAAAATATATTATTTTCACACAATTATTGAAAGCGTTGCTAGGCATTTTAAAATGCTGAAAAAATATATTTTTTTTACAAAATTCATGAAAGCGTTGCTAGGCATTTTAAAATGTTAAAAAAATATATTTTTTCACATTATTCATAACAGCGTTGCTAGGCGTTTTGAAATGCTGAAAAAATATATTTTTTTACACAATTCGAGAAAGCGTTGTTAGGCATTTTGAAATGTTGAAAAAAATTATTTTTTTCACACAATTATTGAAAGCGTTGCTAGGCATTTTGAAATGTTTAAAAAATATTTTTTTTTCACCTTATTCATAACAGCGTTGCTATGCATTTTGAAATGTTGAAAAAATATATTTTTTTCACAAAATCCATGAAAGCGTTGCTAGGCATTTTAAAATGTTGAAAAAATATATTTTTTCACATTATTCATAACAGTGTTGATACGCATTTTGAAATGTTGAAGAAATATATTTTTTTTACACAATGCGAGAAAGCATTGCTAGGCATTTTGAAATGTTTAAAAAATATATTTTTTTTACAAAATACATGTAAGCGTTGCTAGGCATTTTAAAATGTTTAAAAAATATATTTTTTCACATTATTCATAACAGCGTTGTTAGGCATTTTGAAATGTTGAAAAAATATATTTTTTTTACACTATTCGAGAAAGCGTTGCTAGGCATTTTGAAATGTTGAACAAATATATTATTTTCACACAATTATTGAAAGCGTTGCTAGGCATTTTAAAATGTTGAAAACATCTATTCTTTTTACAAAATTCATGAAAGCGTTGCAAGGCAGCTGGAATGTTTAAAAAATATATTTTTTTCACATTTTTCATAACAGCGTTGCTAGGCATTTTGAAATGTTGAAAACATATATTTTTTTCACAAAATCCATGAAAGCGTTGCTAGGCATTTTAAAATGTTGAAAAAAAATATTTTTTCACATTATTCATAACAGTGTTGATACGCATTTTGAAATGTTGAAGAAATATATTTTTTTTACACAATGCGAGAAAGCGTTGCTAGGCATTTTGAAATGTTGAAAAAAATTTTTTTTATTTCAAAATTCATGAAAGCGTTGCTAGGCATTTTGAAATGTTTAAAAAATATATTTTTTTTACATTATTCATAACAGCGTAGCTAGGCATTTTGAAATGTTGAAAAAATATATTTTTTTACACAATTCGAGAAAGCGTTGCTAGGCATTTTGAAATGTTGAAAAAATATATTATTTTCACACAATTATTGAAAGCGTTGCTAGCCATTTTAAAATGTTGAAAAAATATATTTTTTTCACAAAATTCATAAAAGCGTTGCTAGGCATTTTAAAATGTAGAAAAAATATATTTTGTTCACATTATTCATAACAGCGTTGCTAGGCATTTTGAAATGTTGAAAAAATATATTTTTTTTACACAATTCGAGAAAGCGTTGCTAGGCATTTTGAAATGTTGAAAAAATATATATTTTTCACATTATTCATAACAGCGTTGCTAGGCATTTTGAAATGTTGAAAAAATATATTTTTTTCACACAATTATTGAAAGCGTTGCTAGGCATTTTAAAATGTTGAAAAAATATATTTTTTTCATAAAATTCATGAAAGCGTTGCTAGGCATTTTAAAATGATGAAAAAATATATTTTTTTCACATTATTCATAACAGCGTTGCTAGGCAATTTTAAATGTTTAAAAAATATATTTTTTCACATTATTCATAACAGCGTTGCTAGGCATTTTGAAATGTTGAAAAAATATATTTTTTTTACGCAATTCGAGAAAGCGTTGTCAGGCATTTTGAATATTAAAAAAATATATTTTTTTTACACAATTCGAGAAAGCGTTGCTAGGCATTTTGAAATGTTGAAAAAATATATTTTTTTCACATTATTCATAACAGCGTTGCTAGGCATTTTGAAATGTTGAAAAAATATATTTTTTTCTCAAAAATTCATGAAAGCCTTGCTAGGCATTATAGAATGTTGAAAAAATATATTTTTTTTACAAAACACTTGAAAGCTTTGCTACTCACTTTGAAATGTTGAAAAAATATATTTTTTTCACATTATTCATTACAGCGTTGCTAAGCATTTTGAAATGTTGAAAAAATATATTTTTTTTACACAATTCGAGAAAGCGTTGCTAGGCATTTTAAAATGTTGAAAACATATATTATTTTTAAAAAATTCATGAAAGCGTTGCTAGGCATTTGGAATGTTTAAAAAATATATTTTTTTCACATTATTCATAACAGCGTTGCTAAGCATTTTGAAATGTTGAAAAAATATATTTTTTTCACAAAATCAATGAGAGCGTTGTTAGGCATTTTAAAATGTTGAAAAAATATATTTTTTCACATTATTCATATCAGTGTTGCTACGCATTTTGAAATGTTGAAGAAATATATTTTTTTTACACAATGCGAGAAAGCGTTTCTAGGCATTTTGAAATGTTGAAAAAATATATTTTTTTCACACAATTATTGAAAGCGTTGCTAGGCATTTTAAAATGTTGAAAAAATACATTTTTATTTCAAAATTCATGAAAGCGTTGCTAGGCATTTTGAAATGTTTAAAAAATATATTTTTTTCACATTATTCATAACAGCGTTGCTAGGCATTTTGAAATGGTGAAAAAATATATTTTTTTACACAATTCGAGAAAGCGTTGCTACGCATTTTGAAATGTTGAAAAAATATATTTTGTTCACACAATTATTGAAAGCGTTGCTAGGCATTTTAAAATGTTGAAAAAATATATTTTTTCACATTATTCATAACAGCGTTGCTAGGCATTTTGAAATGTTGAAAAAATATATTTTTTTTACACAATTCGAGAAAGCGTTGTTAGGCATTTTGAAATGTTGAAAAAATATATTATTTTCACACAATTATTGAAAGCGTTGCTAGGCATTTTAAAATGCTGAAAAAATATATTTTTTTTACAAAATTCATGAAAGCGTTGCTAGGCATTTAAAAATGTTGAAAAAATATATTTTTTCACATTATTCATAACAGTGTTGCTACGCATTTTGAAATGTTGAAGAAATATATTTTTTTTACACAATGCGAGAAAGCGTTGCTAGGCATTTTGAAATGTTGAAAAAATATATTTTTTCACACAAATATTTAAAGCGTTGCTAGGCATTATAAAATGTTGAAAAAATTTATTTTTATTTCAAAAATCATGAAAACGTTGCTAGGCATTTTGAAATGTTTAAAAAATATATTTTTTTCACAATATTCATAACAGCGTTGCTAGGCATTTTGAAATGTTGAAAAAATATATTTTTTTTACACAATTCGAGAAAGCGTTGCTAGGCATTTTGAAATGTTGAACAAATTTATTTTTTTAACATTATTCATAACAGTGTTGCTAGGCATTTTGAAATGTTGAAAAAATATATTTTTTTTACACAATTCGAGAAAGCGTTGCTAGGCATATTGAAATGTTGAAAAAATATATTTTTTTCACATTATTCATAACAGCGTTGCTAGGCATTTTGAAATGTTGAAGAAATATATTTTTTTTACACAATGCGAGAAAGCGTTTCTAGGCATTTTGAAATGTTGAAAAAATATATTTTTTTCACACAATTATTGAAAGCGTTGCTAGGCATTTTAAAATGTTGAAAAAATACATTTTTATTTCAAAATTCATGAAAGCGTTGCTAGGCATTTTGAAATGTTTATAAAATATATTTTTTTCACATTATTCATAACAGCGTTGCTAGGCATTTTGAAATGTTGAAAAAATATATTTTTTTACACAATTCGAGAAAGCGTTGCTACGCATTTTGAAATGTTGAAAAAATATATTTTGTTCACACAATTATTGAAAGCGTTGCTAGGCATTTTAAAATGTTGAAAAAATATATTTTTTCACATTATTCATAACAGCGTTGCTAGGCATTTTGAAATGTTGAAAAAATATATTTTTTTTACACAATTCGAGAAAGCGTTGTTAGGCATTTTGAAATGTTGAAAAAATATATTATTTTCACACAATTATTGAAAGCGTTGCTAGGCATTTTAAAATGCTGAAAAAATATATTTTTTTTACAAAATTCATGAAAGCGTTGCTAGGCATTTTAAAATGTTAAAAAAATATATTTTTTCACATTATTCATAACAGTGTTGCTACGCATTTTGAAATGTTGAAGAAATATATTTTTTTTACACAATGCGAGAAAGCGTTGCTAGGCATTTTGAAATGTTGAAAAAATATATTTTTTCACACAAATATTTAAAGCGTTGCTAGGCATTTTAAAATGTTGAAAAAATTTATTTTTATTTCACAATTCATGAAAACGTTGCTAGGCATTTTGAAATGTTTAAAAAATATATTTTTTTCATAATATTCATAACAGCGTTGCTAGGCATTTTGAAATGTTGAAAAAATATATTTTTTTTACACAATTCGAGAAAGCGTTGCTAGGCATTTTGAAATGTTGAACAAATATATTTTTTTAACATTATTCATAACAGTGTTGCTAGGAATTTTGAAATGTTGAAAAAATATATTTTTTTTACACAATTCGAGAAAGCGTTGCTAGGCATATTGAAATGTTGAAAAAATATATTTTTTTCACATTATTCATAACAGCGTTGCTAGGCATTTTGAAATGTTGAAAAAATATATTTTTTTCACACAATTATTGAAAGCGTTGCTAGGCATTATAAAATGTTGAAAAAATATATTTTTTTCATAAAATTCATGAAAGTGTTGCTAGGCATTTTAAAATGATGAAAAAATATATTTTTTTCACATTATTCATAACAGCGTTGCTAGGCAATTTTAAATGATTAAAAAATATATTTTTTCACATTATTCATAACAGCGTTGCTAGGCATTTTGAAATGTTGAAAAAATATATTTTTTTTACGCAATTCGAAAAAGCGTTGTTAGGCATTTTGAAATGTTGAAAAAATATATTTTTTTTACAATATTCATAACAGCGTTGCTAGGCATTTTGAAATGTTGAAAAAATATATTTTTTTCACAATATTCATAACAGCGTTGCTAGGCATTTTGAAATGTTGAAAAAATATATTTTTTTTACACAATTCGAGAAAGCGTTGCTAGGCATTTTGAAATGTTGAACAAATATATTTTTTTAACATTATTCATAACAGTGTTGCTAGGCATTTTGAAATGTTGAAAAAATATATTTTTTTTACACAATTCGAGATAGCGTTGCTAGGCATATTGAAATGTTGAAAAAATATATTTTTTTCACATTATTCATAACAGCGTTGCTAGGCATTTTGAAATGTTGAAAAAATATATTTTTTTCACACAATTATTGAAAGCGTTGCTAGGCATTTTAAAATGTTGAAAAAATATATTTTTTTCATAAAATTCATGAAAGTGTTGCTAGGCATTTTAAAATGATGAAAAAATATATTTTTTTCACATTATTCATAACAGCGTTGCTAGGCAATTTTAAATGTTTAAAAAATATATTTTTTCACATTATTCATAACAGCGTTGCTAAGCATTTTGAAATGTTGAAAAAATATATTTTTTTCACAAAATCAATGAAAGCGTTGTTAGGCATTTTAAAATGTTGAAAAAATATATTTTTTCACATTATTCATATCAGTGTTGCTACGCATTTTGAAATGTTGAAGAAATATATTTTTTTTACACAATGCGGGAAAGCGTTTCTAGGCATTTTGAAATGTTGAAAAAATATATTTTTTTCACACAATTATTGAAAGCGTTGCTAGGCATTTTAAAATGTTGAAAAAATACATTTTTATTTCAAAATTCATGAAAGCGTTGCTAGGCAATTTGAAATGTTTAAAAAATATATTTTTTTCACATTATTCATAACAGCGTTGCTAGGCATTTTGAAATGGTGAAAAAATATATTTTTTTACACAATTCGAGAAAGCGTTGCTACGCATTTTGAAATGTTGAAAAAATATATTTTGGTCACACAATTATTGAAAGCGTTGCTAGGCATTTTAAAATGTTGAAAAAATATATTTTTTCACATTATTCATAACAGCGTTGCTAGGCATTTTGAAATGTTGAAAAAATATATTTTTTTTACACAATTCGAGAAAGCGTTGTTAGGCATTTTGAAATGTTGAAAAAATATATTATTTTCACACAATTATTGAAAGCGTTGCTAGGCATTTTAAAATGCTGACAAAATATATTTTTTTTACAAAATTCATGAAAGCGTTGCTAGGCATTTTAAAATGTTGAAAAAATATATTTTTTCACATTATTCATAACAGTGTTGCTACGCATTTTGAAATGTTGAAGAAATATATTTTTTTTACACAATGCGAGAAAGCGTTGCTAGGCATTTTGAAATGTTGAAAAAATATATTTTTTCACACAAATATTTAAAGCGTTGCTAGGCATTTTAAAATGTTGAAAAAATTTATTTTTATTTCAAAATTCATGAAAACGTTGCTAGGCATTTTGAAATGTTTAAAAAATATATTTTCTTCACAATATTCATAACAGCGTTGCTAGGCATTTTGAAATGTTGAAAAAATATATTTTTTTTACACAATTCGAGAAAGCGTTGCTAGGCATTTTGAAATGTTGAACAAATTTATTTTTTTAACATTATTCATAACAGTGTTGCTAGGCATTTTGAAATGTTGAAAAAATATATTTTTTTTACACAATTCGAGAAAGCGTTGCTAGGCATATTGAAATGTTGAAAAAATATATTTTTTTCACATTATTCATAACAGCGTTGCTAGGCATTTTGAAATGTTGAAGAAATATATTTTTTTTACACAATGCGAGAAAGCGTTTCTAGGCATTTTGAAATGTTGAAAAAATATATTTTTTTCACACAATTATTGAAAGCGTTGCTAGGCATTTTAAAATGTTGAAAAAATACATTTTTATTTCTAAATTCATGAAAGCGTTGCTAGGCATTTTGAAATGTTTATAAAATATATTTTTTTCACATTATTCATAACAGCGTTGCTAGGCATTTTTAAATGTTGAAAACATATATTTTTTTACACAATTCGAGAAAGCGTTGCTACGCATTTTGAAATGTTGAAAAAATATATTTTGTTCACACAATTATTGAAAGCGTTGCTAGGCATTTTAAAATGTTGAAAAAATATATTTTTTCACATTATTCATAACAGCGTTGCTAGGCATTTTGAAATGTTGAAAAATTTTTTTTTTTTTACACAATTCGAGAAAGCGTTGTTAGGCATTTTGAAATGTTGAAAAAATATATTATTTTCACACAATTATTGAAAGCGTTGCTAGGCATTTTAAAATGCTGAAAAAATATATTTTTTTTACAAAATTCATGAAAGCGTTGCTAGGCATTTTAAAATGTTGAAAAAATATATTTTTTCACATTATTCATAACAGTGTTGCTACGCATTTTGAAATGTTGAAGAAATATATTTTTTTTACACAATGCGAGAAAGCGTTGCTAGGCATTTTGAAATGTTGAAAAAATATATTTTTTCACACAAATATTTAAAGCGTTGCTAGGCATTTTAAAATGTTGAAAAAATTTATTTTTATTTCAAAATTCATGAAAACGTTGCTAGGCATTTTGAAATGTTTAAAAAATATATTTTTTTCACAATATTCATAACAGCGTTGCTAGGCATTTTGAAATGTTGAAAAAATATATTTTTATTACACAATTCGAGAAAGCGTTGCTAGGCATTTTGAAATGTTGAACAAATATATTTTTTTTACACAATTCGAGAAAGCGTTGCTAGGCATATTGAAATGTTGAAAAAATATATTTTTTTCACATTATTCATAACAGCGTTGCTAGGCAATTTTAAATGTTTAAAAAATATATTTTTTCACATTATTCATAACAGCGTTGCTAGGCATTTTGAAATGTTGAAAAAATATATTTTTTTTACGCAATTCGAGAAAGCGTTGTTAGGCATTTTGAAATGTTGAAAAAATATATTTTTTTTACAAAATTCATGAAAGCATTCCTAGGCATTTTAAAATGTTGAAAAAATAAATTTTTTTCACATTATTCATAACAGCGTAGCTACTCACTTTGAAATGTTGAAAAAATATATTTTTTTTCACATTATTCATTACAGCGTTGCTAGGCGTTTTGAAATGTTGAAAAAATATATTTTTTTTACACAATTCCAGAAAGCGTTGCTAGGCATTTTAAAATGTTGAAAACATATATTATTTTTAAAAAATTCATGAAAGCGTTGCTAGGCATTTGGAATGTTTAAAAAATATATTTTTTTCACATTATTCATAACAGCGTTGCTAAGCATTTTGAAATGTTGAAAAAATATATTTTTTTCACAAAATCAATGAAAGCGTTGTTAGGCATTTTAAAATGTTGAAAAAATATATTTTTTCACATTATTCATAACAGTGTTGCTACGCATTTTGAAATGTTGAAGAAATATATTTTTTTTACACAATACGAGAAAGCGTTGCTAGGCATTTTGAAATGTTGAAAAAATATATTTTTTTCACACAATTATTGAAAGCGTTGCTAGGCATTTTAAAATGTTGAAAAAATACATTTTTATTTCAAAATTCATGAAAGCGTTGCTAGGCCTTTTGAAATGTTTAAAAAATATATTATTTTCACATTATTCATAACAGCGTTGCTAGGCATTTTGAAATGTTGAAAAAATATATTTTTTTACACAATTCGAGAAAGCGTTGCTACGCATTTTGAAATGTTGAAAAAATATATTTTGTTCACACAATTATTGAAAGCGTTGCTAGGCATTTTAAAATGTTGAAAAAATATATTTTTTCACATTATTCATAACAGCGTTGCTAGGCATTTTGAAATGTTGAAAAAATATATTTTTTTTACACAATTCGAGAAAGCGTTGTTAGGCATTTTGAAATGTTGAAAAAATATATTATTTTCACACAATTATTGAAAGCGTTGCTAGGCATTTTAAAATGCTGAAAAAATATATTTTTTTTACAAAATTCATGAAAGCGTTGCTAGGCATTTTAAAATGTTAAAAAAATATATTTTTTTCACATTATTCATAACAGCGTTGCTAGGCGTTTTGAAATGTTGAAAAAATATATTTTTTTACACAATTCGAGAAAGCGTTGTTAGGCATTTTGAAATGTTGACAAAATTTATTTTTTTCACACAATTATTGAAAGCGTTGCTAGGCATTTTGAAATGTTTAAAAAATATTTTTTTTTCACCTTATTCATAACAGCGTTGCTAGGCATTTAGAAATGTTGAAAAAATATATTTTTTTCACAAAAATCATGAAAGCATTGCTAGGCATTTTAAAATGTTGAAAAAATATTTTTTTTCACATTATTCATAACAGCGTTGCTAGGCATTTTGAAATGTTGAAAAAATATATTTTTTTCTCAAAAATTCATGAAAGCGTTGCTAGGCATTTTAGAACGTTGAAAAAATATATTTTTTTTACAAAACACATGAAAGCGTTGCTAGGCACTTTCAAATGTTGAAAAAATATATATTTTTTACACAATTCGAGAAAGCGTTGCTAGGAATTTTGAAATGTTGAACAAATATATTTTTTTTACACAATTCGAGAAAGCGTTGCTAGGCATATTGAAATGTTGAAAAAATATATTTTTTTCACATTATTCATAACAGCGTTGCTAGGCATTTTGAAATGTTGAAAAAATATATTTTTTCACACAATTATTGAAAGCGTTGCTAGGCATTTTAAAATGTTGAAAAAATATATTTTTTTCATAAAATTCATGAAATTGTTGCTAGGGATTTTAAAATGATGAAAAAATATATTTTTTTCACAAAATCAATGAAAGCGTTGTTAGGCATTTTAAAATGTTGAAAAAATATATTTTTTCACATTATTCATAACAGTGTTGCTACGCATTTTGAAATGTTGAAGAAATATATTTTTTTTACACAATGCGAGAAAGCGTTGCTAGGCATTTTGAAATGTTGAAAAAATATATTTTTTTCACACAATTATTGAAAGCGTTGCTAGCAATTTTAAAATGTTGAAAAAATACATTTTTATTTCAAAATTCATGAAAGCGTTGCTAGGCATTTTGAAATGTTTAAAAAATATATTATTTTCACATTATTCATAACAGCGTTGCTAGGCATTTTGAAATGTTGAAAAAATATATTTTTTTACACAATTCGAGAAAGCGTTGCTACGCATTTTGAAATGTTGAAAAAATATATTTTGTTCACACAATTATTGAAAGCGTTGCTAGGCATTTTAAAATGTTGAAAAAATATATTTTTTCACATTATTCATAACAGCGTTGCTAGGCATTTTGAAATGTTGAAAAAATATATTTTTTTTACACAATTCGAGAAAGCGTTGTTAGGCATTTTGAAATGTTGAAAAAATATATTATTTTCACACAATTATTGAAAGCGTTGCTAGGCATTTTAAAATGCTGAAAAAATATATTTTTTTTACAAAATTCATGAAAGCGTTGCTAGGCATTTTAAAATGTTAAAAAAATATATTTTTTTCACATTATTCATAACAGCGTTGCTACGCGTTTTGAAATGTTGAAAAAATATATTTTTTACACAATTCGAGAAAGCGTTGTTAGGCATTTTGAAATGTTGACAAAATTTATTTTTTTCACACAATTATTGAAAGCGTTGCTAGGCATTTTGAAATGTTTAAAAAATATTTTTTTTTCACCTTATTCATAACAGCGTTGCTAGGCATTTAGAAATGTTGAAAAAATATATTTTTTTCACAAAAATCACGAAAGCATTGCTAGGCATTTTAAAATGTTGAAAAAATATTTTTTTTCCCATTATTCATAACAGCGTTGCTAGGCATTTTGAAATGTTGAAAAAATATATTTTTTCACACAAATATTTAAAGCGTTGCTAGGCATTTTAAAATGTTGAAAAAATTTATTTTTATTTCAAAATTCATGAAAACGTTGCTAGGCATTTTGAAATGTTTAAAAAATATATTTTTTTCACAATATTCATGACAGCGTTGCTAGGCATTTTGAAAAGTTGAAAAAATATATTTTTTTTACACAATTCGAGAAAGCGTTGCTAGGCATTTTGAAATGTTGAACAAATATATTTTTTTACACAATTCGAGAAAGCGTTGCTAGGCATATTGAAATGTTGAAACAATATATTTTTTTCACATTATTCATAACAGCGTTGCTAGGCATTTTGAAATGTTGAAAAAATATATTTTTTTCACACAATTATTGAAAGCGTTGCTAGGCATTTTAAAATGTTGAAAAAATATATTTTTTTCATAAAATTCATGAAAGTGTTGCTAGGGATTTTAAAATGATGAAAAAATATATTTTTTTCACATTATTCATAACAGCGTTGCTAGGCAATTTTAAATGTTTAAAAAATATATTTTTTCACATTATTCATAACAGCGTTGCTAGGCATTTTGAAATGTTGAAAAAATATATTTTTTTTACGCAATTCGAGAAAGCGTTGTTAGGCATTTTGAAATGTTGAAAAAATATATTTTGTTTACAAAATTCATGAAAGCATTCCTAGGCATTTTAAAATGTTGAAAAAATTAATTTTTTTCACATTATTCATAACAGCGTGGCTACTCACTTTGAAATGTTGAAAAAATATAGTTTTTTCACATTATTCATAACAGCGTTGCTAAGCATTTTGAAATGTTGAAAAAATATATTTTTTTCACAAAATCAATGAAAGCGTTGTTAGGCATTTTAAAATGTTGAAAAAATATATTTTTTCACATTATTCATAACAGTGTTGCTACGCATTTTGAAATGTTGAAGAAATATATTTTTTTTACACAATGCGAGAAAGCGTTGCTAGGCATTTTGAAATGTTGAAAAAATATATTATTTTCACACAATTATTGAAAGCGTTGCTAGGCATTTTAAAATGCAGAAAAAATATATTTTTTTTACAAAATTCATGAAAGCGTTGCTAGGCATTTTAAAATGTTAAAAAAATATATTTTTTTCACATTATTCATAACAGCGTTGCTAGGCGTTTTGAAATGTTGAAAAAATATATTTTTTTACACAATTCGAGAAAGCGTTGTTAGGCATTTTGAAATGTTGACAAAATTTATTTTTTTCACACAATTATTGAAAGCGTTGCTAGGCATTTTGAAATGTTTAAAAAATATTTTTTTTTCACCTTATTCATAACAGCGTTGCTAGGCATTTAGAAATATTGAAAAAATATATTTTTTTCACAAAAATCATGAAAGCATTGCTAGGCATTTTAAAATGTTGAAAAAATATTTTTTTTCACATTATCCATAACAGCGTTGCTAGGCATTTTGAAATGTTGAAAAAATAAATTTTTTTCTCAAAAATTCATGAAAGCGTTGCTAGGCATTTTAGAACGTTGAAAAAATATATTTTTTTTACAAAACACATGAAAGCGTTGCTAGGCACTTTCAAATGTTGAAAAAATATATTTTTTCACATTATTCATTACAGCGTTGCTAGGCATTTTGAAATGTTGATAAAACATATTTTTTTGCACAATTCTAGAAAGCGTTGCTAGGCATTTTAAAATGTTGAAAAACTATATTTTTTCACATTATTCATAACAGTGTTGCTACGCATTTTGAAATATTGAAGAAATATATTTTTTTTACACAATGCGAGAAAGCGTTGCTAGGCATTTTGAAATGTTGAAAAAATTTATTTTTATTTCAAAATTCATGAAAGCGTTGCTAGGCATTTTGAAATGATTAAAAAATATATTTTTTTCACAATATTCATAACAGCGTTGCTAGGCATTTTGAAATGTTGAAAAAATATATTTTTTTACACAATTCAAGAAAGCGTTGCTAGGCATTTAGAAATGTTGAACAAATATATTTTTTTCACATTATTCATAACATCGTTGCTAGGCATTTTGAAATGTTGAAAAAATATATTTTTTTCACACAATTATTGAAAGCGTTGCTAGGCATTTTAAAATGTTGAAAAAATATATTTTTTTCATAAAATTCATGAAAGCGTTGCTAGGCATTTTAAAATGTTGAGAAAATATATTTTTTTCACATTATTCATAACAGCGTTGCTAGGCATTTTGAAATGTTTAAAAAATATATTTTTTCACATTATTCATAACAGCGTTGCTAGTCATTTTGAAATGTTGAAAAAATATATTTTTTTTACACAATTCGAGAAAGCGTTGTTAGGCATTTTGAAATGTTGACAAAATTTATTTTTTTCACACAATTATTGAAAGCGTTGCTAGGCATTTTGAAATGTTTAAAAAATATTTTCTTTTCACCTTATTCATAACAGCGTTGCTAGGCATTTAGAAATGTTGAAAAAATATATTTTTTTCACAAAAATCATGAAAGCATTGCTAGGCATTTTAAAATGTTGAAAAAATATTTTTTTTCACATTATTCATAACAGCGTTGCTAGGCATTTTGAAATGTTGAAAAAATATATTTTTTTCTCAAAAATTCATGAAAGCGTTGCTAGGCATTTTAGAACGTTGAAAAAATATATTTTTTTTTACAAAACACATGAAAGCGTTGCTAGGCACTTTCAAATGTTGAAAAAATATAATTTTTCACATTATTCATTACAGCGTTGCTAGGCATTTTGAAATGTTGATAAAACATATTTTTTTTGCACAATTCTAGAAAGCGTTGCTAGGCATTTTAAAATGTTGAAAAACTATATTTTTTCACATTATTCATAACAGTGTTGCTACGCATTTTGAAATGTTGAAGAAATATATTTTTTTTACACAATGCGAGAAAGCGTTGCTAGGCATTTTGAAATGTTGAAAAAATTTATTTTTATTTCAAAATTCATGAAAGCGTTGCTAGGCATTTTGAAATGAATAAAAAATATATTTTTTTCACAATATTCATAACAGCGTTGCTAGGCATTTTGAAATGTTGAAAAAATATATTTTTTTTACACAATTCGAGAAAGCGTTGCTAGGCATTTTGAAATGTTGAACAAATATATTTTTTTCACATTATTCATAACAGCGTTGCTAGGCATTTTGAAATGTTTAAAAAATATATTTTTTCACATTATTCATAACAGCGTTGCTAGTCATTTTGAAATGTTGAAAAAATATATTTTTTTTACACAATTCGAGAAAGCGTTGTTAGGCATTTTGAAATGTTGAAAAAATATATTATTTTCACACAATTATTGAAAGCGTTGCTAGGCATTTTAAAATGTTGAAAAAATATATTTTTTTTACAAAATTCATGAAAGCATTGCTAGGCATTTTGATATGTTGAAAATATATGTTTTTTTCTCAAAAATTCATGAAAGCGTTGCTAGGCATTTTAGAATGTTGAAAAAATATATTTTTTTTACAAAACACATGAAAGCGTTGCTACTCACTTTGAAATGTTGAAAAAATATATTGTTTTCACATTATTCATTACAGCGTTGCTAGGCATTTTGAAATGTTGAAAAAATATATTTTTTTTACACAATTCGAGAAAGCGTTGCTAGGCATTTTAAAATGTTGAAAACATATATTTTTTTTACAAAATTCATGAAAGCGTTGCTAGGCATTTGGAATGAAAAAAAAAATATATTTTTTCACATTATTCATAACAGCGTTCCTAGGCATTTTGAAATGTTGAAAAAATATATTTTTTTACACAATTCGAGAAAGCGTTGCTAGGCATTTTGAAATGTTGAAAAAATATATTTTGTTCACACAATTATTGAAAGCGTTGCTAGGCATTTTGAAACGTTGAAAAAATATATTTTTTTCACAAAATCCATGAAAGCGTTGCTAGGCATTTTAAAATGTTGAAAAAATATATTTTTTCACATTATTCATAACAGTGTTGCTACGCATTTTGAAATGTTGAAGAAATATATTTTTTTACACAATGCGAGAAAGCGTTGCTAGGCATTTTGAAATGTTGAAAAAATATATTTTTTCACACAATTATTGAAAGCATTGCTAGGCATTTTAAAATGTTGAAAAAATATATTTTTATTTCAAAATTCATGAAAGCGGTGCTAGGCATTTTGAAATGTTTAAAAAATATATTTTTTTCACATTATTCATAACAGCGTTCCTAGGCATTTTGAAATGTTGAAAAAATATATTTTTTTACACAACTCGAGAAAGCGTTGCTAGGCATTTTGAAATGTTGAAAAAATATATTTTGTTCACACAATTATTGAAAGCGTTGCTAGGCATTTTAAAATGTTGAAAACATATATTTTTTTCACAAAATTCATGAAAGCGTTGCTAGGCATTTTAAAATGTTAAAAAAATATATTTTTTTCATAACATTCATGAAAGCGTTGTTAGGCATTTTAAAATGTTGAAAAAATATATTTTTTTCACATTATTCATAACAGCGTTGCTAGGCATTTTGAAATGTTTAAAAAATATTTTTTCACATTATTCATAACAGCGTTGCTAGGCATTTTGAAATGTTGAAAAAATATATTTTTTTCACAAAATTCATGAAAGCATTGCTAGGCATTTTAAAATGTTGAAAAAATATATTTTTTTCACATTATTCATAACAGCGTTGCTAGGCATTTTGAAATGTTGAAAAAATATATTTTTTTTACACAATTCGAGAAAGCGTTGCTAGGCATTTTGAAATGTTGAAAAAATATATTTTTTTCACATTATTCATAAAAGCGTTGCTAGGCATTTTGAAATGTTGAAAAAATATATTTTTTCACGCAATTATTGAAAGCGTTGCTAGGCATTTTAAAATGTTGAAAAAATATATTTTTTTCATAACATTCATGAAAGCGTTGTTAGGCATTTTAAAATGTTGAAAAAATATATTTTTTTCACATTATTCATAACAGCGTTGCTAGGCATTTTGAAATGTTTAAAAAATATATTTTTTCACATTATTCATAACAGCGTTGCTAGTCATTTTGAAATGTTGAAAAAATATATTTTTTTTACACAATTCGAGAAAGCGTTGTTAGGCATTTTGAAATGTTGACAAAATTTATTTTTTTCACACAATTATTGAAAGCGTTGCTAGGCATTTTGAAATGTTTAAAAAATATTTTCTTTTCACCTTATTCATAACAGCGTTGCTAGGCATTTAGAAATGTTGAAAAAATATATTTTTTTCACAAAAATCATGAAAGCATTGCTAGGCATTTTAAAATGTTGAAAAAATATTTTTTTTCACATTATTCATAACAGCGTTGCTAGGCATTTTGAAATGTTGAAAAAATATATTTTTTTCTCAAAAATTCATGAAAGCGTTGCTAGGCATTTTAGAACGTTGAAAAAATATATTTTTTTTTACAAAACACATGAAAGCGTTGCTAGGCACTTTCAAATGTTGAAAAAATATAATTTTTCACATTATTCATTACAGCGTTGCTAGGCATTTTGAAATGTTGATAAAACATATTTTTTTTGCACAATTCTAGAAAGCGTTGCTAGGCATTTTAAAATGTTGAAAAACTATATTTTTTCACATTATTCATAACAGTGTTGCTACGCATTTTGAAATGTTGAAGAAATATATTTTTTTTACACAATGCGAGAAAGCGTTGCTAGGCATTTTGAAATGTTGAAAAAATTTATTTTTATTTCAAAATTCATGAAAGCGTTGCTAGGCATTTTGAAATGATTAAAAAATATATTTTTTTCACAATATTCATAACAGCGTTGCTAGGCATTTTGAAATGTTGAAAAAATATATTTTTTTTACACAATTCGAGAAAGCGTTGCTAGGCATTTTGAAATGTTGAACAAATATATTTTTTTCACATTATTCATAACAGCGTTGCTAGGCATTTTGAAATGTTTAAAAAATATATTTTTTCACATTATTCATAAAAGCGTTGCTAGTCATTTTGAAATGTTGAAAAAATATATTTTTTTTACACAATTCGAGAAAGCGTTGTTAGGCATTTTGAAATGTTGAAAAAATATATTATTTTCACACAATTATTGAAAGCGTTGCTAGGCATTTTAAAATGTAGAAAAAATATATTTTTTTTACAAAATTCATGAAAGCATTGCTAGGCATTTTGAAATGTTGAAAATATATGTTTTTTTCTCAAAAATTCATGAAAGCGTTGCTAGGCATTTTAGAATGTTGAAAAAATATATTTTTTTTACAAAACACATGAAAGCGTTGCTACTCACTTTGAAATGTTGAAAAAATATATTGTTTTCACATTATTCATTACAGCGTTGCTAGGCATTTTGAAATGTTGAAAAAATATATTTTTTTTACACAATTCGAGAAAGCGTTGCTAGGCATTTTAAAATGTTGAAAACATATATTTTTTTTACAAAATTCATGAAAGCGTTGCTAGGCATTTGGAATGAAAAAAAAATATATTTTTTCACATTATTCATAACAGCGTTGCTAGGCCTTTTGAAACGTTGAAAAAATATATTTTTTCACACAATTACTGAAAGCATTGCTAGGCATTTTAAAATGTTGAAAAAATATATTTTTATTTCAAAATTCATGAAAGCGTTGCTAGGCATTTTGAAATGTTTAAAAAATATATTTTTTTCACATTATTCATAACAGCGTTCCTAGGCATTTTGAAATGTTGAAAAAATATATTTTTTTACACAATTCGAGAAAGCGTTGCTAGGCATTTTGAAATGTTGAAAAAATATATTTTGTTCACACAATTATTGAAAGCGTTGCTAGGCATTTTGAAACGTTGAAAAAATATATTTTTTTCACAAAATCCATGAAAGCGTTGCTAGGCATTTTAAAATGTTGAAAAAATATATTTTTTCACATTATTCATAACAGTGTTGCTACGCATTTTGAAATGTTGAAGAAATATATTTTTTTTACACAATGCGAGAAAGCGTTGCTAGGCATTTTGAAATGTTGAAAAAATATATTTTTTCACACAATTATTGAAAGCATTGCTAGGCATTTTAAAATGTTGAAAAAATATATTTTTATTTCAAAATTCATGAAAGCGTTGCTAGGCATTTTGAAATGTTTAAAAAATATATTTTTTTCACATTATTCATAACAGCGTTCCTAGGCATTTTGAAATGTTGAAAAAATATATTTTTTTACACAATTCGAGAAAGCGTTGCTAGGCATTTTGAAATGTTGAAAAAATATATTTTGTTCACACAATTATTGAAAGCGTTGCTAGGCATTTTAAAATGTTGAAAACATATATTTTTTTCACAAAATTCATGAAAGCATTGCTAGGCATTTTAAAATGTTGAAAAAATATATTTTTTTCACATTATTCATAACAGCGTTGCTAGGCATTTTGAAATGTTGAAAAAATATATTTTTTTTACACAATTCGAGAAAGCGTTGCTAGGCATTTTGAAATGTTGAAAAAATATATTTTTTTCACATTATTCATAAAAGCGTTGCTAGGCATTTTGAAATGTTGAAAAAATATATTTTTTCACGCAATTATTGAAAGCGTTGCTAGGCATTTTAAAATGTTGAAAAAATATATTTTTTTCATAACATTCATGAAAGCGTTGTTAGGCATTTTAAAATGTTGAAAAAATATATTTTTTTCACATTATTCATAACAGCGTTGCTAGGCATTTTGAAATGTTTAAAAAATATATTTTTTCACATTATTCATAACAGCGTTGCTAGGCATTTTGAAATGTTGAAAAAATATATTTTTTTCACAAAATTCATGAAAGCATTGCTAGGCATTTTAAAATGTTGAAAAAATATATTTTTTTCACATTATTCATAACAGCGTTGCTAGGCATTTTGAAATGTTTAAAAAATTATTTTTTTTTACAAAATTCATGAAAGCATTGCTAGGCATTTTGAAATGTTTAAAAAATATATTTTTTTCACCTTATTCATAACAGCGTTGCTATACATTTAGAAATGTTGAAAAAATATATTTTTTTCACAAAATTCATGAAAGCATTGCTAGGCATTTTAAAATGTTGAAAAAATATATTTTTTTCACATTATTCATAACAGCGTTGCTAGGCATTTTGAAATGTTTAAGAAATATATTTTTTCACATTATTTATAACAGCGATGCTAGGCATTTTGAAATGTTGACAAAATATATTTTTTTTACACAATTCGAGAAAGCGTTGTTAGGCATTTTGAAATGTTGAAAAATAATATTATTTTCTCACAATTATTGAAAGCGTTGCTAGGCATTTTAAAATGTTGAAAAAATATATTTTTTTTACAAAATTCATGAAAGCATTGCTAGGCATTTTGAAATGTTGAAAAAATATATTTTTTTCTCAAAAATTCATGAAAGCGTTGTTAGGCATTTTAGAATGTTGAAAAAATATATTTTTTTTACAAAACACATGAGAGCGTTGCTACTCACTTTGAAATGTTGAAAAAATATATTTTTTCACATTATTCATTACAGCGTTGCTAAGCATTTTGAAATGTTGAAAAAATATATTTTTTCACATTATTCATTACAGCGTTGCTAGGCATTTTGAAATGTTGAAAAAATATATTTTTTTTACGAAATTCATGAAAGCGTTGCTAGGCATTTGGAATGTTTAAAAAATATATTTTTTTCACATTATTCATAACATTGTTGCTACGCATTTTGAAATGTTGAAGAAATATATTTTTTTTACACAATGCGGGAAAGCGTTGCTAGGCATTTTGAAATGTTGAAAAAATATATTTTTTTACACAATTCGAGAAAGCGTTGCTAGGCATTTTGAAATGTTGGAAAAATATATTTTTTTTCACACAATTATTGAAATCGTTGCTAGCCATTTTAAAATGTTGAAAATATATATTTATATTTCAAAATTCATGAAAGCGTTGCTAGGCATTTTGAAATGTTTAAAAATTTTATTTTTTTTACATTATTCAAACAGCGTTCCTAGGCATTTTGAAATGTTGAAAAAATATATTTTTTTCCACAATTCGAGAAAGCGTTGCTAGGCATTTTGAAATGTTGGAAAAATATATTTTGTTCACACAATTATTGAAAGCGTTGCTAGGCATTTTAAAATGTTGAAAAAATATAATTTTTTCACAAAATTCATGAAAGCGTTGCTAGGCATTTTAAAATGTTAAAAAAATATATTTTTTTCGCAAAATTCATGAAAGTGTTGCTAGGCAATTTAAAATGTTGAAAAAATTAATTTTGTTCACATTATTTATAACAGCGTTGCTAGGCATTTTGAAATGTTGAAAAAATATATTTTTTTTACACAATTCGAGAAAGCGTTGCTAGGCATTTTGAAATGTTGAAAAAATATATTTTTTTTACACAATTCGAGAAAGCGTTGCTAGGCATTTTAAAATGTTGAAAACATATATTTTTTTTACAAAATTCATGAAAGCGTTGCTAGACATTTGGAATGTTGAAAAAATATATTTTTTCACATTATTCATAACAGTGTTGCTAGGCGTTTTGAAATGTTGAAAAAATATATTTTTTTACACAATTCGAGAAAGCGTTGTTAGGCATTTTGAAATGTTGAAAAAATTTATTTTTTTCACACAATTATTGAAAGCGTTGCTAGGCATTTTGAAATGTTGAAAAAATATATTTTTTTTACAAAATTCATGAATTCGTTGCTACGGATTTTGGAATGTTTAAAAAATATATTCTTTTCACATTATTCATAACAGCGTTGCTAGGCATTTTGAAATGTTAAAAAAATATATTTTTTTTACATAATGCGAGAAAGCGTTGCTAGGCATTTTGAAATGTTGAAAAAATATATTTTTTTCACAAAATTCATGAAAGCGTTGCTAGGCATTTTAAAATGTTGAAAAAATATATTTTTTTCACATTATTCATAACAGCGTTGCTAGGCATTTTGAAATGTTGAAAAAATATATTTGTTTACACAATTTGTGAAAGCGTTGCTAGGCATTTTAAAATGTTGAAAAAATATATTTTTTCACATTATTCATAACAGTGTTGCTAGGCGTTTTGAAATGTTGAAAAAATATATTTTTTTACACAATTCGAGAAAGCGTTGTTAGGCATTTTGAAATGTTGAAAAAATTTATTTTTTTCACACAATTATTGAAAGCGTTGCTAGGCATTTTGAAATGTTGAAAAAATATATTTTTTTTACAAAATTCATGAATTCGTTGCTAGGGATTTTGGAATGTTTAAAAAATATATTCTTTTCACATTATTCATAACAGCGTTGCTAGGCATTTTGAAATGTTAAAAAAATATATTTTTTTTACATAATGCGAGAAAGCGTTGCTAGGCATTTTGAAATGTTGAAAAAATATATTTTTTTCACAAAATTCATGAAAGCGTTGCTAGGCATTTTAAAATGTTGAAAAAATATATTTTTTTCACATTATTCATAACAGCGTTGCTAGGCATTTTGAAATGTTGAAAAAATATATTTGTTTACACAATTTGTGAAAGCGTTGCTAGGCATTTTAAAATGTTGAAAAAATATATTTTTTTCACGTTATTCATAACACCGTTGCTAGGCATTTTGAAATGTTTAAAAAATATATTTTGTTCACCTTATTCATAACAGCGTTGCTAGGCATTTAGAAATGTTGAAAAAATATTTTTTTTTCACAAAATTCATGAAAGCATTGCTAGGCATTTTAAAATGTTGAAAAAATATATTTTTATTCTCAAAATTCATGAAAGCGTTGCTAGGTATTTTTGAATGGTGAAAAAATATATTTTTTTTACAAAACACATGAAAGCGTTGCTAGGCACTTTGAAATGTTGAGAAAATATATTTTTTTCACATTATTCATTACAGCGTTGCTAGGCATTTTAAAATGTTAAAAAAATATATTTTTTTCACAAAATTCATTAAAGCGTTGCTAGGCATTTTAAAATGTTGAAAAAATATATTTTGTTCACATTTTTCATAACAGCGTTGTTAGGCATTTTGAAATGTTGAAAAAATATATTTTTTTCACAAAATTCATGAAAGCGTTGCTAGGCATTTTAAAATGTTGAAAAAATATATTTTTTTCACATTATTCATATCAGCGTTGCTAGGCATTTTGAAATGTTGAAAATATATATTTTTTTACACAATTCGAGAAAGCGTTGTTAGGCATTTTGAAATGTTGAAAAAATATATTATTTTCACACAATTATTGAAAGCGTTGCTAGGCATTTTAAAATGTTGGAAAAATATATTTTTTTTACAAAATTCATGAAAGCATTGCTAGGCATTTTGAAATGTTTACAAAATATTTTTTTTTCACCTTATTCATAACAGCGTTGCTAGGCATTTAGAAATGTTGAAAAAATATATTTTTTTCAAAAAATTCATGAAAGCATTGCTAGGCATTTTAAAATGTTGAAAAAATATATTTTTTTCACATTATTCATAACAGCGTTGCTAGGCATTTTGAAATGTTGAAAAAATACATTTTTTTCTCAAAAATTCATGAAAGCGTTGCTAGGCATTTTAGAATGTTGAAAAAATATATTTTTTTTAAAAACACATGAAAGCGTTGCTAGGCACTTTGAAATGTTGAAAAAATATATTTTTTTCACATCATTCATTACAGCGTTGCTAGGCATTTTGAAATGTTGAAAAAAAAATATTTTTTTTACACAATTCGAGAAAGCGTTGCTAGGCATTTTAAAATGTTGAAAACATATATTATTTTCACACAATTATTGAAAGCGTTGCTAGGCATTTTGAAATGTTGAAAAAATACATTTTTTTCTCAAAAATTCATGAAAGCGTTGCTAGGCATTTTAGAATGTTGAAAAAATATATTTTTTTTAAAAACACATGAAAGCGTTGCTAGGCACTTTGAAATGTTTAAAAAATATATTTTTTTCACATCATTCATTACAGCGTTGCTAGGCATTTTGAAATGTTGAAAAAAATATATTTTTTTCACAAAATTCATGAAAGCGTGGCTAGGCATTTTGAAATGTTTAAAAAATATATTTTTTTTACAAAATTCATTAAAGCATTGCTAGGCATTTTGAAATGTTTTAAAAATATATTTTTTTCACCTTATTCATAACAGCGTTGCTAGGCATTTAGAAATGTTGGAAAAATATATTTTTTTTACAAAACACATGAAAGCGTTGCTAGGCACTTTGAAATGTTGAAAAAATATATTTTTTTTCACATTATTCATAACAGGGTTGCTAGGCATTTTGAAATGTTGAAGAAATATATTTTTTTACACAATGCGAGAAAGCGTTGCTAGGCAATTTGAAATGTTGAAAAAATATATTTTTTTCACACAATTATTGAAAGCGTTGCTAGGCATTTTAAAATGTTGAAAACATATATTTTTTTTACAAAATTCATGAAAGCGTTACTAGGCATTTGGAATGTTTAAAAAATATATTTTTTTCACATTATTCATAACAGCGTTGCTAGGCATTTTGAAATGTTGAAAAAATATATTTTTTTTACAGAATTCGAGAAAGCGTTGCTAGGCATTTTGAAATGTTGAAAAAATATATTTTTTTTACAAAACTCATGAAAGCGTTGCTAGGCATTTTGAAATGTTGAAAAAATATATTTTTTTTACAAAATGCATGAAAGCGTTGCTAGGCATTTTGAAATGTGGAAAAAATATATTTTGTTTACCAAATTCATAAAAGCGTTGCTAGGCATTTTGAAATGTGGAAAAAATATATTTTGTTTACACAATTCATGAAAGCGTTGCTAGGCATTTTGAAATGTTGAAAAAATATGTTTTTTTCACATTATTCATAACAGCGTTGCTAGGCATTTTGAAATGTTGAAAAAATATATTTTGTTTACCAAATTCATGAAAGCGTTGCTAGGCATTTGGAAATGTGAAAAAATATATTTTTTTTTAAAAATTCATGAAAGCGTTGCTAGGCATTTTGAAATTTTGAAAAAATATAATTTTTATACAATTATTGAAAGCGTTGCAAGGCATTTCAAAATGTTGAAAAAATATATTTTTTTTACAAAATTCATGAAAGCGTTGCTAGGCATTTTGAAATGTGGAAAAAATATATTTTGTTTACCAAATTCATGAAAGCGTTGATAGGCATTTGGAAATGTTGATAAAATATATTTTTTTTACAAAATTCGAGAAAGCGTTGCTAGGCATTTTGAAATGTTGATAAAATATATATTTTATTTACAAAATTCATGAAAGAGTTGCTAGGCATTTTGAAATGTTGAAAAAATAAATGTTTTTCACAAGACTTGTGAAAGCGTTGATAGGCATTTTGAAATGTGGGCAAAATATATTATTTTTACAAAATTCATGAAAGCGTTGCTAGGCATTATGAAATGTTGAAAAAATAATTTTTTTTCAAATTATACATAACAGTGTTGCTAGGCATTTTGAATTGTTGACAAAATATATTTTGTTTACCAAATTCATGAAAGCGTTGCTAGGCATTTTGAAATGTGGAAAAAATATATTTTGTTTACACAATTCTGAAAGCGTTGCTAGGCATTTTAAAATGTGGATAAAATATATTTTGTTTACCAAATTTATGAAAGCGTTGTTAGGCATTTGGAAATGTTGAAACAATTTATTTTTTTTACAAAATTCGAGAAAGCGTTGCTAGGCATTATGAAATGTTGAGAAAATAAATTTTTTTCACATTATTCATAACAGCGTTGCTAGGCATTTTGAAATGTTGAAAAAATATATTTTTTTTACAAAATTCATGAATGCGTTGCTTGGCATTTTGAAATGTAAAAAAAAAATATTTTGTTTATCAAATTCATGAAAGCGTTGCTAGGCATTTTGAAATGTGGAAAAAATATATTTTGTGTACCAAATTCATGAAAGCGTTGATAGGCATTTGGAAATGTTGATAAAATATATTCTTTTTTACAAAATTCGAGAAAGCGTTGCTAGGCATTTTGAAATGTTGAAAAAATATATATTTTATTTACAAAATTCATGAAAGAGTTGCTAGGCATTTTGAAATGTTGAAAAAGTTATTTTTTTTCACATTATTCATAAAAGAGTTGCTAGGTATTTTGAAATGTTGAAAAAAAATATAATTTTTTTTTTACCCAATTCACTAAAGCGTTTCTAGGCAATTTGAAATGTTGAAAAAATATACTTTTTTTTCAAAATTCGTGAAAGCGTTTCTAGGCAATATGAAATGTTGAAAAGATAAATTTTTTTCACAATATTCATAAAAGCGTTGCTAGGCATTTTGAAATGTGGAAGAAATATATTTTGTTTACCAAATTCATGAAAGCGTTGCTAGGCATTTTGAATTGTTGAAAAATATACTTTTTTTTACAAAATTCGTGAAAGCGTTTCCAGGCATTTTGAAATGTTGAAAAAATATGTTTTTTTCACATTATTCATAACAGCGGTGCTAGGCATTTTGAAATGTTGAAAAAATATATTTTTTATACAATTATTGAAAGCGTTGCCAGGCATTTTAAAATGTTGAAAAAATATATTTTTTTTCAAAATTCATGAAAGGGTTGCTAGGAATTTTGAAATGTGGAAAAAATATGTTTTTTTTACCAAATTCATGAAAGCGTTGCTAGGCATTTTGAAATATTGAGAATATATATATTTTTTCTCACCATTATTGAAAGCGTTACTAGGCATTGTGAAATGTTGAAAAAAAAATATTTTTTTTACAAAATACATGAAAGCGTTGCTAGGCATTTTGAAATGTTGAATAAATATATTTTTTATTCAATTATTGAAAGCGTTGCAAGGCATTTTAAAATGTTGAAAAAATATATTTATTTACAAAATTCATGAAAGCGTTGCTAGGCATTTTGAAATGTGGAAAAATATATTTTGTTTATCAAATTCATGAAAGCGTTGATAGGCATTTGGAAATGTTGATAAAATATATTTTTTTTACAAAATTCGAGAAAGCGTTGCTAGGCATTTAGAAATGTTGAAAAAATATATTTTGTTCACAATATTCATGAAATCGTTGCTAGGCATTTTAAAATGTTGAAAAAATATATTTATTTACAAAATTCATGAAAGCGTTGCTAGGCATTTTGAAATGTGGAAAAATATATTTTGTTTATCAAATTCATGAAAGCGTTGATAGGCATTTGGAAATGTTGATAAAATATATTTTTTTTACAAAATTCGAGAAAGCGTTGCTAGGCATTTTGAAATGTGGAAAAAATATATTGTGTTTACCAAATTCATGAAAGCGATGCTAGGCATTTTGAAATGTGGAAAATATATATTTTGTTTATCAAATTCATGAAAGCGTTGCTAGGCATTTTGAATTGTTGACAAAATATATTTTTTTCACATTATTCATAACAGAGTTTATATTCATTTGAAAATGTTAAAAAAATAAATTTTTTTCACAAAACTTGTGAAAGCGTTGATAGGCATTTTGAAATGTGCGCAAAAATCATATCTTTACAAAATTCATGAAAGCGTTGCTAGGCATTATGAAATGCTGAAAAAATAAATTTTTTTTCACATTATTCATAACAGCGTTGCTAGGCATTTTGAAATGTTGAAAAAATATATTTTTTTCACATTATATATTACAGCGTTGCTAGGCATTTTGAAATGTTGAAAAAATATATATTTTTTCACACCATTATTGAAAGCGTTACTAGGCATTTTGAAATGTTGAAAAAATATATTTTTTTTCACATTATTCATAACAGCGTTGCAGGGCATTTAGAAATGTTGAAAAAATATATTTTTTCCACAAAATTCATGAAATTGTTGCTAGGCATTTTAAAATGTTGAAAAAAATATATCTGTTTTACAAAATTTATAAAAGCGTTGCTAGGCATTATGAAATGTTGAAAAAATAATTTTTTTTACATTATTCATAATAGCATTGCTAGGCCTTTTGAAATTTTGAAAAAATATATTTTGTTTGCCAAATTCATGAAAGCGTTGCTAGGCATTTTAAAATGTTGAAAAAATATGTTTCTTCACATTATTCATAACAGCGTAGCTAGGCATTTTGAAATGTTGAAAAAATATATATTTTATACAATTATTGAAAGCGTTGCAAGGCATTTTGAAATGTTGAAAAAATATTTTTTTTTTCACATTATTCATAACAGCGTTGCAGGGCATTTAGAAATGTTGAAAAAATATATTTTTTCCACAAAATTCATGAAATTGTTGCTAGGCATTTTAAAATGTTGAAAAAAATATATCTGTTTTACAAAATTTATAAAAGCGTTGCTAGGCATTATGAAATGTTGAAAAAATAATTTTTTTTACATTATTCATAATAGCATTGCTAGGCCTTTTGAAATTTTGAAAAAATATATTTTGTTTGCCAAATTCATGAAAGCGTTGCTAGGCATTTTAAAATGTTGAAAAAATATGTTTCTTCACATTATTCATAACAGCGTAGCTAGGCATTTTGAAATGTTGAAAAAATATATATTTTATACAATTATTGAAAGCGTTGCAAGGCATTTTAAAATGTTGAAAAAATATATTTTTTTTTACAAAATTCATGAAAGCAATGCTATTCAATTTGAAATGTTGAAAAAATATTTTTTTTTCACAATATTCATAAAAGCGTTGCTAGGCAATTTGAAATGTGGAAAAAATATATTTTGTTTACCTAATTCATGAAAGCGTTGATAGGCATTTGGAAATGTTGAAAACATATATTTTTTTCAAACAATTATTCAAAGCGTTGCTAGGCATTTTAAAATGTTGAAAAAATATATTTTTTTTACCAAATTCATTAAAGCGTTTCTAGGCAATTTGAAATGTTGAAAAAATATACTTTTTTTTCAAAATTCGTGAAAGCTTTTCTAGGCAATATGAAATGTTAAAAAGATAAATTTTTTTCACAATATTCATAAAAGCGTTGCTAGGCATTTTGAAATGTGGAAGAAATATATTTTGTTTACCAAATTCATGAAAGCGTTGCTAGGCATTTTGAAATGTTTAAAAAATATATTTTTTCACATTATTCATAACTTCGTTGCTAAGCATTTAGAAATGTTGAAAAAATATATTTTTTTTACAAAATTCATGAAAGCGTTGCTTGGCATTTTGAAATGTTGAAAAAATATGTTTTTTTCACATTATTTATAACAGCGTTGCTAGGCATTTAGCAAAGTTGAAAAAATATTTTTTTTTCACAAAATTAATGAAAGCGTTGCTAGGCATTTTAAAATGTTGAAAAAATATATTTATTTTACAAAATTCGAGAAAGCGTTGCTAGGCATTTTGAAATGTTTTAAAAATATATTTTTTTCACATTATTCATAACAGCGTTGCTAGGCATTTTGAAATATTGAAAAAATATATTTTTTTCACACAATTATTCAAAGCGTTTCTAGGCATTTTGAAAAGTTAAAAAAATATATATTTTTAACAAAATTCATGAAAGCGTTGCTAGGCATTATGAAATGTTGAAAAAATAATTTTTTTTCCACATTATTCATAACAGCGTTGCTAGGCATTTTGAAATGTTGAAAAAATATATTTTTTTTACAAAATTCATGACAGCGTTGCTAAGCATTTTTAAATGTTGAAAAAATATATTTTTAACAAAATTCATGAAAGCGTTGCTAGGCATTATGAAATGTTGAAAAAATAATTTTTTTTCCACATTATTCATAACAGCGTTGCTAGGCATTTCGAAGTTTTGAAAAAATACATTTTTTTCACAAAATTCATGAACGCGTTGCTAGGCATTTTAAGATGTTGAAAAAATTAATTTTTTGTACAAAACTCATGAAAGCGTTGCTAAGGATTTTGAAATGTTGAAAAAATATATGTTTTAAAAAAATTCATGAAAGCATTGCTAGGCATTTTGAAATGTTGAAAAAATATGTTTTTTTCACATTATTCATAACAGCGTTGCTAGGCATTTTGAAATGTTGAAAAAATATATATTTTTTCACACCATTATTGAAAGCGTTACTAGGCATTTTGAAATGTTGAAAAAATTAATTTTTTTTACAAAATTAATGAAAGCGTTGCTAGGCATTTTAAAATGTTGAAAAAAATATTTTTTTTTACAAAATTTATAAAAGCGTTGCTAGGCATTATGAAATGTTGAAAAAATAATTTTTTTTTACATTATTCATAACAGCATTGCTAGGCATTTTGAAATGTGGAAAAAATATATTTTGTTTATCAAATTCATGAAAGCATTGCTAGGCATTTTGAAATGTTGACAAAATATATTTTTTTCACATTATTCATAACAGAGTTTATATTCATTTGAAAATGTTGAAAAAATAAATTTTTTTCACAAAACTTGTGAAAGCGTTGCTAGGCATTTTGAAATGTGGACAAAATATATTATTTTTACAAAATTCATGAAAGCGTTGCTAGGCATTATGAAATGTTGAAAAAATAATTTTTTTTCAAATTATACATAACAGTGTTGTTAGGCATTTTGAATTGTTGAAAAAATATATTTTTTACACGAAATTCATGAAAGCGTTGCTATGCATTTTAAAATGTTGAAAAAATATTTTTTTTTCACAAAATTAATGAAAGCGTTGCTAGGCATTTTAAAATGTTGAAAAAATATATTTATTTTACAAAATTCGAGAAAGCGTTGCTAGGCATTTTGAAATGTTTTAAAAATATATTTTTTTCACATTATTCATAACAGCGTTGCTAGGCATTTTGAAATATTGAAAAAATATATTTTTTTCACACAATTATTCAAAGCGTTTCTAGGCATTTTGAAAAGTTAAAAAAATATATATTTTTAACAAAATTCATGAAAGCGTTGCTAGGCATTATGAAATGTTGAAAAAATAATTTTTTTTCCACATTATTCATAACAGCGTTGCTAGGCATTTTGAAATGTTGAAAAAATATATTTTTTTTACAAAATTCATGACAGCGTTGCTAAGCATTTTTAAATGTTGAAAAAATATATTTTTAACAAAATTCATGAAAGCGTTGCTAGGCAATATGAAATGTTGAAAAAATAATTTTTTTTCCACATTATTCATAACAGCGTTGCTAGGCATTTCGAAGTTTTGAAAAAATACATTTTTTTCACAAAATTCATGAACGCGTTGCTAGGCATTTTAAGATGTTGAAAAAATTAATTTTTTGTACAAAACTCATGAAAGCGTTGCTAAGGATTTTGAAATGTTGAAAAAATATATGTTTTAAAAAAATTCATGAAAGCATTGCTAGGCATTTTGAAATGTTGAAAAAATATGTTTTTTTCACATTATTCATAACAGCGTTGCTAGGCATTTTGAAATGTTGAAAAAATATATATTTTTTCACACCATTATTGAAAGCGTTACTAGGCATTTTGAAATGTTGAAAAAATTAATTTTTTTTACAAAATTAATGAAAGCGTTGCTAGGCATTTTAAAATGTTGAAAAAAATATTTTTTTTTACAAAATTTATAAAAGCGTTGCTAGGCATTATGAAATGTTGAAAAAATAATTTTTTTTTACATTATTCATAACAGCATTGCTAGGCATTTTGAAATGTGGAAAAAATATATTTTGTTTACCAAATTCATGAAAGCGATGCTAGGCATTTTGAAATGTGGAAAATATATATTTTGTTTATCAAATTCATGAAAGCATTGCTAGGCATTTTGAAATGTTGACAAAATATATTTTTTTCACATTATTCATAACAGAGTTTATATTCATTTGAAAATGTTGAAAAAATAAATTTTTTTCACAAAACTTGTGAAAGCGTTGCTAGGCATTTTGAAATGTGGACAAAATATATTATTTTTACAAAATTCATGAAAGCGTTGCTAGGCATTATGAAATGTTGAAAAAATAATTTTTTTTCAAATTATACATAACAGTGTTGTTAGGCATTTTGAATTGTTGAAAAAATATATTTTTTACACGAAATTCATGAAAGCGTTGCTATGCATTTTAAAATGTTGAAAAAATATATTTTTTTCACAAAATTCATGAATGCGTTGCTAGGCATTTTGAAATGTAAAAAAATATATATTTTGTTTATCAAATTCATGAAAGCGTTGCTAGGCATTTTGAAATGTTGACAAAATATATTTTTTTCTCATTATTCATAACGGCGTTGCTAGGTATTTAGAAATGTTGAAAAAATATATTTTTTTCACAAAATTCATAAAATCGTTGCTAGGCATTTTAAAATGTTGAAAAAGAAATATTTTCTTTACAAAATACATGAAAGCGCTGCTAGGCATTTTGAAATGTTGAAAAAATATATGTTTTTTACAAAATTCATGAAAGCGTTTTTAGGCATTTTCAAATGTAAAAAAAATATATTTTTTTTACAAAATTCATGAACGTGTTGCTAGGCATTTTGAAATGTTGACAAAATATATTATTTTCACATTATTCATAACAGCGTTGCTAGGTATTTATAAATGTTGAAAAAATATATTTCTTCACAAAATTCATGAGAGCGTTGCTAGGCATTTTAAAATGTTGAAAAAATATATTTTTTTTACAAAATACATGAAAGCGTTGCTAGGCGTTTTGAAATGACGAACAAATATACTTTTTTTTACAAAATTCGTGAAAGCGTGGCTAGGCAATATGAAATGTTGAAAAAATAATTTTGTCGTGTAGGTTAGAGGGCAAAACCGGGAGGAGGATTCACTGTCATAGGTAAGGCAATTCTTGTGGCTGGTTCAACAAAACATTTATTAGTCCTCTTCTATTGTGTAGGGTTTTATTGAGTTTTTGGTAACCTTTGCCTTCTTATATTGCCGGTCTGTTAGTAGTAATTATTATTTGAAATATTTGTGCACACTTATAATTTTTCTTTTCAGTTAGGCATACAAATTCAATCTAAAGTATTTAAATAAGTGATGCTATTTTATAAAACGTTACATAAAGCTCTTGATCTTTAACAATCATCACATGTTTTATAAATATTGATCTTATATTGTTAAATTTTCTAATTGCGTGTTTATTCTTACAAAAATACGATTCTGTTTTATTCCATCTATAAGGGGCTACAATTATCAAATTCAAACTTTGCACAATTGTTTTTAAAAAATATTTTAGAAAACCTTTACTTCTGTTTTTAAAATATTATTTATGGTTGAGAGAAAACTAAGCAAAGTCCAACCTTTTTCTTCGAAAGTAGTTATAAAGATAGCATTATGCTTCATTGGAAATATTTTGATTATTTTGACTTCAGGAATTGTTTGAGTAGTTTGTGGAATCTAGGTATACTAAATTTAATTTTACTAAGCTTCATATCAACCATTTAAGGTAAAAAAATACCTTAAAAAAATTATTGCTCTTCTTATAATATCCATGCAAAATATAGAATTTAAAGAGAATTTAAAGAGAATTACTTACATCCCTTTTGTCTGTCGCAACCGGCCCTATTTAGCCGATTGATTGCACCAAGTAAACACTGGGTAGTAAGCTTTGGGCTATAAATAAATATCGCTTACATTTTTCAGTGTTTCTGGTTTATTGAGATCAGTACTGTGCACAATTTTAATTGTAACATTCTAAATGAGAGTTAACGTTTGTAACTCCTTAGATATTACATAGTTTGTAACAGTTATCATCGTTACAAACAGTATTTTTATTAATTAAATAGGTTTCATTTTCGTGGTCTATGTGTAGCAAAAAATTGTTATTAGACATTTTGAGATGATTCTTTAATTTTTCATTTAATTTTTATCGTTTTCACTAAAATGTGTTTTTAAAACTAACGTAATTATATTTTTCTAATGCTCATACTATGTAAACGAAAGCTTGTTCCACAATAGAGGCCATAGATTATTAGTAATTAAATAGGTATCTCGTCTAGTTATCTATATTTTACTGTTACACTGAGTGAATACTTTTAATAAGAGAGCAATGCCAGTTTCACACTAGTACCTGAACAGAAGAGATTCTGTGTTTGTGATGACATACGCACTATTAAACAGGTTTATATGCAATTAATGAAGACATTGAAGTCCTGTAACGAGTAGAACAGATACGTAGCAGCAGTTAAACAGAAATTTGACGTTAAGAGAAAGGAGGAAGAGAGAAAGATAGACATAGATAGATAGACAGATAGAGAGAGAGATAGATAGATAGAAAGAGAGAGAGAGAGAAAGAGAGAGAGAGATGTGTTTGAGACTCATACATCTAGAAATGCTCGTTGGCCAAGGAATCACAACCTCAGGCATTCATGCGTTCTCCCTCATATATGTCCTGAACAGAATTTACGTCTATCTCTAGAATGAGATAGCCACTCCGAGTCAGGATCAGTTAAACTTACTTAGCCGTGATGGCTAAAAAACAATTGCGTCTCATCCATCTTAGTTTGTTCGTTACACTTAGAACCACTCCCTCATACATGCTTGTACTCTCTCGTATCATTACTGTGCAGAAAGTAGGATACATTTCGAATCTGAATCAGCTATACTCACTTAGTCGTGATGACTTAAAAATGATTCACACACATTTAGGGATACTCGTTACTCAAGAAATTACACCCTCAAAGATTCACGCAATCCTTTTTATCTGTTCTGGACATAAGTTACATCTTCTTTTATAAGGACGACAAATTCCGAATACGGGTCAGCTAAACTTACTTTTACGTCATGACTAACAACAATCGACTCACCTCACTATAAATGCTCCATACCCTTACTACTACGTCCTCACACATTGTCGTTCTTTCGCTCATATCTGTCCTAAGTAGTGTGATTTCATAAGAAATTCATTAGAAAAAAGACACATTTCCAATCTGAATCAGTTATACTCTCTTAGCCTTGATGACTTAAAATTGACTCACACATCTAATAACTTTCGTTACTCTAGGAATCACACCCTCGCACATTCACGCTTTCTCACTCACATCTGTCCTAGACAGAACTGATGCAATTTGTATAAGCAAGATACGTATCTAATCAGGATCAACTAACCGTACTTTCCTGGGAACACTAGCAGTAGACCAGGCGGGTCCACAGGTGGCGGATAGTGGGACGGCCTACAGAAATGTAGGTTACCTGTGAATAAGGATTCCGGAAGGTTTCTGAATATGCAGGCCTGGACCAAGGCTATGGTTCAAAGGTGAGGAATTATCCCTCCTCGTCAGTCAACCGGTTGGGTGTGGTAGAAATAACTGCTCTGACCGGGGAGACTGGGGTAGTTGGGAATTAAGTCCTCACAATGCTACTCTTACCTCCCAGGTGAACCAAGGGCAATGCGACAGTGAAGTATGGGCGGGAAACTACCCTAACGACACAGTTGTAAAAAAGAGAGTAAAGCAGGCTGTTCGCTCCATGAGCAACAGTTATTAATGTCCTGAACTTGGGGTGTGCTTCAAGGTCAGTGACTGAATACCCAATCCAAGGTGGAAGGCATCGTGCCGAAGGATGAATGGCTGCAGGGTATAAAATGCAGTTGCACACGATCCCCTTGATGAACCAAACAAAACCTCATTGTATGTTGTCTTGCCAGGGCAGTGGGGGCTCTGCTCTGGAAGACCGTTATTTCCCCCATACTCGTGGGACGTTAATGGACCAAGTAAGTAAAAGAATTGATTTCGAGACTGCACAGACAGCGGGAGCCAATGAGACGGCAAACCGTGAGTCTGTAGCAGATGTGTCAACGGCAACCATCACTTGGGGTGCGGGGGCGGCTGTCAAGCTGCCGACTACAGAAACCGGTGAAGTGGCTGTAGAGGTGGGAGGTCTAGTCCTGGGGCTGCTCTGCGGACCCAGGCGACTGCAAATTAGGCAGAACAATGATCAAGATCCTCCAAGTGAACCTACAGCATAGCAGGGCGGCGGGTGCTGTCGTGTGTAGGATGCTGGACAGGGGAGAGGTGGACTTGGTTCTCATCCAGGAGTAATCGATTTCTGGAGGACGAATATGCGGGCTGGCGACATCTGGAGGTAAGTTGTTGTACGATAAGGACTCCGGTGTTCCCAGGACGTGTATCCTGGTTAGGAGGGGGTTGAGTGCTTTTGTACTAATGGACTTCTGCAGCAGGGACTTAATAGCAGTGACGGTGGAGCTGCGGGCGGAGGGGAGGATGAAGAGGCTGAACCTTGCCACGGCATATCTCCCCTTTGACTACGCGGGGGCTCTACCAACACAAGAGCTGAGGAGGCTGGTCGAGGACTGCGGGGCTGTGGATGAGGAGCTGCTGGTGGGGATGGATGCTAACTCCCATCACACTTCGTGGGGAAGTACAGGTACCAACACTAGAGGTGAGGAACTTTTAGCTTATCTTAGCTCTAAGAATTTACTAGTCTTAAATCAGGGGGAAGAGCCGACATTTGTCACTAGGGCCAGACAGGAGGTCCTGGACATTACGGTGGCATCGAACCAGACGGCTAGGTATGTACTAAACTGGCATGTGTCGGATGAACCATCTTCTTCTGACCACAGACATATTAGGTATGATATCTCTCTAAATTCAGCCATGCTTCGGCCAACCAGGGATCCAAGAAGAACGGACTGGGACTCCTACAGTAGGGACCTGGGATTTCGGATTGAGGAGGCTGGATTGGAGTATGGTGGGAGGAGAGAGCTAGAAGACTCTGCCGCATTGGTTGGCGAGGCTATAGTGCTGATTGGTTTACTGATAACTGCCCTCTCAGTGAGGGGAGAAAAGAAGGGGATCCGTCATGGTGGAACAAGAAGCTAGCCAAACTTCGAAAGACCACCAGGAGACTCTTTAATAGAGCAAAAAAACAGGGAGTGGGACCAGTATAGGAAAACACTAACCGAATACAACAGGGCAATTAGAGAAGCACGCAGGAAGTCCTGGAAGGAGTTTTGTCAAGAGATTGACAAAACTCGGGAAGGAGCACGACTGCATAAAGTGCTCTCTAAGGACCCAGTTAACCCGGTGGGGATGCTAAGAACCCCACTGAGAAATATAACAAAAACGGCAGGGGAAACTGTGGAAGAATTAATCAGAACACATTTCCCTTCCAGTACTCTGAGGGAACTTGGAGGAGCAGACACTGAACCAGTTGCCAAACTCTCCACAATACATGGTAAGAGGAAGGACTGGGAAGTGGCAAGGAGGATAGTAACTCCACAAAGGGTAAGATGGGCTATTGGCACATTTAAACCCTACAAATCTCCAGGTCCAGATGGGATCTATCCTGTGCTGCTGCAGCAGGGAATGAATTTGCTGGTACTGGTACTTACTAAATTATACAGGCTAAGCATTGCTCTAGGGCATGTGCCGGCAGCCTGGAAATCTAGTAAGGTGGTCTTTATACCTAAGCCCACCGGTAACCAATCGGAAGGGAAAGGATACAGACCTATTACACTCATGTCCTTTGTTCTTAAGGGACTTGAAAAACTGGTTGATAGGCATATTAGGGGGGGGGGTGCTTTGGCCATAAAACCACTGCATTGGAACCAGTATGCTTATCAACCGGGGAAATCCTGCGAGGGAGCTCTCCATCAAGTGGTTGGTAGGATTGAGCAAATGATCGCCAAAAAAGGTTGTGCCATAGGTGCCTTCCTCGACATTGAAGAAGCTTTCAATAACCCCTCAGTGGAGACGATGGTAAGTGGTGCAAGACGTCATAGAGTGAATGCCACCACTTGTGGTTGGATAAGTTCCATGTTAACAAACAGAAGCACTTCTGTAGAGGTGGCAGGGGAGGTCAGAAGGGCGGAGACAAGTCTGGGCTGTGCTCAGGGGGGGTTCTCTCTCCTCTGTTGTGGTGCCTAGTGGTTGACAACCTTATTGAACTCCTGAATGAACAGGGGTACTTCTGTCTAGGATATGCGGACGACATAGTTGTTCTGATCCTGGGCAGATTCCCTGATACATCCTTGAGGTAATCAGAAATCCTCTACGACTGATTGAAGAGTGGTGTAAAAAGGAGAACCTTAGGGTAAATCCAAAAAAGACTGCTCTCATTAAGTGAAAAGTTCTGACGACTAGGATACCCCGCTTGTTTGGTGAATACCTTGAGTTTGTGGGGGAGGTGAAGTACCTGGGAGTTACTCTGAACAGGAAACTCACCTGGAACCCACATCTTGAGAGGACAGTTAACAGGGCCAAAAGGGCACTGATGACTGTGAGAAGAATGGTGGGTAAGAAATGGGGACTGAAGCCATCAATGATGCACTGGATGTATCTGAGGGTGATAAGACCTATGATTACTTATGGAGCTCTGGTGTGGTGGACAAAGGCCAACCAGGCAAAGACAAGAGCTAAACAGAGCTCTATCCAGAGATTGGCCTGTCTGTGCACACTGGGAGCGATGTCAACTACACCAGGTGCAGCAATGGAATTAATGCTTAACCTCCCTTCCTTTGAGCTTGTGCTTAGGGGAGAGGCGAGGCTGGCGGAATGGAGATTGCGCAACTCGAGCAACTGGTATAACCTCCCAGATGTCTCGGGACATATGAGTATCGAGTGCGTGGTCAAAGAACCCGTGTTGGAAATGGGCAGCGACTACATTACTCGAATGTTTGCACCTGACCAGGTCCACCAAACTATGATGGAATGGTCGGGGTCATTAACATCGGGAGCTCAGATCTGGTACACAGATGGCTCCAAGATGGACTTCGGCACTGGAGCGGGGGTGTATTGTAAAAACCCAAGGGTAAAACTAGTTTTTTCTTTGGAGAGGCATAACTCTGTCTTTCAGGCCGAAGTATATGCTATAAATGCCTGTCTGGGAGAGATAGCGAGAAGGGAAACACACGGGACCCGGATTGCTATTTTCTCCGACAGTAAGGCAGCAATTAAGGCACTAAACGGGCACGTGGTCACCTCGGTCATAGTCAGGGAGTGTCTAATTAACCTACAAGCTCTGGCAAGGCCCAATCAAATCAAGTTAGGTTGGGTGCCAGGGCATAGGGGAATACTTGGAAATGAAGCCGCAGATGCGCTGGCCAGGGAGGGGTCTTCGATTCCCCTGATTGGACCGGAGCCTGCGGTAGGTATTTCCAAATCCATGGTCAAGATGACAGTGCGAATGTGGATGGCTGAAAAACACTGTAAGCACTGGATCAGGGCCGAAGGGATGAGACACAGTAATGTAATCCTTAGGAAACCTTCCTTGGGCTGCAGAAGAATCTCATCTATCTGTCTAGGCCGGAATTGAGGATAGTCACAGGTCTACTCACGGGACACTGTGGACTAAGGAAACATTTGCATAAAATGGGTATCTACAAAGATGAACCAGTGTGCAGATTATGCGGGCAGGAACTGGAGACTGCCACACACATTATTTACAGATGTGAAGTACTTGCTGAGAGGCGCTTCAACCTCTTTGGTGATGGAACGGCTTCGGTGGATGCTGAAGGTAAAACTCTAGTCAGGAAACTCCTAAACGTGGTAAGAGGGAAGGGGTTATTTGACTAGATCTGGGAGGTAAGTACAATATACCTTAAGGTAGCAGTGCTTCAGGCAATTCAAACCCGCTTTCAAGTTAAAAAAAAAAACAAAAAAAGACCCTCACAAACATCTAATAATGCTCGTTTGCTTTCGGATTCACTCCCTCAAGTAAGTATGCTCTCTGGCTCATTTATATCTTTGGAAGATGTAAAAATATGTAGTGTGAGTTCACAAGTTCCAGGGACACATCCAGCAATTTTCATTTGACATTGTTCTTTGTAATGTGAACGGTTTTTTCTCGACTTGTTACAAATATCGATTTATGTTGTACGATAATTTTGTACCTTTTAAATTAAACTTTGATTAGTTTTGATCAGGAGTACCTTAACTGTTCACTTTCTTTCACTTGCAGAAATATAATATAGCATCATTGGCTATTTATAAATACTACTATGCGCCCTATAACCACAACAAATTATTATTATCCTGATTTACATTTTGATTGTAAAACTCCATTCTGAGGGTCAACATCAACTAACATGGATAAGTTCAAACACAGTTATCTAATATATCATTTTCTAGTATAGTGTTCAGGAGAGAGTAGGATCTAAGAAAACAGTATTTTCACCAATATATTTTATATTTATTTGCTGCTAAAGTTGGTTGCTTGACATCCGACATGTACATATTGTTAAAATACATTGTTAAGCATAGAAAACGCTTTTTCAATTTATTTTTTAAAAATTCAGAACAGTTGTTTTTAAAACAGTCGTCATTTATATAGTACATATAAGTATACGTATGTATGTGTGTGTTTGTGTGTGTGTGTGTGTGTATGTGTGTGTGTTTGTTTGTGTGTATGTGTGTGTGTGTGGTGTTAGGTGTGTGTGTGTGTGTGTGTGTATGTGTGTGTGTGTGTGTGTGTGTGTGCGTGTGTGTGTGTGTGTTTGTATGTGTTTGTATGTATATAATGCCTCGTTGAGTATACACTAGAGTGTTGTACTTCAGGTATATATGCAGTAGAGGAATAGTATGAAGTAACGCGTTTATATACCTCGACTGTAAAATAAGACGAGTACGTAGCTACAAATGGACACAAAATATATATTAGGGAGGGAAAGAAGCTTTGTGGGATGAAGCTGTTTTGTTTTCATAGTCTTGCAAAGTAAAGACTATGCTAAAGTAAGGCCTACTTGCCGTAAGCCTTAATGTAGTCGTTACCTATTGTCACTGATAAATCTAGTCATTAGTTACTGTCAACTGTTGTGGGACTTCGCTATCACGTTTTACTTCTAACCTATTAAGTATTATTAGGGTAAACATCACCAACGCCATTGCCTATGAGTCGATGACCGTGATAATAAAAAACACCCACATTGTTGTGCGTTTCTGCTAGGTTATTCCTTAGTAGGTAAAGTACCACAGCTTTCTGTTTTACATAGCATTCACATATTGCTGTTGTCGACGTATTCCGGAGATCTTCTTTCAGTCAGAACCTACTATCCATTAATAATACTCACGGTACAATGAATGTACTATGAACTTGTTCGTTCCCAATAGATAGCGTATAATATACTCGTTCCTCCTTTTGAAGTCGTAAATCATTACATCTATAGAAAACTTAGATGAATGTGATAAAATAACATATGAACAAAAGCATAATCAATATAATGTGAGGATTACAAATTTGAAATTCTTCTAAAGTTAATATACATTACAAAATAGGAATAGGTGGGGTAAATTATGTGGACAGTCACCAATCCGATGGTGACGTAGAGTTTTAGAGAAAGCAAAATCAGTCATCCAGTCGCCCTAATGACGAATCCATCGTAACCGTTCTAATAAAAAAGCCACTTTATCAAAGCAAAATAACGAGCTACAATTACACCAAAAAATATTGGCCATTCATTCAGAACCAAACATAAAAAGTATATTATATAAACTTAGTGAATATTAATATTTCCGCTGAACCGTAAACATATATTACTTACATAATGATAAATAAATAACAATAACCCTTGCTACAAATATTTAAAAACCCCTGATGTACATTTCGCCAACACAGTTAGCATCATCTGAAGGTTTACTTACATAGCGAACGTTTGCTATGAATCCAACAGATATTTAGTGAATATAGGACTATATTATTCAAACCTTGATTGTAAAGAGAAAACCTTATGGACTGTTAGTCCCCTATCTGATATTGTGTAGGGAAACACTATAGAAACAGAGTACAAAATTTTAGATTTTATTATTATGTAATAAAATCTTGAAAACATATACAATATTATGAGCACAGTGGTACAAAATATTTTAAAAAATATTGGACAATTCACCAATACTAAAAAACATCAAGAATAACTAATATTAAAAGCTACCTAAGAAACAACCGGTATGAACATTTCGACCACCATGTCTCATCATCATCAGATGATCTTATTACAAAATCCCAATCTAGAATAGAAACTAGATTGAGTTAGGTGACTTGTATTACTAGTTATTTCTGATTGTGTTTGGGGTTTTGGGTGTATACAATATTTTATATTTTAACTAAAAATAGATATTTCATACGTTCTAACGGGTATTCAAGGAGTTTTAATATATGCATATATTATATGAAAATATGATAATCATTCTAGGTAAAGTTATTTAACATATTTTAAATTTTCAAAAATACTATGTATTTTTATAGAGTAGAGATTACTCTACAATCCGTGATACAATCTCCCCTTTTGAGTATGGTACCTTAACTATTATAAACATTTTGGTGGTTAAAAAATGAAAACCGGTAAAAGAAAGGGACCGGTTTCACCGATAAATGCTAATTTGAAAAGCCGGTTTTATTTGAGAAGCAATGATTAAATATCTCATAAAACTAACTCAAAGTACCTGAAATCGGCCGATAAGCTCTGCGTGATTATTTCAACGGTAGGAATGGAAAATGAAATTAAGTTTTTTTGTTTCAGAGGAGGTGAATTATATTTCAGCAAAAATTAGGTTAACTTTTATAATTCTATCGCGGTTTGAATTAATTTGAACGAACGTAATGTACTTATGTCTCAACTAAAGATGTATTTGCAATGTATACATTATCAAAATAAAAACACTGTTTAGAGTTAGTAATAACGTAAATTCTAAACCGTTAAAACTATTTAAATTGTTGGGAAATACATTATCATTTTTTTCGTTTAACGTAAAAAGGGAAACTAAGCGGATATAAATAAAAATATACTTTTCATATTTAAAACAATACAATATAAAAATATTATACTTAAAATGTTTCACAAAAGCAGCTAACAAAATTGTTAACCTTTCGATCCCTAGAACCAATTCAATCTACATTTCAATGGTGAAATGAACAGCTATTATTTAGTTTTAGGAAGAGTAAAAAAAAACGCAAGAAGCTCTGAGAAAAGCTCTCGCATCTTTCAAACTCTAGATTGAGGTGATCAAGTTTGCAAAAATCACAATTGAACGTGTTCACTCACAATTAAGAAACCAGTCCGTTTCATCTACATCATTTAGTTTCTTACGTAGTATCAAAAAGGGTATAAATAAATAAACATAGTTATCCAACAAAATAATATGTACAATTATAAATTTATATATAGGTATATTATTAAACACTTTTAGCTCGCAAAAATACAATGTCTATATATGGAGTAGAGGGAACTCTGCAATGGGTAATACAATAACTACTCTTGCGTGTGACACACTAAATATTATAAATAATTTGGCCGTTTGAAAAGGAAGGAACATGTTTTCACCGTTGAAATATAATTAAGAGAGTCAGTGTTATTTGAGAAGCAATGATTAAATTTCTCGGCAAAGTAAGTAAGAACCTGAGATTTGTCAATAAACTTTGCGTGAGTTTGAATGAAAAATGAGATTAAAATCTAGTGTACCAAAGGAAATGAATAACGTTTCAGAAAATATAATTTGTATGTTTTATAATTTTCATGCTGTTTGAAGGGATTTTTAACAACGGCGTTGTACTCATATTTTGACTACAGATGTACTTGCTTTTTATGCATTGATTATTACAATAAACTTAAATGAGTTTAATGCTAGGAATAATGTAAATTCTAAACCGTATACAATTATTGAAATAATTGCTAATTCTGAGTTACAACAAAAATATAAAAAATATTTTTGTTCAAGGTCTAGTACTTATACGGTACTAAACAAAATTGGTTTACAAAGTTATTTCAAATTGTAAACCATGGTATCATAAAATGATATGTTATACAGTCGCTTAAATAAACAATGTTGCCGGATACGGTTACGTTGTTCTTTATTTTAGTCACAATATTTCTAAAAAATCTCTTTTTATAGCGTAACCTCAAATATTTTATAACTCCCTGAACATGTGGTTGTTTTATTGAAATTACGTCTTGTAAAAAAGGAACCACATTCACATACTTTAGTTTAGAATTAATGTCGTAGGGATTTTTTGTGTGCATCTAAAGTGCAATTTTTCTTTTCTCTTGGAAAATCTGTCCAGTTTTAGCACCCAATCCATAAACGATTCGCTCATCTTTTTATTTAATTAATGCGTGCTCAAGTTCTAAAGGCTTAATGCCTCGGACACATCGAGGGGATTCGCTTTCGCTAATCACAAGCAAGTTGCTTATTTCTGTTCCTAACATGTTAGCTGGGACAAATACGGCGATACTGTTTGCTTGGATCTCCTCCAAAACAGGATCGGTTTAAAAAGTCAGTGTTTAATTAGGTAAATATTTCAAAATCAGACCTGTTTTATCAGCATCGCATATGTCCTTTGGTTCACAATCATTTCAATTTTTTACACACATTTTCCTTCTAAAATTTACAAATAACCGTATTACTACTTGCACTTTCTCCTGAAATGACATTTTGAACGATGGTATGCCGTTTTTGTAAATTTACCTATCCAACCGTTGATGCAGCAAATTCCAAACCTTTTCTTTATTTAGTGTCCCCGACAGTGGAAGGTTATTTTCGTGTATCACTGTAATACATTTTATCACCACGTTATTGATATCGTCATAAACTCACAGTTTAAATGTCTCTCTTTGTACACAAGCACAACTTTGATTTAATATCTGATCCCAAATTGTAGTATAGCCAAATCGAACCGGAGGTATATTAATGTTTTTTATAAACATCTATCTTCTTCACACATTTAGCAACCTATTTTATAACGTTCACTTTGTCTGCGGCACATTTTTGACATTTTTGCAAAGCACGACAAACTCATGGCATGAATGAAAAGGAGTAACTGAACTAGCTAGAGTAAAGCTTTAAAGAAAGGAAAATGGTGGAAATAGGAACGAATTCATAGTTATAAATGATAAATTCTTCAAATCTTATTTTAGTAATTTATGGTTGACCGTAAGTATATTGAGAGCAGAAAGTGTACAACATTACAGTACTGTATTCTATTCGGTGTCAAGTGTACATACTGTCTGACAACCTTTTAGTTTTACTACTCCTACTGCTGAAAAAAAAACAATTTCTCAAGTATATTCTATAAGACGCACATAATTAGACTGTAGAAACCGATTAAAGCCCAATTTATGTCACTAAGTTTAGTCATATTTTAGGCAGAATGGTTGTTTTCTAGAACACATATACTTATATTGCAAGACACACTTAACTAGAGAGTTTAAACCAACAAAACCCTAAGATTTGTGACTAACATTGGTCATATTTCCGGCAGAATGACGTTTTTTCTGGAACACTTATACGTATTCTGCAAGACGCTAGTAATTGGACAGTACAAACCAACCACATTCCCCGTTTTGTGACTAACTTTGGTCACATTTCCGGCAGAATGACGTTTTTTCTGGAACACTTATACGTATTCTGCAAGACGCTAGTAATTGGACAGTACAAACCAACCACATCCCACGTTTTGTGACTAACTTTGGTCACATTTCCGGCAGAATGACGTTTTTTCTGGAACACTTATACGTATTCTGCAAGACGCTAGTAATTGGACAGTACAAACCAACCACATTCCCCGTTTTGTGACTAACGTTGGTTATATTTCCGGCAGAATGACGTTTTTTCTGGAACACTTATACGTATTCTGCAAGACGCTAGTAATTGGGCAGTACAAACCAACCACATCCCACGTTTTGTGACTAACTTTGGTCACATTTCCGGCAGAATGACGTTTTTCTTCTGGAACACTTATACGTATTCTGCAAGACGCAAGTAATTGGACAGTACAAACCAAACACATTCCCCGTTTTGTGACTAACGTTGTTTATATTTCCGGCAGAATGACGTTTTTTCTGGAACACTTATACGTATTCTGCAAGACGCTAGTAATTGGGCAGTACAAACCAACCACATCCCACGTTTTGTGACTAACTTTGGTCACATTTCCGGCAGAATGACGTTTTTCTTCTGGAACACTTATACGTATTCTGCAAGACGCAAGTAATTGGACAGTACAAACCAACCACATTCCACGTATTGTGACTAACTTTGGTCACATTTCCGGCAGAATGACGTTTTTTCTGGAACACTTATACGTATTCTGCAAGACGCTAGTAATTGGACAGTACAAACCAACCACATTCCCCGTTTTGTGACTAACTTTGGTCACATTTCCGGCAGAATGACGTTTTTTCTGGAACACTTATACGTATTCTGCAAGACGCTAGTAATTGGACAGTACAAACCAACCACATTCCCCGTTTTGTGACTAACGTTGGTTATAATTCCGGCAGAATGACGTTTTTTCTGGAACACTTATAAGTATTCTGCAAGACGCTAGTAATTGGACAGTACAAACCAACCACATTCCCCGTTTTGTGACTAACGTTCGTTATATTTCCGGCAGAATGACGTTTTTCTTCTGGAACACTTATACGTATTCTGCAAGACGCAAGTAATTGGACAGTACAAACCAACCACATTCCTCGTTTTGTGACTAACGTTTGTTATATTTCCGGCAGAATGACGTTTTTCTTCTGGAACACTTATACGTGTTCTGCAAGACGCTAGTAATTGGGCAGTACAAACCAACCACATTCCCCGTTTTGTGACTAAAATTGGTTATATTTCCGGCAGAATGACGTTTTTTCTGGAACACTTATACGTATTCTGCAAGACGCTAGTAATTGGACAGTACAAACCAACCACATTCCCCGTTTTGTGACTAACGTTGGTTATATTTCCGGCAGAATGACGTTTTTTCTGGAACACTTATACGTATTCTGCAAGACGCTAGTAATTGGGCAGTACAAACCAACCACATCCCACGTTTTGTGACTAACTTTGGTCACATTTCCGGCAAAATGACGTTTTTTCTGGAACACTTATACGTATTCTGCAAGACGCTAGTAATTGGACAGTACAAACCAACCACATTCCTCGTTTTGTGACTAACGTTTGTTATATTTCCGGCAGAATGACGTTTTTCTTCTGGAACACTTATACGTGTTCTGCAAGACGCTAGTAATTGGGCAGTACAAACCAACCACATTCCCCGTTTTGTGACTAAAATTGGTTATATTTCCGGCAGAATGACGTTATTTCTGGAACACTTATACGTATTCTGCAAGACGCTAGTAATTGGACAGTACAAACCAACCACATTCCCCGTTTTGTGACTAACGTTGGTTATATTTCCGGCAGAATGACGTTTTTTCTGGAACACTTATACGTATTCTGCAAGACGCTAGTTATTGGGCAGTACAAACCAACCACATCCCACGTTTTGTGACTAACTTTGGTCACATTTCCGGCAAAATGACGTTTTTTCTGGAACACTTATACGTATTCTGCAAGGCGCTAGTAATTGGACAGTACAAACCAACCACATTCCCCGTTTTGTGACTAACGTTGGTTATATTTCCGGCAGAATGACGTTTTTTCTGGAACACTTATAAGTATTCTGCAAGACGCTAGTAATTGGACAGTACAAACCAACCACATTCCCCGTTTTGTGACTAACGTTGGTTATATTTCCGGCAGAATGACGTTTTTTCTGGAACACTTATACGTATTCTGCAAGACGCTAGTAATTGGGTAGTACAAACCAACCACATCCCACCTATTGTGACTAACTTTGGTCACATTTCCGGCAGAATGACGTTTTTTCTGGAACACTTATACGTATTCTGCAAGACGCTAGTAATTGGACAGTACAAACCAACCACATTCCCCGTTTTGTGACTAACGTTGGTTATAATTCCGGCAGAATGACGTTTTTTCTGGAACACTTATAAGTATTCTGCAAGACGCTAGTAATTGGACAGTACAAACCAACCACATTCCCCGTTTTGTGACTAACGTTGGTTATATTTCCGGCAGAATGACGTTTTTTCTGGAACACTTATACGTATTCTGCAAGACGCTAGTAATTGGGTAGTACAAACCAACCACATCCCACGTATTGTGACTAACGTTGGTCACATTTCCGGCAGAATGACGTTTTTTCTGGAACACTTATACGTATTCTGCAAGACGCTAGTAATTGGACAGTACAAACCAACCACATTCCCCGTTTTGTGACTAACGTTGGTTATAATTCCGGCAGAATGACGTTTTTTCTGGAACACTTATACGTATTCTGCAAGACGCTAGTAATTGGACAGTACAAACCAACCACATTCCCCGTTTTGTGACTAACGTTGGTTATATTTCCGGCAGAATGACGTTTTTTCTGGAACACTTATACGTATTCTGCAAGACGCTAGTAATTGGACAGTACAAACCAACCACATTCCCCGTTTTGTGACTAACGTTGGTTATATTTCCAGCAGAATGACGTTTTTTCTGGAACACTTATACGTATTCTGCAAGACGCTAGTAATTGGACAGTACAAACCAACCACATTCCCCGTTTTGTGACTAACGTTGGTTATAATTCCGGCAGAATGACGTTTTTTCTGGAACACTTATACGTATTCTGCAAGACGCTAGTAATTGGACAGTACAAACCAACCACATTCCCCGTTTTGTGACTAACGTTGGTTATATTTCCGGCAGAATGACGTTTTTTCTGGAACACTTATACGTATTCTGCAAGACGCTAGTAATTGGACAGTACAAACCAACCACATTCCCCGTTTTGTGACTAACGTTGGTTATATTTCCAGCAGAATGACGTTTTTTCTGGAACACTTATACGTATTCTGCATGACGCTAGTAATTGGGCAGTACAAACCAACCACATCCCACGTTTTGTGACTAACTTTGGTCACATTTCCGGCAGAATGACGTTTTTCTTCTGGAACACTTATACGTATTCTGCAAGACGCTAGTAATTGGACAGTACAAACCAACCACATTCCCCGTTTTGTGACTAACGTTGGTTATATTTCCGGCAGAATGACGTTTTTTCTGGAACACTTATACGTATTCTGCAAGACGCTAGTAATTGGGCAGTACAAACCAACCACATCCCACGTTTTGTGACTAACTTTGGTCACATTTCCGGCAGAATGACGTTTTTCTTCTGGAACACTTATACGTATTCTGCAAGACGCAAGTAATTGGACAGTACAAACCAACCACATTCCCCGTTTTGTGACTAAAATTGGTTATATTTCCGGCAGAATGACGTTATTTCTGGAACACTTATACGTATTCTGCAAGACGCTAGTAATTGGACAGTACAAACCAACCACATTCCCCGTTTTGTGACTAACGTTGGTTATATTTCCGGCAGAATGACGTTTTTTCTGGAACACTTATACGTATTCTGCAAGACGCTAGTTATTGGGCAGTACAAACCAACCACATCCCACGTTTTGTGACTAACTTTGGTCACATTTCCGGCAAAATGACGTTTTTTCTGGAACACTTATACGTATTCTGCAAGGCGCTAGTAATTGGACAGTACAAACCAACCACATTCCCCGTTTTGTGACTAACGTTGGTTATATTTCCGGCAGAATGACGTTTTTTCTGGAACACTTATAAGTATTCTGCAAGACGCTAGTAATTGGACAGTACAAACCAACCACATTCCCCGTTTTGTGACTAACGTTGGTTATATTTCCGGCAGAATGACGTTTTTTCTGGAACACTTATACGTATTCTGCAAGACGCTAGTAATTGGGTAGTACAAACCAACCACATCCCACGTTTTGTGACTAACTTTGGTCACATTTCCGGCAGAATGACGTTTTTCTTCTGGAACACTTATACGTATTCTGCAAGACGCTAGTAATTGGACAGTACAAACCAACCACATTCCCCGTTTTGTGACTAACGTTGGTTATATTTCCGGCAGAATGACGTTTTTTCTGGAACACTTATACGTATTCTGCAAGACGCTAGTAATTTGACAGTACAAACCAACCACATTCCCCGTTTTGTGACTAACGTTGGTTATATTTCCGGCAGAATGACGTTTTTTCTGGAACACTTATACGTATTCTGCAAGACGCTAGTAATTGGGCAGTACAAACCAACCACATCCCACGTTTTGTGACTAACTTTGGTCACATTTCCGGCAGAATGACGTTTTTCTTCTGGAACACTTATACGTATTCTGCAAGACGCAAGTAATTGGACAGTACAAACCAACCACATTCCCCGTTTTGTGACTAACGTTGGTTATATTTCCGGCAGAATGACGTTTTTTCTGGAACACTTATACGTATTCTGCAAGACGCAAGTAATTGGACAGTACAAACCAACCACATGCCACGTTTTGTGACTAAAGTTAGCCAGATTTCAGCGGAACGGTTGTGTTTTAAAAACACTTTGAGTGTTTTCTCCAAGACGCATTTGATTTTGAATGTATTTTATGTTAAATAAAATTTCGTATTTCAAAACTATTTTTTTCCTTGTATGACTTCTGTACACTCAAACTTTTAATTCATTGAAAACTCCACAATTTTCCATGAATAGTGGGAAATGTGTTTAGCGGAATGAGTCTATCAATTTTATAAAGGTGGCGCGTTAGTGAAAAACCAAACCTTACCTATTGCCAAACAGCTTCAGGATATATAGCTATTACTGACAACTGTTTCCTGCCAGGATGCAGGATGTTCCACAATATATTACTTTGCCATTCACTCTACCATGATTGATATCTATATTGGAACGAAAGAGTGCGCTACGTCATATACTTCAGGATTAAAACCTTATTCCATTTTCTCTGTAGCTATGTACACTTCGTGTCTAATAGTAATTTTATTAATTAATATACATTATTGTAATTTAAGTGTAATTTAAGTGTAATTATATTATATTACAAAATATTTACTTTGGTGTTAGCAACAATGACAATAACAAAACCTGTTGTAATATCAGCACCCAAATATTTATCTTTTTCCATTGTTGACAAATTACAGGAATTCTAAAAAATTATTATTTCCCCGTTATCTTATTGTGATTAAAGTGGAACAATGATTTGCCGATTTTATAAAGCCAGTTGAAGATGCAACCTTTATAAAGAAATTCATGTAATAGAAATATATTTTGTGTTTAAAATAACATATCCTCCCTGAACACTAAGCACCCGCATGTATCGTCAAGAAAGATTGACTAATCTCACTTATTGTCTGAAGCTTGCGTATTCAAAACTATATACACCATGTTGTCTACTTCTATTTATAGTTATATATATTCACAAAAAACAAGCCATCCTCTTTAGCATTCTGGAAATTATACCGTAATACGATTTGTCCATCATCAAACAGTATTACAATACTCCATGTTCCAGTTTTGAGGGCAATATTGAATTTCGACCTAACAGAACATCAACTAGGTTATAACTTCTGTCAAAGGCTTTTTAACACTCCTTTAAAGTTGACCACGGAACATTAGTTGTTTTCTACGCTTTAAAAGCTGCTTTTCTATTGTTTATAGCTGTAACAGCTTCTTTCTATTTCTCTCTACTTCATGTCTCAGGTAGTGGCGTCTTTAAAAATGTGAAAATAAATATGGTTCTAAATATGGCACAGTGGATGTTAAAAACATATGCAGAAAAAAAAAAAAAAAAAAAAATATATATATATTTATATATATATATATATATATATATGTATATATTGCAATATGTATTCTTGTGTATTAATGAAGAACTAAGTCAAAATACAAATACAAGAATTATAATTGAAGTTTTATATATATATTCTTTAATCTTAAAATAAACATTTTAAATTATTTAAAAAAAAGATATAAACCTATATTTAATAATAAAATAGACTATATATACAATGGTACAGTATGCTTGAAAACGTCTATTAGAATCTGTAGTGTCTGATGACATATACGACCAATTCAAAAGTCTTCGCTATATTAGCTTATGACACAGAATAAAAACTTAAATCATTTAAAAAAAATCATTACTAATTTACCTAGCTATATCGAAAGTTTTAATTAAAGAAAGGATCATAACTAGGGCTTTACTTTATTACAAGCCTATGTGAGCTTTAGTTTCGTTATGTCCCTGTACTTATTGATTTTGCCAGTATACATATTGATTATAGTTGGGAAATGTTTGATTATGTCAGTTTACTTATTTATTATGTTAGTGAAATAATTATTTATGAAAGCAGACTTATAGATTATGTCTGTGTACTTATAGATTAATCGAGGGTACCTTTAGATTAAACCAGTTTACTTATAGTTTACTTCACTTTGGATATAGATTTTGCCTTGTTCCTAATCATAATGGCTGTGTACTAATTGATTATGCCAGTGTACGTATTGATTAAGTTAGTGCACATATAAATTAAGTAATTAGTGTAAAAACTAATTATTATAGTGTACTTATTAAACATTCCAATGAATATATTGATTATGCCACTGAAAGTATTGATTCTTAAAATGCAGTTATAATTGATTATGACAGTGTACATATTGATTGTGCTATTGAACATATTGTGTTATGCCAGTGTACATATTGAATATAAAGGAGTACTTATTGATCATTCCAGTGTATATGTTGATTATGCCATCGTACCTTTTGTTTATGTCATTGTACTTATTGATTATAAAGGTGTACTTATTGATCATTCCAGTGTATATGTTGATTATGCCATCGTAACTATTGTTTATGTCATTGTACTTATTGATTATAAAAGTGTACTTATTGATCATTCCAGTGTATATGTTGATTATGCCATCGTACCTATTGTTTATGTCATTGTACTTATTGATTATAAAGGAGTACTTATTGATCATTCCAGTGTATATGTTGATTATGCCATTGTAGCTATTGTTTATGACATTGTACTTATTGATTAATAAAATGTAGTAATAATTGATTATGCCAGTGTACATATTGATTGTGCCATTGAACTTATTGTGTTATGCCAGTGTACTTATTGATTATAAAGGAGTACTTATTGATAATTCCAGTGTATATGTTGATTATGCCATTGTACCTATTATTTATGTCACTGTACATGTAGATTATTCAAGTGAAGTAATAATTGATTATGCCAGTTTACATATTGATTGTGCCATTGAACTTATTGTTTATGCCAGTGTACTTATTGATTATAAAGGTGTACTTATTGATCATTCCAGTGTACGTATTGATTATTTCATTGTAGTTATTGTTAATGTAATTTTACCTATTGATTATTAAATTGTAGGAATAATTGATTATGCCAGTATACATATTGATTGTGCCATTGAACTTATTGTGTTATACCAGTGTACCTATTGATTATAACGGTATACTTATTTACCATGTCAGTGTATATGTTGATTATGCCATTGTACCTATTGTTTAAGTCATTGTACTTATTGATTATTAAAGTGTAGTAATAATTGATTCTGCCAGTGTACATATTGATTGTGCTATTGAACCTATTGTGTTATGCCAGTGTACTTATTGATCATTCCAGTGTATATGTTGATTATGCCATTGTACGAATTGTTTACGTCATTGTACTTATTGATTATTAAAGTGTAGTAATAATTGATTATGCCAGTGTTCATATTGATTGTGCCATTGAACCTACTGTGTTATGCCAGTGTAATTATTGATTATAAAGTGTAGTAATAATTGATTATGCCAGTGTACATATTGATTGTGCTATTGAAATTTTTTATACCAGTGTACCTATTGACTATATGAATGTACATAATAATTTTCAGTGTTAAATCTTTGTTCATTCAAAACTCTGCTCCCAAAAAGGATACGACTGATCAGGTTTCCCTGTTTTGGAACATTATTTACGATAAATAATTATTTTCTCTTTATACTGGTATAAATTTTAAATAGATATATAGTTGAGTTTTCTTTAATTAAATTTGAACTTACTTGGCGCCGTAAATATACAGAAGTAGAAAGAGAAATAAAGGTTTTGATTGTTAAATTTGAATGTTGTGGAATAATAATAATAATGAAGATAATAGTTTCTGAAATGAATTTAGAATAAATTTCCATATGAATATTATAATGGTCGTAAAGTTTTACAGAACTTTATTGAATGTTTGTTTAATTCTGGCGCGTTCGATTGCAGCGGTTGGAGTACGTTAGAAAAATGTCGAAAAGGGAGCTTCTTTAATAACCCTTAAAAGTATGATTGAACAAGCTTCACATACACGATTCAATAATATCGGATATTTTAGATATTTTAGATTTTCACACCTTTATACAGAAGGAAAAAATCTTTGAACATTTCTTTCATGTTAGCAAATCGTTTTTTCAAACACTAGGAAAACAATGTGTGGATAATTTAACAAAACTGAGTATCACTATTAACACGAACTTTAGAGATGTTTGAAATATTTTTGGATTACTTGGCAACCCTGAAATAATCCTTGAAGTGATACAAAATATATATTTACATGCATCAGCGTTAATCTGCGTGACTCAAATGATTGGATACGTACACATGTGTCAGATATGTTTATTTTACAAAGTAATTTCTTCTTCACTGCAGGGTTTATTGCATTTTTAAGGGTTAATAAAATACAAGGAAGCATAATATGATGAGCAGGCCTTACTCGTAACATATGGTATTCAGTGAAGGTAATGCGGTTAACACTTCGTTTCACCCGCTAATTATTTAAGGCCTACTAGAGTTTAGTTAAATTTCAATTGGCAGTGAGAAGTTTAGAGGTTCTTTCACTACTATATGAACAGAAAATATCTGGTTTTTAAGAGAAAATTTAGCTATCCAGATATTGTTATAATATAGGTAATTTTTAAATTACAAAGATAAAATGTAATGAATAGAGACACAAGAATAAAAAAAAATGAATCAAGTTGAAAACATTCTCTTTGGGGAAATACTATCAAATGTTTTAATGATTAGGTCATAGTTAGGAGTAAATTTTAATGGAACCCTTTGTGTATTAAAAAAAAACTCAGGTTTAGTTTTACTTAGTTTTAAATATTAAAGGGGCTGAAAACGGTTACGAATATAATTAATTGACTTTTAAAACAATTATCTTGATAAAAATTGATATTTTCTCTAATTAAAAATATACTTTTGTTTTTAAAGTTGTGTTTTATCACTCTTTGACGAAATAAATCAAGTGATATTTATTTAAAGAATAAGTCGTGGACATGCAGACAATGTAAGTAGAAAGGCTAGTATGCTGACGTACTATCATTGTCAACTGAGCTATAAATGAAAATAAGTTTAACTCAAAGTAGAGTATTAATTTTACAAGATTTGTTTTAAATTAAGATTCTGAAACACCTTTACGTGGGATCGAATCTCGGGCTTTTAGACTATTCATTTATGATTAGGAAACATGAATATTTTACAATAACCAAAGGTTCAATCTTCCAAAGTGTAAATACAAATTTTATATCAGCTGAAGGTTTAAAACCTAAGGGTGAATAAATAGAATGATTTAAACATCAGATATACTCGTACTTTATTGCATTATTTATTCTACCTCTATTTAATATTCGACCTCTAATTTAATTATTGCGTGTAAATTTATTTTAAAAATTATTATTTAAAACTACTCATCAGAGTAGCAGATGCATTATAGAAACACAGGGATTCAACTTTCAAATTTTTTTATGCCTCCTGTGATGTTCCAAAGCTTTTACCTGCTGATCGATAAGTTGTGCTCTACAACCTTTTTCGTATGCTTTTCATCTTTTTGCGAGTCACCCCTCTCTTTCCAGTGGCTTAGGTCTCAGTAACTACGCCTCAGTACATTTTTATACATTCACCAAGATTTTGGTTCGTGGAATCATCAATTCATCAGGTTTAAACATCATGTTCAAGATTCGCAAATCGATAGGATCCATAAAAGCTATTACAAACGTATTTTGTTATTAAAAAAAGTACATACGTATTCTAAACAATCATTTAGTATAACCTATATTTTAGTACATCCTTCTGTTTTTCCTAACGTTACAATAATTTTCAGTGTTTAGGAATGACTCCATTTTCAAAACTTACTATCTAAGCAGTATTTCTTTAGAGAGTTCTATTTAAGTTTTACAAAAAAACAACGTAAAATATCATAGTTTTGGAAAAGGGAGAATTGTGTACTTCAATATTTACAAATATTTCAAACAGAAATGAGTATATTATATATAAGAATTTCAATAATTTAGTGTTTTAAGAACCAACCATCATGTTTAAAGTCGTACTTTAGCTAAGTTTGTGAACCTATATAATTACCTTTAGATGCCCTATGAAAAATATAACTACTCAGGCATTATTCCAAGCCTATATTTTAAGTATTTTATGTAGTTTATACTATAATTAAAATTATGCCTCGGGGTTGCTGTAGCAAGAGGGAAAAGTCATTATTATAACTGATCTAAGGGCTTGTTCCAGTGATCATTAAACCTGCATGTAGATTCTCTCGTAGATGATTGTACATCTTCCAGGTAGATTCCAGAAACACTCCTTGAACACGAAAAGCATTAGAAATTACTGGAATTCCTTAAGCTACATGTTTTTAATTCTTCATAATTCAATTTTTGTTATTTGGTTTTAGTTTTATTATTTGTTATTATTTTTGCAAAACATATTTTTTGAGATTAGGTTTAACACTGGAAAACTTTAATAAAATACAAATATATTAAGATTCTTTCTCTTACTCCTTCTTTTCCCTCCACTTTCCCTCCTTTTCACTTTTTAATTGCTTTCCTTCCTCTTTGTCCATATCTCTTGAACTTCTCTCTGAGTGTTATTTGTATGTGTGTGTGTGTTCTTATGAATAAATTGTCATAGAATGGAAATCTCTAATACATTATTTTAAAATTTATATACAAAATACAGAAATACAAAATAATTCCCATCAAACATTTTGTGCAGCCTGTCGTGGGCTTACACAAGCGGGTGGTGGGTGAAGCTAAGTAAATAGAAACATACGGATACAATTGAAATTTAATTAAACATCCGTATTTTACATAAAAATAAAACTGTCAGTAAATTGTTGTAAAGTCGTTTTCAATACAACTTTTTGATATAATAATAAAAGGATATGAAAAATTTTATTAAGGTGAATATTTACTTACTTCCGGTAAGTGATAGTTAAATTAAATCTACCTTTTTTTAAAAATAATTTAAGATGGCTAATTATTTCTTTAGAAAAATCCATTGGTCCCTAATTAAAAATCGGACACTATATTCAATCAAAATATATCCTCTTCTTACACTAGCTCTTCAAATATAATTTCAATTAAAAAGCGATTGTTTGTAAAATGTTGCTTACGTTAGTAACCAAACAAACATCATCTACAGTAGGTTCTGTGATTAATTTTCACCATTTATATTTTAAAGGGATTTTTATAAGATCATTAAATTTTAAATTTAACTATTATCTAAATCGAAATTATTTTACTTTTTTATTTATCAAAAGGTTTTTGACACGTAAATATTCAAACTGTATTTTAGTTGATAACAATTTTGTTAGATTTGTGTAATTCTGTGAGGTTATAACATTGGAATTTCGATAAAAAATAGTTTCAAAAGGAATACTTTTATTTTTGTGTGTGAAAGGTTTAAAAGCAGAATATTCTCACACACACACACACACACACTGAAACGGTCTTAATTAACGTTTTAATTAGGAAATTAATAATTTCTTATTTTTTAAATAACAATTTTAATATTTAAATAATAAGGTTTTAAGTTATGATATAATAAACATAGTAAAGAGTCAAGAAGTCAGTAATATTTTGAATAAGTATTATTAAGACAAATTAAAAATTATGATAGCATGAAATTGACCAGAAAAATCCATAATAAATAGTAGTGAAAACAGAATTTAAAAAACTAAAATAACAAAAAAGTTACTGCCATTTAAAAATAATAGACATTTTTCAGTGTTCTAAAAAAGATAACAAAATTATGCAGGTTAAAACTAATACGTTGTCCAACCCGCCCGTACAAGAAACAAGCACGGAGATAGCGACGAGCTGAGAGTGGAGGGGAAGGGTGACACAGTAGCAATAAATACAGGAACTTAAGGACATGTAAGGCAGTCTGAAAAAATTTTTTAATACGCCTAGGACAATCATCACCAGGCCAGATGGGACCAAAATAGCTACGTTCCTGCCGTCTACTTCCATCCATGGACGAGGGCTCCAGTCTGAGCCTCCAGGACGCGGAAATGGAGAAAGACTTCCATAGACTGACGAGGGATGGCAACTTCTGATGTCCAGGGACCAGACTAGAGGACTTCACGGCCGGCAGGGAAATCCTTGGCAAGTCATTTTCTCTATTATATACGAATTAACGTCAAATTTAGTCAGTTAAATTTATTAAATTCAAATTACCAATTAAACTCAAACAATGACTTCATTCTATGTTTAAAAATTAAATAAATCTTAAAAGTAATAAAATTAATTAGTGTGACAAAATTGTTGAAATAATGAATAATAAATATTAAATTTACAAAGTGGTTTTGGCCATAATCCAATTATATTCAAGAAGACCAGATTTATTGAATCATATAAAATTTAAAATTATTTATAATAAAATGTGAATTTACCAATTCAATCTTGAAATAAGAAGATAAAATATTTTATTATGTTAAATTTGGAACTAATTGTTTTTTTAAAAAAATGTGTAAATGTAATTAATGAATTGTAAATGAAATGTAGGTTTTAAATATGTGAAAATTAACGAGCTTTTAATTAATAATTTCTGAAGATAAAGAGAGAGCAAAATATGTTTTTATTTGAAAAGAAAATTAGTTTAGTTTAAATCATTAATTAAATGCATTATAAAAACTTACAGTATTTGAATTTATCCTGTGTTGAGCAACCAATAAAACCTTTTAGTTTTTTCCAACTCATAAATAATGATTATGAAATCAGAGTACAGTTTTAAATAAATTTCATTAATTAATAAATATATAAAATTCAGAACCTAATGTTTTATCAAACGAGTTCTCTCCTGAGAACAATTTTATTGAGCTATTCTAAAAATTAGTTGGCTTTTTGTATTGAAGCCCAGAGACGATATCTACTGGCAGATCATGTTTAAAGAACACAGGAGCCTTTTAAAATAGGTATCTTAAACATGATCCTATTTTGCACGTCCCCTTGCTGTGCCTGCAGATCTCATGAAGGGGTAAGATTATTTGAAAATTTTGTGTGTTCATATAAATGTTGTTTCTTTCCAGCTGACTATTTTACTGACATGTGTGACTAAATACAGACCTAACAAACCTGCTAACCAACTTAGGGGAGGCCATACAAGCGTTAAGGTAGATGTCAGCGGGAATAAACTTGCATTTGGGCGTGGTACATTACGCGGGAACATAAAACAAAATTTAAGGATATTAAACACGGTACACAAAACTGTGTGAGCAGCAGATATATAAATATACAATAAATATATTATTCTGCAAAGTTTGGGAGAGACGTTGCAACACACACACACACAAACACACACACACACACCCACACACACAGACACACATCCACACACACACACACACACACACACACACGCACACGCATACACACAAACACCCACACCCACCCACCCACACACACACACACACCCACACACACACACACACACACACTCACACACCCATACACACACACACACACTCACACACCCACACACACACCCACACACACACACACACACACACACACACACACACACACACACACACACTCACACACACCCACACACACACCCACATACACACCCACACCCACACAACCACCCACCCACCCACCCACACACACACACACACACACACACACACACACACACACACACACACACGCACGCACGCACACGCACACCCCCCATGTATTATTATAATGTAATTTTTGACATAACCTATTGGGTTCCTGATGGCCGATCGTTATTTGTCGGTCGAGGGCGGAGAGGGGGCGGAGCTCACCTCACGCCTATTTATAGCGACCGCGGAGAACGATTGGTATCATTCTAGTTTGTAACTTCTTGTGTGCTAGTTGTGTTTTGTAACAAGACCCTCTGATGATGATGACATGGTCATCGAAATGTACATAAGGGTTTAATCTTAAGTAACTTGTTTTATTTGTTATTTTTGATTATTTTTGTGGTATTGGGGTTCTTTTCAATATTTTTATTGTAATATATTGTACCACTGTGCTCTTGATATTGTGTATCAAGCAATTAAAATTAAATTTATAATATAATTCCATAGTTTAAGGTGAATTTAAATCACTGGTATTTTCATTTTTTAGATGAAAATAAGTTAATTCAAGATTAAATGTTAAAAGATTTCGCCAATTTCCTTGTCCTCTTCTAACAATTCAGCACGAATATCAAGAGATATCCCACCAACTCTAAGCTGTTGATTTTGTTGTACCTCATTTTTATTTTGAATTGCACTGATTGTTATTGAATCCTTGTTTTTATCGGAAATAAAATAAAAACGTTTTAATAACAAAGTATTACATTTTTCCAACATATTTATTACATGATTTGTTTTTTCTTATCAATAATTTATGTTTCTTATACAATAAATGCAATTATAATTAAATTTAAAATATAATTCAATAGTTTAAGGTGAATTTAAATAATTCGTATTTTCATGTTTTAAATGAAAATAAGTTAATTCAAGATTAAATGTTAAAAGATATATATTTTAAGTTTTTTTTTGTTTGACTGGAAACCTCTCTCTATTTACTTCGTCTAAACGTAGACTATTCCTGGTAATAAAGGTTGCACACACATTTTTACTATTTTAATTACTGATTTTATATTCCTAATGAAATGTTTCTGTCATCAGTGCCACCTAAATTAAATGATCAGCGTTTCTAAATATTCCTCCTTTTTCCTTTAGTTTTTTTGAATGTCAAATTTATTTGATTTAATGAATCGGTAATTATATAGAAAGCCATGCTCTGTCCCCAATACAATACACTCTAGAAATGAGGGATTAAATGGCAAGAGTAATGACATTTGAAAACAAAGTTCAAATCCTAAAACACATCGAGAAGTTAAATAAAGTTAATAAGAGGTACGTTCCAATCCTTCTTAAAACCTATTAGAAATGGTTAGGAGGATTTTACTCATAGCTTGTAAATACGTCTAGCTCTAACAGAAAATAATGCAAATATATTTATTATTATTTTTATTAGTAGTAGTAGTAGTAATATAATCATAATTTTGTAATAATCTTAACCAGAACATGTATTTTCAATTAGTTTTTACAAACTGTTCGTTTTGATTCCCAAGACTTAATAACTTATCATCCACATCATTCTTATACATCCGACTCACGACGTCGCACGGGATGTTTTCTTTTCGCGGGCAATGTATCACTGTAGGTTGATACTCTTTAATCGCCAATATCCACCTAGTGACTCGTGAATTGGTGAAATTGCACGTGTTCATAAATTTCAATGCAATGTTATCCGTTATAATAGTTGGTGGCGCTCCCACTATTAATGGCCGAATTTTTTTTTCAAACCATGCACTATAGATAATAACTCTTTCTCGCATATAGTGTATGACTTCTTACAACTCCAAAGTGTTCGGTTTACGAAGTCTATTACTTGCATTTGTCCTTGTTCGTCTCTTTGAAAAAGCTGACTGGCGATTGCATTATCGCATGCATCTGTCTATAGGAACGCGCGTTGCCTTTCTATCGGATGCATCAGAGTGACTGATTCCGTAAACAAGTCTTTTACCCTTTTGAAGGCTTTACTCATGTATTCATTCCAGATCCAGGGCTGTTCTTTTCTTAGTAATATCAACAAGGGTGAAGTCTCTTCAGCATGTTTCCTTGTAAACCGTGCGTAGTAATTTACAAAACCTAGAAACGATTGTAGTTGTTTTTTGTTCTGGGAAATCCTGTATCGCCTGTAGCTCCTCTGGGTCGGCGGTGACCCCTTCTTGTTTGAAGATATATCCTGAGAACTTCACCTCTTGTTGGCAGAACAAGGTCTTCTTCGGGTTGATGGTTAAATTCCCCTCTCTGAATCTGTTGAAAATTATCCTCAGGTGACTGAGGTGCTCATCGAATGTCTCAGATAGATACAACAGGTCATCGACATACACTAAAATATTTTCCTCTAACTCCTTACCCAAAGTGATATCTACAGTTCTCACTAGAACCGCTAGGGACTTTTGGAGTCTGAAAGGCACCATTTTGAAATTATGTACCTTATAATTAAATAAAAATCCTGTCCATTTTTTGGACTCATTGGTTAACGGTATTTGCCAGAAACTTGACGTTAAATCTATTTTTGAAATATATCGCCTGCTGCGGCCTTTCCTTAGTATGTCGTCAATAATAGGTACACTTTCATAATCCGGTACAGTTATCTAATTCAACTTCCTAGCGTCTAGGCACAGACGGATGGTCTTGTCTGGTTTTATTACTGCCACCATTGGTTTGATGTAAGGAGTTCTTGAGCGTTCGATGATGTCATATCTGAGAATCTTTCAATATCTTCTTGGACCTGTTTACGGTAATTGATTGGAATTGGATAATTCCTGCGTACAAAAGTTTTGTTCTCTATTAGTTTCAATTGATGCTTATATTTATTTGATCTTCCCGGTATATCGCTAAGTATATCGTCATATTCCGATATTAGCTGGTTTAATTGAATTTGCTGTTCTTCGTCTAATATACATTTATTTTTTGTTTCCTTTTCTTCAATTCCTAAATGGTTGATTTTAAAATATTTTCTTATCATCCTTCCAGCTTTATCTTTCCCTTTTTTCTTTCTGCTTTTCCAATATCTTACTTATCCCTTATTTTTCTTTAATTTACAATTTATGTTTCTTCTTTTAAATGTTAATGAAATGAAGGTTCTTCTGGTATATGCCTTGGTTCCCACCTTCATTACCTTTTGAACTCTTGAACCAGTAAATGGGTTTTTCTTTTTCGTCTTTGTAATTTCTATTTCTTTCCTTTTGGTTATCTCTGCAGAATCTAAAGTCTTGGTCATGGGCTTACGAGATACCTGCTGGTTATTTATGTTAACCTCGTTGTTCCCCCCTTTTATTTTTTTCGACGCGATATTCATACTTTTATTTGTATTTGTTTTCTTATTTATTATTTTTTCATTTACATTATTTCCCCTATTTGGCTCTATTTCGGGATTATTTTGTCCATATTTTGTTTTGCTGTTAATCTCAGCTGCAGCCATTCTTTCCATGTCCTTCGTTTCTTTATCTCCTGTATTGACTCCCTCAGGTCTTAAATTAGTTTCTTTATTTATTATATTTTCTTTTATGCTTTTTAATTTTTTGTTTTTACTTAATTTTTCCTCTGTTTCATTTTTTATTTTTCCTTGATGTTCATTTTTTATATTCAATATTTCCCTTTTACTTGTTTCTGGTCCATTACCTCCTTCACTCGTTCGGCAGAGACCCTGTTTCTCGCACTGCCCCCTTCTTTTTGCTTTGATGCCCTATTGTTAATGCATCGTCTTTGACTAGGGTTATTTGTTTTATGTTATTGACTTATTTATTTTTTTCGATATTTATATTTGTTTTGTTTATGAAGTTTTTGTACACCATTCTCCCTTCTATCTCGAAGGTCACAAAGCGTCTATCCATGTTAATTCGTGCCTTTAGGTTATAACTGTATACACACACTGTATACAGTGTGTTGCACCCCATAATCACCTCCGACCGAAGTTTGGCGACCACTATGAAAATGCAGTCCACTTTTATGCCCTGAATTGACAATGGAATCAAGCATTGCCGGGTAACCTTTAATTGTGTAGCCTTAGTGGCTGTTACAACTTCCACATTGTTGATGGGTGGCTCTAAGAACTTGAACCCATGCAACTTGAGGTTGTTGTAAGCCTTTTCTTGAATGACTGACACATCCGCACCCGTGTCGATCTCTACCTCTATAGCGTTCCCTTCTACTTCACACTCAATTATAGGACATGGCTCCTTTTTCTGGTTACCTTCGCCAATTTCCTTGTCCTCTTCTAACAATTCGGCACGAATATCAAGAGATATCCCACCAACTCTAAGCTGTTGATTTTGTTGTACCTCATTTTTATTTTGAATTGCACTGATTGTTATTGAATCCTTGTTTTTATCGGAAATAGAATAAAAACGTTTTAATAACAAAGTATTACATTTTTCCAACATATTTATTACATGATTTGTTTTTTCTTATCAATAATTTATGTTTCTTATACAATAAATGCAATTATAATTAAATTTAAAATATAATTCAATAGTTTAAGGTGAATTTAAATAATTCGTATTTTCATGTTTTAAATGAAAATAAGTTAATTCAAGATTAAATGTTAAAAGATATATATTTTAAGTTTTTTTTTGTTTGACTGGAAACCTCTCTCTATCTACTTCGTCTAAGCATAGACTATTCCTGGTAATAAGGGTTGCACACACATTTTTACTACTTTAAATAATTATTTTATATTCATAATAAAATGTTTCATTCATCAATGCCACCTAAATTAAATGATCAGCGTTTCTAAATATTCCTCCTTTTCCCTTTAGTTTTTTTGAATGGCAAATTTATTTGATTTAATGAATCGGTAATTATATAGAAAGCCGAGCTCTGTTACCAATACAATACACTCTAGAAATGAGGGATTGATTGGCAAGAGTAATGACATTTGAAAACAAAGCTCTAATCGTAAAATACATCGTGGAGTAAAATTAAGACAATAAGAGGCGCGATCTAACATCTGCGCAGAACAATGCCTCTTAAAATTGGAATTGTATGGCTATTAGAAATGGCTAGAGGAATTTTACTCTTAGCTTGTAAAAACGTCTAGCTTTTACAAAAACTAATGCAAATATATTTATTATTATTATTATTATTAGTAATATAATCATCATTTGCTAATATTCTTAAGTAGAACATGTATTTTCAATTAGCTTTTACAAACTGTTCGTTTTGATTCCCAAGACCCAATAACAAATTTAGGTTATAAAAATATAAAGAAAAACATTTTAAGTAGAAATAAGTGACGAACATTTTAACTAGAAACATCATTTTTATTTTACATCAAAACATCATATTTCATTGAAATTAAAAAAAGTTTTCAACAAGACTCTTAAATAAACGTTTGGGATTGAAGAATAAACTGATAAAACAGTGTTACTCCGTTTTGAAGGGAAATTAAATGAAAGGTAACAAATCAATTTAGTCTAAGAAACAAATCGTTTAAATTAAATTATAACAGTACAAAAATAATTAAATTGTATAATTTAGACAGGAAATCATTAAATAAACAAGACATCTTTTAGTATGGAGTGTAACAATGTATTTAAAAATCTTATAGAATATTTGTTAAAACCTAATATTTAGTTTAATGAACAAATTTTATTTTAATCAATTTTATATCATGTTATTTCATGTTTCCATATTAACATATATTATTGCTCCAACTTGACCTTACTTTTGAATACGTTAAGTAATTGAATACATTAATTAGCGAGGGTCAAGAGCAGTTCTAGGATAAACCAATAAGGAAGCCGACTTGACGAAGTTAAATAAGTGTATATCTCATTATATTGATTGCGCGTGTGGATAAAGCCAAGGAGTGAATTGAACGAAATTATCTTACTGCAATGACGTCAAAGAAACTAGATATGAAAAGCAAATCAGCATCACGGGTTTTAAATCAACGCGATTGTATGTTTGTACATTATATATTTTTCTATTTATATTTTTACAAACTAGATATTTTCTGTGATCGTAAAAATACTTTGAAAGAACATTGTAATACATTATAATATAATATATGATTAGTCTATATAGAAATCGAGCGTCTTGCTGCCGAACTCAAAATGTCACTGGTTCGTTATGTCGATTTCTTATTTAAACACGAATACGAAACCTCTTAATGGAAATTAATTGTGATAAATGTTTTTTGTCGCTTTCTTAGGAAGTTTATTTTACTTTGTAAATCAACGCGATTGTATATTTATATTATACATTTGTCTATTTATATTTTTACAAACTAGATATTTTTTGTATTAGTAAAAATATTTTGGACGTACATTGTGCTACATTACGTTATAATATATGTTTAGTCTATATAGAAATCGATCGTCTTGCTGCCGAACTCAAAATGTCACTGGTTCGTTATGTTGCTATCTTATTTAAACACGAATACGAAACTTCTTAATAGAAATTAATTTTGATAAATGTTTTTTGTCGCTTTCTGAGGAAGTTTATTTTACTTTGTAAATTAACGCGATTGTATATTTATATTATACATTTTTCTATTTATATTTTTACAAACTAGATATTTTTTGTATTAGTAAAATTATTTTGGACGTACATTGTGCTACATTACATTATAACATATGATTAGACTTTATAGAAATAAAAAATAAATGCATGTTGAGTGATCCACTCGCGATTTAGGAATTCTATTTTTAAACTTTGACCTGTTTTTGGTTTAGCCAGGTCACATGTACAAGTACTATTTTAATTACTTAGAAATTATAGACTTAATTCATTTAGAAAATGTAAAGACTCATATTTATGCGGCTCTTATAATGTCTCAGGCCTCGTTCTTTTGTGTTTTAGAATCGGTAAAAGAATTTACTTAATACAATATAGAACTTTTAGTTCAAGAAATTTAAAAGTTGGTTGTTTTTTCTTAAAATGGCGAAAAAACAAGGTTTTTCTGTTTTTTTGAATAATCTACTTGTGCTTGAAACAAAACCTAAAAATAGAACGTGAGTACATAAAATCTGTAAATAAATTACATCAGTCGTAAAAGTCAGTCTTAACATCATATCGTTTTGGTTTCAGAAGAATAAATAACTGTTTAAGCACGTGGTTGTATGCCATAATGCAGCTAATATTAGTGACGGTTGCATATCTCCTGCCAATGTTTTAATTGTTCTATTTGCGTTTAAATTGAAAAATCTATATAAAATACAAACAAGGCAGATAGCCTAGATTTGTGCTAATTGCCTATCAGTAAATAAATGTATTTAAAATTTCGTTAGAATTTAGATAACAATTGTGATATGAAATATACAACAGCCATAAATTATAAGTTATCTTGCTTTTATTCTGTTCTGGGCTTGGGTACCAAGATATTCCTTTGCCAACGTTTCTGCTATCGTTTCCTTATCACCCGTCTCTCTTGACAAAGTCAACCAGGTAGAGTTGAAACATTGTGAATGATGTACCTTTTACAACGCGCAATATATCGAGTAGTGTTTATTTCTTACAATTTGCTTTATTTATCTTACTGTGATATAAAAATGTCTCTATGACAATGTAAAGGTAGAATTTACAGAAAATTTAGAGATTTAGTAAAACCAGGAGTATTAGAGGGAAAACGTTTTGGCTTAGACAATGCTGAAGAGATTGGAGAGAAATAGTTTAATTGATTGTACAGCAGAAACGAGGTTGACACTGACTGGAACTTTACTAATATTTTTATTATGTTAAATTTTATTACTTTTTTAAAATGCAAACAGTTATTGAAAACCATAAAAATAAAAAAGGTAAATATTATTTACATATACGAAAAAACATTTTAAATGTATGCGATGAAACTTGCTGATTCACTCTCCTCACTTATACGATATATTCACCACGTAGTGAAAGATTTATCGCTAGATATTTAAACATTTCGTAGCACTTTATATAAATTATATATTTCAATTATAGCGAGATACGGACGAGAAACCTTTATGTGTTATGAATTATTGCTGGTAATTGCGTAACAAATATAAGCAAATGATGCAACTATAAAAATTTTAATATTATTTTCTGAATATAACATAAGGTCTAGGTACACAAAGCAGTAGAATTAATATTCATTACTAATACCCATTTCGCGGCCCCACATGCTGTTTACAGCTTTCATAATCAGCCATTTTGTGTAGGAAATAATCCACTTCTCTGCGGGGGTGAATCCATTAGCCTTCCTTAGTCTCCACAGGGGGCAAATCTATAAAATACGTTTATTTCATGTTACTTGAAATATAATGTATTTCTGCTAACTGAAGCGCAAACGTAATACACACACACACACACACACACACACACACACACACACACACACACACACACACACACAATTATATATATATACTGTGTGTGTGTGTATATAGATGGGTGAATACACTAGTATATTCAACTATCTCTTGTTCTAATTTAAATTATGGGAAAGACACGACGATAAAAGTTAAATTTTGCTTGCTCTGTTGATATATTTCCGTATAAAATATAGAACATAAGTGTGCATGATTTAGTAACCACCCGAACTATGTTAAAAAAAGAAATATAAGTGAATATTAAGAAAATGAGGTAATATGTTCGTGAAATTATGAACAATGAAGGGAAGATAATATTCAGTTTAAAAACAATGCTGGCTTGAATATAACATTGATTGCCTTGAGATTTAGGATAATTAAGTACTATTTGCCCAAGTCACCTATGCAAGGGAAATTAATATAAATAATTATAATATAACATGAATAGTTATACACACTGGGAATATAAGAGGTGGTATCCGTCGAAAAACCACGTTAACAAATGCAAACATATGTGAACTTTGTACAACAATGCTATATTTTAGTTTATAATTCTCTTTGGTCACACTAAAAGCTTTTCTTGAGTAAATATGTGATATGAGACAGCTATATTAAGATATTTGTTTGCAGTCTTATCGATGTATGTTTTTTTTTAAACACAATTGTACACTCAGAAGTAATTTATTACAATTGCTATCGTAATGGTAACAAAATAACTATTAGTAAATACCAGCCGACGCAGATATGCGTTGTACGGTCTCTATTCCTGGACCAACGTCCTACATATGCGTCTGGTTAGTTTAAGTGGACTGACGGCTATAGTTTATTTTAAAACAGAATATGATTCTAGTGAAATCAGCCAGAGTAGGGGTTACCGCCGTTTCAGCGAATGGGATATCCACATCTTACTGCGTGGGTGAACATTGTTACCAATTAGAAGTTTTAAACTTCCGCTCGTCCTCAGTTTCATTGTAGCTGTGGTGTATATGGCACTCAAATGCAAAGATAATTTGTCTCTGTTACAATAATGTTTATATTGTCGATATTTTTTCGATATGCAATGTAGCCTATATAGCCAATCTGTCTAGCGTGACTATCCCAGCAGACGAGTTAGTTGGGCGTTTGTTGATACAAGCTTTTGTAGTGGATCTTGCTGGGAATGCTCGATCTACGATAGGATTTTCGTACTATAGACCGACCAGCTCATTTTTTCCCCTTCCCCCAAATCACTGAAAACAACAAACACAAAAATATACAATCAACAAACATAATTCTAGGGTTTTTATGTAGTATAAAAACAACAACAGTTTTTATGTTCTTTGTTTTTATGTAGTTTACAACAAAATTACACTTCTGGTTTGTAACGAGAGTCGGACCGACATAACGCAGTCTGTGTGGAAAGATGGAATTCTTACCGCCAATTTGTCAAGAGAAAACAGACAGCGCATATATGTGCCGCTCGGTAGCGAACGTGTTATGGTTTCATACAAGAGTTATTATTACTTTTAGTTTATTTTAACTTCTGTAAATTAGCTACTTAGACATTTTCTATAATATATATTTACAGTGATTTTTTCTATGTCATGATGTTGGCTAAGAAGAGGCAGTGTATAGATGCATTACTTGGGCTATAATATGGACGGTATCCTGGACAGCGCTTCGCTTCAACTGCCCTCGGTTAGGCACTAAAACGTAAGGTTGAGTCAATCTGGAGAATAAAAAGGACAGGCAAAAATATTTGGCTCATTATAGAATATTGTGGTACAATCACACTATTTACTAAAATATATATAGCTTCTTGAAAATCGGTTTAGTTCTTTGAATTTTGTTAATGAAATATTATTTGTAAATATTAAATGTGATAAAGTAGAAAGTGCCTTAAGTAAGCCTAGCAACGAGAAGTTTTTAATGTACCTGAATGAATTAGGTTGAAGGTAAATTGTGTGTGATTACTCTAAGAGGATTTTATAAGGTAAGAGTATCGAACTAAAATTGGCTTCTTTCGTTTAAATATTAGTTAAAATAAAACCCTTAGTCATCATGAAATGCGAGTTACATTCACATTTTATGTCTCTATTGAAACATGTCCAATCACAACTTTCTAGTAGTTCCATGAATAAAGAGGTTTTTATAAGCTACAATGTTAGAAATATATTGAATTGGGGGATTTTTAAAGTTCAAGATGTGCTTTGTGATAAAATAGTTATTTAAAACTCATGTGTGTTATCTTATGTAACAATTTTATTTAAAACAGTTCATTGTTCATAAATGTATGGACCATTACTGCTGTTAAAAATCAGAATAAAAATTTTATAATTAACTAACTCAAATAACCAATATATTTGACGAGCGACTCGTTGGCGTTAGTTTCCGTGCACCATCTGGCATTCAACTCAATTGTGTTCCATATGACATAGTTTCTTATAAATCAAAATTACGATACTGCACTATGTAGTGAATGGAACAGAGGATATACTGTAGGAAAGGGCCGGCTTTAATTTTCATCGCTTGGATACGATTTTCTTATTTAGGTCAGGTTAACATACAAGCTGAATACGTTTTTGAACATTCGCAGTAGCTATTAAAGACTGAAAAACACTATTATAGATATTAGGGCCTTTAAATGGCCTGATAGATATACGGTTGGTAAAGAAAATATATAGTTTAAATCAAATTCAACAAAAGAGCCAAATAAATTAAACATTGTTATTAGTTGTATAAAAATAAACGTAAAATATAATCAGAACCAGAAGGGTTTTCAAATGGATAATATTTTTGGTAGATGTGTAACAACTTATCGATGAAATGACTTTATTAATGATCATGTTTTAAATATTGGAACAAATATTTTGACAGACTTTTACAACACCCTAATTTATCAAGGCATTCTTTCTGTCCCCCTCCTCATATTGTAGTTTATTATTTCCAGGCCGAAATGGATTTAGCTGGAAGAGGAGAAATTACTTGCGGCAGGCTACCCGCATTATACTTTCCTCGCAAGAGAAATTACCGACATTAGTAAGGGTTTGAAAATTTAAAATATTCTTTATTACAATGTTGAAACAAGCCCTGATTTGTCTTGGGTAACTGCTAAAAAAGTTTCTTTTAATTTTAAAAATTAATTTCAGACACTTTTTCTATTCTTAAGGTTTAAAAGTAAAGGAATATTTTCTTTGTGTTTGTTAGGCGTTTGTTAAAACACGGTTTATTAACAGATCTTCTTTGAATTTATATTATAAGAAGGCATTTCCTGTTCTTTTGTCTTTAAATATCGAGTTTACATTAAGAAATTCCATTTAGTTCTCATTTCAAAATTTAAAAAAAAACCGCGTATAGGCTATATATTAAATATATATATATATATATATATATATATATATATATATATATATATATATATATATAAATTATGTTGTACTTTCATTTTGAAAACCATTAGTCCTAGAGTATGCTTTAATTACAATGTATTACTGTCGTATAATATGGTTAAAAAGGGTTAAAACTGTAGTGTACTGTTTTCGAAATGCTTGTAACTAAACGACTGCTGTAGCTATGTGGGTGACGTTGCATTTATGAGATATCCTTCAACGTTTATTTTACGTCATATAGCCTACGTAATTTAAAAACGAAAAAATGTATCTGAGATCATTATTGTTACATGGGAATATATTACATGTCTTAATTATCTATTTCTCTCTCTCTCTCTCTCTCTCTCTCTCTCTCTCTCTCTCCCTATATATATATATATATATATATATATATATATATATATATATTGCAATAAAACTTGCCTTGTAAAATAAATTTCTTTACAATTCTATGAGGTACCAAAATTTATTACCCTGTAACATTTTTTATTTTTAGTTAAATTTCACCAGAGTAGATTTTATTTGATATGCACTAGAAGTAAGTTCTAGTACCTTTTGTAAGTGCCTGACCTAGTCTGCGCGGAAATCAAGTAGATCATAGGCTAATTAACGTTGGTTAAATACAAATAAAAAAGGTGTATAACTACCCAATCGCTTCACGCAAGCAATCCCAATGTTGTGATATTATTGGCGTACATGAAACAAATCAATCATATTCAAATAAATATTGCAATTGATCGTTCAAAATATATTGACTAATTGCTTTGATCTCATGAAATATTCCCGTAGGTCAAGGTAAAATAAATATACAAGTAGTGGAATATACTTGTAAAATGGAAAAAAGTACCGATTCATTCAAATAATTTTAATATTAAACCTTAGACAGTTTTGTGACATCATAGAAACCCATAAACAGAATAGGCTTGTTATGACTTTTTATTCAAGTTTTGTTACCTAATATTTGCACAAATATATTTTGAAATCATTATTTTTTGGTATAACCCATTTATTTATAAAAAGAAATATTCAGAAAATAATTTCTCACAGTTCTTCTACAAACTTGAGAGAGATTTTTTTATTGGCTATGGATATATTTGTAATACTTGGAGAAAAAAAATGGGGCGGAGTAAATGTAACAAATTACAGTGAATCACATTTCCAATTCACTGAAATCAGCTGTGAATTCATCCGGACTGTCTAATTGTGTCATTTACTGACTGAGCCCCTAGTTTTTCTCTCCAAATAATACAAATGTATCCATAACCACTAACAATTCTCTCTCAAAATTGTAGAAGGGTCAAGAAATATTATTTTATACCCTTTAGTCCGTTGTAAAAGCGTTGTTTACGTTTATATATTTTATTTGTATATATTAAATACCTTTATGCGTTTTAATTTAATATTTGTTTACGTGACTTTATTAAAGAGAAAATTGTTTCTTGTGAAACAAATAACACCTTTTAAATTTAATAAACTTTAAATATTTTAAATATTTATTTGGGATTAAGGGGAATTGTTTATTTTATAAAAATATGATTTATTTTGTTGATCACTGTTTTAAATAAACAGTATATTCTATAATTCGTATATTCTACTAATTTTTGTTGGCCAGAATTTTAAATGCAAAGCGTAAGCACTTTGAAGAGTGCCACTGGCCTCGGCATTCCAGACAGGAAAGACGCCATGCACTCCTTATATATTTAATTAATTTCAAACAGATACCTTAAACTTTCTTTAAAACATTTTAAAGTGTAAGTATAAGTAAAATGATTAGTTTATTACTAATATTATTTTTAAGTCTTAGGATTGATTACTTACGTAAGTTTTTAGTTTATACTTTAGGCTTCTATAAAATCGTTAAATTTTATCAAATTCGTTTTTAAATACAAATTCATAGACATATGAGTTATTCTATAATCATCGTACTAATATCACTTAATAACGTCGAGTAAACAAATGAACGTTTTCCAAATAGTAATATAATTTTAGAAGCTTTAGAAACTTTGCTAAAAACGTTTCTTTATATACCATCTAAATACCTTTTTCGATTTCTTTTACTTATTTGTATACATTAAATTTATATATATTATAAACTATTGTTACTTAAACTGAAACTAGACCACTGTAACAATCTTTAATAATAAACGAATTGAGTTATTAGAAGTTGTAAATAAATAAAATACAATACTTTTGAATAAAGATGTTACATCAAATATTTTAACAGGCAAAATTTATATTACAATTATTTATAATATAAAACTGCCCATTGTGTTCTTGTTATAATTATTAAAAAGAAATCATTCCCGTCCATAATATCGAAATATATAATTTATGATGGTATTGCGTATTGAGATACTACAAATAAAAAAACGTAATTTACCACAATACACTAAAATATCCCACTCCAAGCTTTTATTTTATTATTCACATAACGGGGCCCAATTGTATTTAAGAATAAAATGAAAAGGCGATATGTAGCCAGCTAATGGTACATTGGCCGTCAATAAAAGTAAATTATAATCACACTGTTCCAAATGCACTGAAATTTCCAAATATGAACTAAAATTTAGAAGGCAAATATTGCAAAAAAAGTTTTTTTATTAATACACTCCATATAATAGCCTAGTACTATTCCAAAAATAAACCCATTTTACCAGACGTAAACAAAAATACATTGTATATTCTGTATTAGAATTAATAATGTACAGATTTTTGAGAAAATAAATTAATTTATGATCTTTTACAATAATTTTAAATAAATTAGTATATAACCTAATCAATATCTTTCCAGGCACAGTTAAAATGTCAACCGGGAGTAAGGTGTAAATTTCATTTACCATATTCCACTCATAAATTTTGATCGGTTAAGGCTTTGAACTATCAATCGGTTGAGTTATTAAATTTAGGAGAAGGTAAACCCATACATTCGTAGAATAAAAACATTCATATAATTGATTTAGTAACATGCTATTTCTCTTTCCCCTTTTTATTCTTTCTTTTCTTAGATAGTTTTTGTCAATAAAATTGAAACCACATGAATATACTTCAATTTAAATAACAAAAATACTCTATGAGAACACTTTGATAATTATTAAAATACGTTGTACAGTCTTATAGCTAGTAGTAAACATATTTTATTCTATTTTCAGTCTAAGTGAAAACAACAGTCACAGGTTATAAGGGTTTATATTAGTTATAAATAAAAAACATATAAATAAATAAAACGTCCTTATCATGGAACTAAAAATTAAACATAAATGGATTACGTAAAAATAGCCAAAAATCATATAAGTAAGATATTTCACTATCTATAAGTCTTTTATTTCTAAGTATAGAAACTATTTGAATGCTATTTATGCATAGAATACTTCAGAAACATTTTAGTGGTCATAATAATAAGTAGCAGACACTCGTTTGAGAGCTGTTGTGCTCAAGGTAAGTGATGTATTAACTCAATATCATTGTTATTCCCGTGTTTTCAATACTGAGGCATCGTATCCGACCCTTACACATATATATAAACAAAATATCTCAGATTTGAGCGAAACTTTCAAGAATAACACAAGCAAAGAACATGCTACTCAACTTTCACAATATAGTCTCAAAAAATGACTTTAATGTCTACATGTTTCGACCTATTCAGTGACGTGTTAACGCTCATTACGGTAACCACTAATGAGGACAGCAAGGCTGTAGAAACATATATGAGTTTGAAATATTTTTAAAAGAAAATCATTGTTATATTTTGAGTTTTTCTGCTGTTTGCAGTTTATAAAAAGAACGTTTATTAGACTTTGTAGGAACATATCATAGTTGGGATTTATAGTTTAATATCTAATACCACATTATGTGTCATATTCAAGAGAGATTTAGCGAGAAAGGGGAAAAAACACTTGGGACTTGATTTACGGGAGTTTATTAGAATGTGCGCCTTCGTGATGACGTAGAAAGGAATGCATATTGAATGTAGCCCCCGTAATATCCTGCGGTTTGCGAAGATATTTTCCAATTTAAAAGATGTGTATAGGTGTTTTTCCACACTAAAGGTGTTGGAAAAGCTACATTTTTTAAACAGTAGATTAATTTTTATTCATATGTAATAATATAATTTTATTCACTTAGCCCTTAAATAAACAAAGTATTCTCTACAGACAAAAAAAAGCTTAGAGTTTAAAGTATTGCAAGATAGAATCACACATTTTTTTAAAGTAACTTTTAGTTATATATATATATATATATATATATATATATATATATATATATATATATATATATTTTAATAAACGGTGAGTATATACTTCTGAATTGTCTAAATTGCAACCTTAGTATTTTGGCCAAATATTCTCATAAACAATAGTAAATTCAAACCATGGAGACATTTATTGCTAACTACTACCGTATTTGCATAGTCTAAAGTGAAATATTTATGGGAGAAAATAGAATAAGTTTGTGTAAGATTCTCAACCAATTCAAATGATGCTTGCCTTAGAAAGTTTTTCTCACTTATTAATGTGAATTAAAATACCATTAAAGTTTAGTTGAGTTGTGGTTTCGTCCTATTTGTATGAAAAAGGAAGAGCAGAAGCAAATGGCACGACTAAATACAGTTTGTTAGTAAAATGTCTAGTACAGGATGTTTCAAAATGACTATCGCAACTGTAAAGATTTGTAGCATTTAATCAATTTGATATATATATATATATATATATATATATACAAATATGTATAGGAGTAGGACTCCCACCTCCATAGATGTTATTCTTAAGTGTAGAGAACACAATGCAAAAACAAGGATCTACTAATACTTAAGATTTTACAAAAAACAATGACGTAGTTCAGTTTGCACGTGTCTTTTCAGTCTACCCGCTCGCTGGTATAGATAATCGAGGATGCACACGTATCGTCTAAGGGGAATTTCAGTGAAAATATCCACGACCCTCTTAAAATTTTCTAGGCCCCTAAGTTTAAGAATCCCTAATTGTGATCGTGTTTTACTTTTTAATGATAACATGGAAAAAAGGATAATGCATACCTATATATGCTGTATTGAACTTCAGCTATATTCTTTTGATAATTTTCTACTTTTCCAGTAGAATTGATATTCTAATTTAGAGTATCATAATTACCTGACATTCCCAGCATTGTCACACTACTCGTTGATGCGTTTCAGAGGACCTCCATCAGTCAGAACTTTTTAAGAACCTATATTATTTCAGCTATTAAAATTGCCCCAGGTTTATAGATATCGTTGTTTAAAAGTTTCAAAATGAAGCAAGTAAGTATTTCTATATGAAAACTTGATGGTATTTATTATTAATTAAAATAAACGAAAATACAAAATAATAATAATTTAGAAAAGAGTATAACAATGATATACAAGCACAGTTTGAAAGCACAGGTAAGCAGGTTGTACGATTAGAGGTTGTGAACTTGTTTGTAAAGCATTGTGACGTGGGTTAATAATCATAAACCGTCCTGAGATCCATTTTTCATGCTGAGATTTCGACCAAGGTAGCAAGAAATCGTTTCCGTGTACGACATTGTAATACTGTTACAATTACTCTGATAAACATTTGTAATTCTGACAACGTTCATTATTAATTTCTTCAACACAGATTCGAGTTAAATAATGTTGCCGGTCAGATTACAAAATATACATATGGAACTAGTTCATACTGTACATGAAGGCAAGTACTTTATTAGTACTTTGAAACTGAAACAATTTACAACTGTACATTTACAATTTTCAATATTTTAGTTATTCATGTGTAACCAACAAATACTTAAAAAAGTTAAAATAAATTTGAAATAAATAGAATCATTTGTTGATATGAAGTAAAGAATTCTTGTTAGAATGTTTTACATGAAACATTTTTAAAACTAAACAAATAATTCAGGTTTACATATAAGTAAACTGTTGAAACAATATTTTTTGATTTCCAAAAATTATTAAATTGTTTATGTGGTAGAGGAAGAACTAAAATATGTTTTGACTAATTCTTAGTCGATTAAAAGTCTTCGATTTTTTATAGTTCGTCCAGAACATGAAAAATGTTCATGGAGAGGAAGATGACATTATAAAGGGGAATCCCAGATAGCGATGACGTAATCACCCTCTGGCAAACACCAGATATTAAAAGACAACGAAACGTTTATTTCGTTGCATTAAAACATTTTAATAAAAATAGTAAAATGATTGTAGCAGAGAAAAAAAGTATTCTATAGTACAATCATAATGCAGATTGAATAAATTGGATCTTCAACTTATAACTGAAGGACCCCCAGACAATTTCAATCAGGTTACAGTTGGAGTCACCGCGCCTACCCGTGTCGGTTCCTTAAAGGAGGATTACTCATGGCGTACTTAGGACGGCACGCATCAATTAAATAAAACTAAGCAATGTTGGCTCCACAGAGAGCTATTCACAACAGACAATAAATCGAATACAACAATAGAATTAGACGTTTCTATGGATTTTGGTAAATGTTATATTGTTGTTACCTATTGTCGAAGAAAGTATAATAATTGAATTACATTTTCACTTAAGTTTTTTTTACCAATGAATAATTAATAATCTTTGATCGGTCCCTTGAGCAAAAATTGTGAGTACACATGTTCTCCGGAAGATTCGGACCTAACGATCGTTGGTCAGGTCCATCCCTGTCGAATGCTGGGTCGGCCAAAACGAGTTGTTCGAACGGAGAGTGCCACTTACTTTTTGGGGCATCTCTGTAGCTGTTTGGTCAAGGACAAACAAAGATTCGGTAATGGCGACCGTGCGAAAATTAGCGTTTTGATATCAACTTGCATTGACCCTCGTGTTATCGTGGTAACTGTTGAAATTCCGGAAGCCCTAACTTGGGCTTTGGAGTATGGGCCTCCCAAGAGGTACGGTTCCCTTACGCTTATAAAGCTACTTCTGGAGTACAATGGTGCTAGAAATATAGTACCGCGAGAGGCTTTTAATTTGAGTAGGTTTCTACACATCAGCACGGTAGAATCACTATGGCCTTCGGAGTCCATGTTGCAGGCTGAGGGTCATTTGTGGAGCGGTTGTATTACAGTAAATGCAGCAAAAGTGCTGGTGGATTAAAGCTACGATGGTTATCGTTTGGTACCGCAGAAGAGGCATTACGTGTGTGCACGTCAGGAATAAAACGGCCTAAATCAAAATTATCTGACAAATCATCATCAGTTTTCAAAAAGTTGTATGTATCTATATATGTAAATTATTTCTTGGAAACGATTCTAGGAATTTGCACCTAAATCGGCATAGACAGGTATTTTGACCTCAGGAATCCAATGTAATAAGTCAATGAAAAATTTGCATCATCAGTTTTACAATGAAAAATCACACACACACACACACACACACACACACACACACACACACACACACACACACACACACACACACACACACACACACACACACACACACACACACACACACACACACACACACACACACACACACACACACACACACACACACACACACATATATATATATATATATATATATATATATATATATATATATATATATATATTGAAAACTATTTGTCAGAAACTAATATAGGGATTTTCACAAAAATTGGTATATATGGAATTTTTAACCTCACCATACTAATGAGCTAACTGAAAATTTTCTGAAAAATCATCATAAAATTTTAGAAGATTGTTTATTATTAAAAATACTTCAAGGATTTTCACAACAATAGGTAGTAGGCCATAGGAAGTTGTCAATCTCTACAATTCAATGAGCTAAGTGAAAATTGTCTTTAGGATGTAATATGCAAATACATCAATTCTCAGTTAGACCAGCATTTGCCATGACAATCCATAAGTCACCGAAGCAAACTTTTGATAATCTTGTTATCGACTTAATAACCTCCGTTTTTATGCACAGTTTGCTATATGCGCCATTCTCTAGTAATAAAAGAATGGTAGCTTAAACTTCTCCAATAATTCTTGGTATACGTGAAACATAATATTTCCGTAATAGTTCGGTATCCTGATATTTGCTTTTATATATGTGATAATTTGGATGTATTGCAGGATTTAAATTTTGAATTTCACACAGATCGTTTTTAGTATACTCAAGTTATTCGCTGTATTGAAAATGCTCGCGACTATAAACATGTACACTTGTAGTTACAACTTCAACAGGACATCAAGTTTAAGTAAATATTCCATTGGGTTTATTTACTGAACAAATTATTTATGTAATATAATGTTGGTACGTAAAGCTATTCAAACTAGTTTTACACAAATTTAATTTGACCAGTGCTTTAGTAGTGTTCGTACAAACTTTAAGACCTAATGGTGCCGTAGAAGGTTTTGTTAAATAATCTTTCTGCTCCAAACTTAAGGCTAATGATCTTATTTTGACATCAAGGTTAAACCCGAGTACGCTGTTAAATTATCTTTATTTTACTTTTATATACAATACACGTTTGGGTTAGACACGGATATTTCTACCACTTATTCAACTGTTTTAAATTACATGCAATTTCTCTCACTTGTAGACTCCGACTCTTACTGAAGGGTTTTTGAGCTACCAAGAGCCAGATGTGAGTACCCACTCTGACGATTACATTCATTTTTTTGTCTCCAACACGTTTACTAAGTCCTTTTACTAAACAAAATGGGAAGGACTTATTTCGTACTGAATTCATTACAACCACTTCCATTCCTAATTCTCACTTAATTATTTTCAGTGATCATATCACTAAATTTCATACTTTTACTCAATATAAAATTATTTTTTTTGTAATGAAAGTTTCATTTGTGTGGCTACTTTTAAAATCTTAAAGAATAAACAATCAAAAGTATTTAGAACAGTTCAATTTAATTATTCAGTAATTCTTAAACAATTTTATAAATATTTGCAATTTTATCACTGAAAAATACCTATCATTATGTAGAATCATATTATACAAGATATTTGGGTTTGCACTTTCCGCAAATTTAGCAACATGCTTTAATGAAAAATTGGGTTATCAGATCTAACAACATTTTATTTGTGTGTTATCTCGTAAATTGTAAAATACGGACTCAAGTGTCATAAACATAGGAGACTGAATCTTTTTTGAGAATCAATGAAGCTAATATTGTTTCTATTTTAACACCAATAAATTAAATAGTTAAAAAGTAATTATTGTTGTCACACCGCCGTAAGGATGGCTAAATAACATTTAAATAAATAAAATTTAGAAAGTTCCACCGCACAAAATAAAATTCTCCAATAGCTGTCCTCGTGCGTGTACTTGTAATAGAGGTTATATCTATAAATTTATAATATTGAAAGTTTTGGTACTTCTTTCCTACGAAAACCTTTGAATTGTATAATTCAATAAATTGTTTTTGTTATATATATATATATATTTAACCTATACATATTCGCACGGACACATACAAACACGAATATTTTTTAAAATGTTTGTTTTTATATTTTATACAATATTGAAGGAGGTCATGCAGATATAGCCTAATACCAGTATATTTTCTTGATAAAAATAACAAAAAAATTATATGTGCTAAAGTTATGTGTATCAGATACATTTATTTTGTATTAGTATAGTAAGTATTTGAGGTAATATATTATTGTAATTATTTTAATAAGTATATTAAAAAAATTGGCGTAAATTAAAGTTAATACTTGATATTCTGATTTAATGCTTATTGAATAATTAATGATAGGGGATAGAATTAGTTTATTGGTAATTAAGAGGTTTGCCTTTATTCGTGTTATTCCTAAAACAGTTTTATCACGCATCCAAAATAAAGTCGTACTTGCCTAAATATTGTGGGTTAACGTTATTATAGACTAGAATGGTTGGCAGTGATATTATTGCTCTGTGTAATTAGTTAATACATTCTATTTGAGCAAAAATCTTGATTTGCGAGCTTTTAGAATAATGATTTATATTGTTTTTTTTTTTAATAAGGCAAAAAAATCATTGTTATTTTATTTGTTGATTATACAAGAGAACTATATTCATGGCAGTATTAATGACTTATTCAGTAACCAAAATCTCAATATATGTTTGTGAAAAATTTTTTACCATCCTGTATATTTTCATCTTCCTGTCTGACGTCAGAATATTTTTATTCCTCTCTGCACTTTCCAACTAACTTCCGCCCAGATATTAATTTCCGTTCTTTTCCCCAAATACTCCTAGTTTCTGAGAAACACAATCCCAACAAGTTTTCTACTTCACTCTACGAATAAAGTAATCCAATACAATCTTGTTGATCTCAATTCTTTTATATTTGTCCAACTACAAACCTAAATAATTCTAAATTCATTTTAAATATTTTTATCTAGCTGTGTTCATAATTGAATTTCAATTTATCCCAGAGATTGTAACCCTCAATATTCATGAGTCGTTTTGCTTGTAAATGTAGCAATACTGTAATATGACTAAACGTCTCCATTAACAGAATTCAATTTGAATGAAGTTTTAGATACATTGTAGTGTACCTAAATTCGTGTACGATTCTTGTATTTTTTTGGCCTAAATATATTTTTCCACTTTCTAGCAGAAGCCTTCGATTGTATAGGAATTATATATTCAGTATAGATTTACCTATATAATAGTTTATATTAGTCAGAGTGGAGTGGAAGAAATTAGGAAAAATAGTGAAGAATATAAAACTCAAGAGATTGTTGCCGCTAATATTCGGTGAACCTTTAAAAGAATTAAAATATATATGAATTATATAAAATAAACTACGTAGTTAATATATTAGTCAATGTTATTCCTAACAAAACACAATAAAGTCAATAATCTGAGTAAAACCTAAAACAAGTGATTAGAAATAAATTGAGTCTCTAATATTACATAAAATGGTAATTACGTTACAGAACGTTATAAATTTGCGTTGAAAGATTTAGATTCACTGTCATTAACTTTAACGGAGTTATAAAGTAAATAAAATTAAAAAGGAGGTAGTATATTTACTTTTCCGGATCAGTTAAAACGATTTAACAACTGCCGCGTTTCCACTCTTTTGTTTCTTACATTTACTTTTTTTTCAACGTAAACGAGATCCATCAAGAGTAAACTTAGAACGCCCGAAGGGAAAAACGTCTGTATAAAGTTTAATGATAGAATTTAAAATTTATGATCTCTCTTTCCCCTGTTTTGTTAAGATGATTGCATATTAATAATTTACTTCCACGAAAAAAAAATTTAATGGGTTATTACGGATGTTAAATCAAGTAAGTGAAATAAAAAGGCTTTCTAAGGTTTAGGTTAATAAAGAACGTTCATTAGTATTTTTTTATTAGAAATATACATGCCACAATATACCAATATACGAGTATTAGGAATAATAGAAGCAGCCCAATGTCTACGCCCATAGAACATAGGGACAGATGGTATCGCATGAGATATGTAGTTAAGATTTGACCTGCTAAATATAGGGATTCAAGGAAGTATTCATCCTTTACTCACACTTGTGTGAAAGGAAGGACAGGTGACATAGAATTAAGAATGATATCATTAAGAATTAACTTAAATTAACTTTAAATTATAAGAATATTAGGAAATAGTAACATCCAATATAAGAGAAACAAATATTTACTAATTAAAAACATAAATGATACAAATAAAACCTAAAATATAATTAGGAGCTGATAATAAAATTGTAACAAAAACAGCTATTATTAAGGTACAAAATTTCTCTCCCTCTCTCTCTCTCTCTCTCGGGCAAAGACTACCTTTTAATTGTAGAAATGATGCCAATGATTATGACATAATAGCGTAACCGTTAGAGCAGAGAATCGAGAGACTGACGGTGCAGATCATTGGTTTTTAAATTGTAATTCAGAAAACAAGAAGTTTTAAATAAATAACGTGGTGTATTTAATTTTTGGACAGGATGTTTGCCGTAGAAATGTTGAAGTCGATTTCCTGATAAACAATTGAAGTTAGTACAAGTTTCATGAAACATAGTCTGTCATTATCATATGTTATACATATTAAGTAAATAAATATGTACATTTGTATATATACATATATATACATATATATATATATATATATATATATATATATATATATATATATATTTATATATTTCTTATAAAAAGTTATTGAACAAAAATATTTCAAACACGAGAATCGTCTTAAATTATATATTGTTCAAAGCTTAATGCCAATAAAACAATTATTAGTATCTTCAGAAAAAACAATGACATCACTTTTTTCACGAATAATATTATTAATAATATACTGTTTGCTAAATAAAATAGGCTAATACGATTTGTGTTCAATAATTTAATTTTACATTTTTTATATAAATTTAAATATTTTGTTAAAGATGAAATACTAATAGAACTTACCTCTGTAAAACACATATTTACAACACCAATAGTCTAGTAAGGCAATACAATATATTAAATATGGAATTAGCTTGATTGTAATATAGTTGATGAATAAAACTTTCTCCCAATACAAGAACTGTTTTAAGCTATATGTTTTTTTTCAAAATTAGCATCTTATGGAAAAACAATGATATAAGTTGTCATAAGTTATATCATATGTCATATGTAATATCATAATGTTTTCTAAAGATGTTATTACTTATTTAATTTTCGAAAAGCTTCGAGAAATACATAAATTAAAACAATTCTTCTATTTGAAATAATTCTATTCATTAATCCCAAATAATAACATTTTATTGATCAGTTTACTTAATATACCAAAGAAACAGCTCATCGTTTACGTTATCCGAAAGCTACAGACACTTTAATATACACCTAATTTGAGAGAACTAATCGGTTGCATGGGTTATTAATTACAAACTATTATAGAACAAATAACCTTTTGTAAGTTCCTCGCTTTATTCGAGCTTTTACAACATATCTGAATATTTCAAACTTGAAGTTGTTATTTCTTATAATTTCATCTTTAGGTTTATTCTCTGTGAGTAACCATTCAATCAACGATTCTTACATAAATATATTGTGTATAATTTAATGTTATCAATTAATCAAGAGGAATTGCTTACATACGACATGTAAAGTACTCTTTCTCTGTAAAAGATTTAAACACCTGTCACAAACGATTAAGCGTTTCCCAAGGTAGCAAATCTGAACCCAAATATTCATAATCACAATTTACATTTGCAAAACAGAATGTCAGCTACATCCTGTTATTCTTGTTATACAGGAGAATGTGCAATGCTTGTAAGAGTGACACTAACTTGTAGAGAATTTCCCCACCGAGATAGTTAAGGAGTGAGTTTGTAAATTAATGCGTGACACTTTCATGACAAATTTGTAGAGCGACACTCTGGATATGACACGATTAGGTGATGCAACTATTATCCCAACTAGAGTTCGCATGTAAGTGATTTAATTGCTGTAGTGTCATCATGAAATCGGATTTACCATGTCAGCAACATTTAGATTGTGCTATAATGAATTATTTAGAAAGATGGGAATATTGGCCTTTCACCTTTGTCTAACCTGCCATGTGTCACTGTGCCATGTGGACAGAAAGCTATTTTCCAATATTGCGATAAAAGCTTTACATGACCTAAGTTTTCAATTCTTTATAAATTATTTATATTTCAAAATTAAGGTAAAGTTAAGGTGAACTGGACATTAATTATTATTTATTTTAAAAAAATGAAATAAATTTAAAATAATGTTTATAAAAAGATTTTATATAGACGTGTTTGTCTTATATTTATAAAAATTTAAATATCTGACCACTTCCGTCAGTCTTGGTGATGGTGATGGATTGTGATTTACGTAACGATCCGGAACAGTTTCATGTACCTTGCAAAAAGATTTTTTTTTTTTTTTATTCTACCTCTGACTAAGGAAGTCCCCCAAAAATGGGGAAAATACCCTCAAGTGCTTCTTTAATCAAAGCCGAACAATTCGATGGAGACAGGGTTGCCAACATACCGTTACAGTTGTCCCCCATGCGCATCTTTCAACCGAATGTGTTGGATGAAGTATGCATAATGTGAAGTTCTAGCTCACAGTTTGTCAAAATGTTTGTTGTTAAAAGTTTTGAAGCTTAGAAATATCTATGAAGAATACTAATGACACTTGTCATATCAAAGAGTTTACAATAAATATTGAACAAGAACGTTGATTGGAATATTGAGACGTCTGATTCATTATGCGATTAGTTATTATTTCGCCAAGGTAGAATATTACAAACATATCAGAATTAGTACTAAGATAAAACAAATTCTTAGTGCATTAACAAACATTAGGAGTGGTGGGCGTGCATGGATGCCCCTGCTTCACTAGCGCGTGTGCCGATAGGCGTCTATGTTCGTCAGTAGATATCAAAACCAGAGTTTCGCCACAAAAACAGGTGGTTTTGATGAAAAATACGTTAATTTTCCGTTACCAACGGTTACGTGGGGTATGAGGGGTTGGTTTCAGCGATTATTGGAGGGTAACGTGAATGGGAGGAGGTATAGAATGTGCGCGGTTGTGCGCGGTTGTGCGTAAGTGTAGATGGCAGGTGTTTTTTTTTAGAAATACGTTAATTTTCCGTTAAAGACCGTTACGTGAGGTAGTATGGGTTGGTTGGTGATATGATTGGAGGGTAAGGTGAATGGGAGGCGCGTTTGTGCGTTTGTGTGTATATGCGTGTTCGCTGTTGTGTGATGTAATTAGAAGCATGTTCGGACATGTTGGTTACCTAGAGAATGAGGTAATTTTGGCATGTGTTTTTTGTGGAGGACCGTGTGTATTATATTCTGTACCCAGTTCGTTGCTGGCCTATATTTTTACTATAACATCGCGTGTGTACGGTTGAAATCCGTTACGAGGTGATGGGATTATTTTCGCTATAAATGTGTCAGTCGCAAAGACTGAACGGTGACTTCTCTGTTTGTTCTCCAGATCTTTACTGGTTAAAAAATGTAAAAGCATGTTAATTTATTAATATAGGTTCCTCGCTCGCTTTAAGACTTTACCTGCGCGCTTGTACGTGCGAGTGCTCACGATTGTGTGACGTAATTAAAAGAGTAGCGTATATAAACTGCAATAGCTATCAAAAAAGTAACATTTGCCCTTCAGATTGACTAGCGATGGACATCGTACAAATGTGAAAAGGCAAGGCATTCGTTCCCGTTGACAGTTTCAGAGAGAAGGCTTTAGTTACTAGGAAGACCTCATTGGCAGCAGATATACTTCGTGCAGAATGTAAAATCTGTCTATCAGAAGTTCAAGTGGTTTATTTACCCTGCAGACACGTTATTGCTTGTTTGCTTTGCGGATTAGCCTGCAAAACTTGCGGAATTTGCAGAGAAACTGTTGACTCTTTTATGAGAATTTATCTTTCCTAACATTTGTAATAATTTTTTGTTTAACAACAATATTTCTTTTTAATAGTATAATTATTGTAACTTATTATTTAAAAAATATATAAATATTATGTCTTGTAGAAAAAATGTAATTTTGTGTTTGCTTTGGCCAAGCTTAAGTCATTTTACACCTTTGCTCAACTAAAAAATCCTCTATTTTATTAATATTCAAACATCAAACAATACACACACACACACACACACACACACACACACACACACACACACACAAGTGTTGGGGGATACCGGCTTGACAGCCAGATGTTGAGGCCAGCTGCGAGTTGGGAAACAGTATATAACATGTGGCGACTTGTTATCCTGTAGCAATAAAATCATGAGCGTCGGTAAGGCAACAATTGTACAACAGCTTGAAATTTCCGACTTCGTGTCGTTGCTGCGCATTGGGGTAGCATACTACATGTGGAAGGAAGACTATAAAATAGTGGAAATTTCTCTTTCGGTGTTGAGGTCTAAACGAAAACTCACCGCTAGGGAAAGAGCCATTGTAGAGAATTGCAAGAGCCTTCCTTGTCAGGAGGTTATAGACCTCCTTCGCTCTCCCAAAAAGCCGGTACTATTGTTGACTTTCTACCGACAACCAAAGTGAGCGTGATGGGTCTGCATAGACCCTAGAGAAAACAGCCCTATAGTGTAAAACACAGTCTTATACTATAGGGCTGTTTTCTCTACATTAAAATTTCATCTTAGCTATAGTGAATACTTGTGTGACAAGTATTACACTATAATTTTAAAGTCACGCGTGACTTTATAATTATATTGTAATATTTGTTGACCGTCACCTACGCTGACCGAGTGTTCTAATAGTGAACATACGTCAGAGCACCAGAGTAACGAGTGAACGGATTCTACTAGGTCTTACACGTTTATATAGAGCAAATAGCATTCTTTGTTTAGCGCGCAATATTTACATCTGTCGATTCTAAAATGAGCTCTGTTTTTCATGGTTGTTATATGCTACGTTCTCCCACAGTGTCGGGATTAGGTTAGAAACATATTTAAACAAATTAACATATGAACAGGGTAAATAGTTGACGATAACTATCAAATTATGTATGTAATTTCATATTTTTTAAAAATATATTTTTTTAATAAAATTATAAATAAACAAAACCTCTTGAACAACATTTTTTTTATATCCTTATGTGTATTTCGATTGTTAAGCAATAATCTTTAAAGGAAATTACTAAATGCTTAATATTTGTAGTAATTTCCTCTGAAAACGATTGATTTGCAATCTAAACGTACATCAGGAGATTATCGGAGTTCTAGACATTAATGCAAGACAAGGTGGATGCTATCTTCTTAGGTAAAGGGATATAACTACTTCCACCATACTCTTAATTTTTACCTAATGTCCATCCAGACCCCGTGTTCGGTTATTTTCAAAACAATCTCCTGCATACATTCCCTGGCTACGTTTTCCAGGTCTGATGCAAAAGTAATTTTTCTGTTCCTAGTTATAAACGCTCTCTGAGATATTTCTCCTTCCACATTTACAAATTCGGACTCCATCACAAGTCCAAACTTTATAAAATTTAAACGAATGTGCTCCTCTTACAACAGCTCCACTACAACATCGCTCGCTTCAATTATGTAATCGTCCAAATAGAGTTCGCTCACGTTCAATAGTTGAGTAAAGAAGGTATTGGGGGAGGTGGAAGGAATTGAAGTGTTCCAAATCACAAATTGAAGTAACTCTGCGGGGGAATTGAACTTATAATAAGTAACTCTGCGGGTTACTTGAACCTATAATAATTATTTTTTTTTTTCGGGGAGGAGGTACAGAATGTATTCTAACTTTAATCCAAGCTTTGGAAAATGTGTGAAGCATTTCCTTCCAGCTAAGAACTGGGTCAAGCTCGTTTAAATATTTAAAATTTTTTTCCCTTAAAACTATGGGAAAGAATAGGAAGGAGTGACTCTAAGCAGAATGTACTGAATATCCTCCTTGTAACACTCTGCACAAAGGGATCCCTAGGCGCTCTACTAGACTGGAACGCAATTCGTCACGTCACCAGAAATTAGGTTAGAAACATATTTAAACAAATTAACATATGAACAGGGTAAAGAGTTGACCATAACTATCAAATTATGTATGTAATTTCATATTTTAAAAAATATTTTTTAATAAATTTAGAAATAAACAAAACCTCTTGAGCAACAATTTTTTTTTTATATCCTTATTTGCATTTCGATTGTTAAGCAATCATCTTTTAAAGGAAAATTACTAAATGCTTAATATTTTGTAGTAATTTCCTCTGAAAACGATTGATTTGCAATCTAAAACGTACATCAGGACATTATACTGAAAATTGTGGTTGGTTAAGAAATGGAGAGCAATTTCTCCTTCAAGCAGCTGTTTGAATCATATGTTATGTAAAATCTATAGATCAGAAGAAGTTGGTGTTCTATTTGCCCCCTGCAGACACGTTCTTGGTTGTATTTGTAAAGAGACTGTGGGCTCTCTGTTATGAGAATTTATCTTTCTTAACATTTGTGATAATTTTTGTGTGTAACAACATTATTATTCTTTTTTAATAATATAATTATTGTAACTTATAATTTCTAAAAAAAAGAAAAAAATATATATATATTATGTCTTGTAGAAAAAAATGTAGTTTTGCGTTTGCTTTGACTAAACCTAATATTGGTTTTTTTTATTGCTCTATAACTCCTGTACAGCTCTTTGATAATTGGAAATGTAATTTTTTTGAAGTTATCTTTTACTTGCTTTGACCGATTTGTCATATAACTTTCAAGCTCAAATTTTGTATGTAGAGAAAATAGCCCTATATTGTATAGAAACTGTTTCCAGTTTATACAGTATCTGGCTTTTTTCTCTGGGGAGGGGGTTTTCCTCCCTCACTTTGGCTTCATGTAAATGTGTACAATTAACACCGGACTTTTGTATGAATCTAATATATTTTCGGCTAAAGCATCACAAGGAAGCTTACTACAATTTTCTATCACTTCCATATCCTCTTGTGTCAGTGGGTGTTCGGATGAGTTCACCGAAATTGAAAACTCAACAGTGTCATACTTTTAACGTCTTAGCTCGATGCGTTGTATAACAAAGGGTATTTGATCGACGTGGGATATCACCAGCTTATAAATGATTGTAGCTTTACCCAGTTTCATGATTCAAATGCTAATGTATACGTAAACGCTGATCGTTAAATACTTTTAATTTGGTAGTGGTTAATATAACCTGTTTTAATTGAATTTTAAAAACTTTCAATGTTAAAATTTCTTAGAGAAATATCTTACAGTATACTCATTCTGTTTTCATTCTTTATATATTATATATGGGGGGGCACGGTTCATGAACGGTTCAATTGAAGCGCTTCATTTGAAAGACTCAGTGAACCGCGGTTTTTTTTAAAAGAATTGCCTTTCACCGGTTCTCTTCTGAAGCGCTTCAGTAAGATTCAGTTAATCACGGTTCTATGAGAAAGAATTGTCTTTCATCTGTTCTTTCGGTTCTGAAGCGCTTCAGTCAGAACCAAAGAAAGGAGTGAACCTATGGTTCAGTCAGTCAGTGAGCCAGTCTTCTCTTGTGGTTCGTCATGCTAATATGTAACATACAAACCGAATTCGTACTGTTTCAATTCAGCAAATATTTTACTGTAGTTTATTATTTCGACAAATGAGAAATTATTTCCAGCCTCATTTGATTGAAAATTCAATCAACTCTTTAAAGTGTTACTATTTGGAAGTAACTTTAACAAAAACTAAGAAAAAATAATTTTTTTCTAAAAGAAAATCTCACGTTAGAAAAATTTTGATATAATTTGTAAATTTTTAATTTAGACAACAATTTTTGGTATAGTAATATGTTAAATTGTTTAGTAACTTGATAAGCAATGTGGTTCTTCTAAATCATACCAGGGTTAGATAAAAATTTATAATTATATTTTTAATAACACAAATCATCAAAGTTGTATTGTTTCAACACAAAAAATAGATTTTGCTATTGTTACTAAGATCCTCTACAAATTGAGATTAAGAAATTTGCACATATAGATTAATTATTTAATATAAAATGATAATTAATATTATGACTATCGTAACACCGACATTATTTTATATAATGTTCCACCGAGCGATCGAAAACGTTCTGTCTCAGTAAGTTTTAACAAATTTACAAAACTCAAAGTTCGCATAGTCATAAACTATTGTTTAAGTGATTAATAGGATTCGCCGAACGTAATGGAGTACAAAATTCAATAATTATTTTTATTATTAACTTATAAATTAAAATTTGTGTGTGTGTGTGTGATCACATACATAATCATTAATTACAAGAATATAAATTAATATCACGCAAGTTATAAATTAATATTACCGGAATTAACACATATTTACTATAGTACTATGTTGCTAAATAATACAATAAGTGTGGTTATGTTTATAAAGCCACACCTAGTCAATATTTACGTTTGATTCATCCGTTTTTTGTTTATAATGTATTCTTCAATAACATTTTTTGAAAATGTTAGTTGAGAGCCATTTGGCCAAGTATTACTCACAATTTAACAAAATGGTCAGTTTGTACTGTTTTATCTATATTGCTACAATGTGGTTATCATTAAAATAACCTTACAGGCTGAGTTCGAACAATAGTACGTTCGTAAATTCGTTGGAATAATAGCAGTTTAATAGGGTGTACAACACATTACACCTGTCGTACATATAGTACCACCATCTGCTATAAATTCATTACACCTAGTTTTACACAAGCTTGGAAAACATACAACACCTTTCAATATCACCTGCTAGTCGGTGTATATATATTACAAAACGTTCCATCTCTTTACTTGTATTTCAACTCTTGAAACCGAGAAGTACTCCACGGCATTATGTCTATCTTAAGAACTTTATTAAAGAAGCAAGTTAAAGATAATATAAAATTGCGGGAAATATTTGATTACTTTAAAATACCTGATGTCGTAACCCCTATAGATGAAGTAAAAGATTATGATATTCAAAAAATTTGTGAAAAATTCAAAATGCCAAAACTGCTGTCACCAATAAGAAATATATCTCGGCCAACGGAATTAATGAAAAATGACTGTAAAACTATTAAAATAAAGATAAATAAATTAAAAACTAATTCAAAATATTTTTAAAAAAACATTGATTAAAAAAAACACACACACACACACACACTTCTACATGTCTAAAACGAGTTAACATAATAAAAACTTTTCTCTCTTTAACTTATCCATAGTGAGTTGTTCTCAGATGCAGTAAACATATTCCATACAACGTTCCGCTCAGTTAATTTATACACTCTTGACATTTCCTAACAAAGCCACTGGAGCATCAGTAGACATGTGGACCCGCAGTTTTGAGTTGAACAAACTTGACCTTGCCTAATATGGTATAGCAGCTTTTGAACCATGACAAGTTTCTGTATCGGCTTTAGCCAGCATATGTCCATGCAATGCGTTCAGCAAGCGGTGTATGTTACTTTTTTTGTGACGTGTTAGTTTTTCGTGTTAGTTTAGTGTGTTTTTAAATGTTAAAATTTTGAATCAAAATGTATTTATTTACAGCGTTTCACTTCTGTTAACATTATTATAATGTTTATTACTTGTTGGTAAGTAAACAGAATAATTTTTTAATTTTTTTAAATTTACAAATATTTACCTATATTAATTGTAATATAGCCTATATATAAAAACTCTTTTTCCTCTGAAAAATAAAAAACATAATTTTTCACCTGTATTAAAAATGATTTTTGTGTTCAAATATATGAAATCTTTTAAAAATAATAATGTAATAGTTTTTTTTACATAATTTTGTAGGAAATTTCTGCATATAATAATTTAGGTAAGATTTTTTCTGATATCGTTAAGACAAGTAAGCGTGCACAATATGTATATAAAACTAAATACAAAATCGTATAAAACAATTGCGTGTAGATATGACATTTTAAACACAAAAAAATCTATTGTAAAATAGTATTGCTGTCTCTGCGTGATATTATAGCTTTAGAAAGGCTATAATACCACATCTTTATATTGTATATAGGTTTTTAACATATGGAATTATTGCACACAATATTTCGTATTTACTAATAATTATAGAATACTGCATTCAACGTATTGGCTTAAACATGTCTTTACTAATTCTAAAAAACGTTTTAATCAGCAGGATAATAAATCCTAATAATTATTTATTAATAGGAGAATAAATCCTGAAATTTCGTTTTTTTTGTGAAGGAAGGAACCGTTTTCCATTGTTACCGCTAAACTTTATTCTTCCTTTTGCATTCATAAATGTCGGAACTAACACAAAGGATGTCAATTATATAACAGATATTAGACTGTTTCTAACCTGTTTCTTTCCATAAGCTGAAAATTATATTTTTATACTAGTTCAAATAATTATTTATTTATATATATTTATATATTTATTTTATTATATAAAAAAATATATAATACATATAATACATATATTATTTATTTATATATATTTATTTTATTATATAAAAAAATATATAATATTAATTGCTATATTTTTAATAAATAAGATTTTTATTTAATTTTAAATCGTTAACAATTTGTGCTAAAAATTAACAAATTACTTTCGGAAAACTACATTAAAAATATATATACTTAATATTTATTCATTTATTCTGAAATGCAATATATTTTCAACTTTAAGTATACTTTCCTGTTCTCAAGTACGACTCCCTTAAAAAACATTAATGAGTTGCACAGTTATAAATCATTTGAAACCCTTTCAATATTAGAGGAATAGATCCTTAAAATTCTACGCTAATTTCATTCTACTATTAAAAGTAAAAACTAAAATTTCTCCATTAAAAGACGTATACGAATGTTAAATTTGCAAAGTATCGAAGTGCTTCAATAATTTGTAAACTAAATATATGTCCAATAATGTTTAGCTCGTTATAACTTTACCGCTGCACACTAAATGTTATGCTTTTTCATAAAAGAACTATAAATTGAATAAGCTATGCAAATTTAGTTAACTAGTTTTTTTTATTTTAATATTTAAATATAAACGAACCGAAATAAAAAATATTATAAAAATTAGAACCTTTATTTAAAAATCAGTTACTTTGTACACTGTAAAAGTCTGCCGCAGAAACTTAACAACCAGTTCTATAAAGACAAAACCTGTCTCGTTCTTTGCCCTATGTCAACAACCAGCAGGTGTGACAAACAGGTGACTTTGAAAACTGAACGTTTCTCCGCTTATGTGGGGCGCGTTTATGTAGAAGTGCGAGCTTGTAACATGACCTCCTCTTGACTACAGGATTAAATGAAAAAAACCCTCAATATATACAAAGTAAGATTTTTGTTATATTAAATTATATAATTGCATATCATTTATTATTTAATTATTGTTACAGCAATAAAAGAGTAGCCGTATTGAGCGCATGACTGTAAAATCAAGTGTCTTAACTAGCGTTTATTTTTAATTGTTTATTTTTAACACTGATTTCATTATTATAATTCTTTTAGTAGAAAAAGTTATTATATCTATTCACAAGTAAATTAAGGTATGCCTGTTTTTGTGTATTAACGTATAAATTATATTATATAACACCTGAAACTAGACAAATGTAACCCACATACGTTTAATTCTGACTTTTTGGAACGATATAAAAAATATTCTCTAAATTTGTTGAAATCAGATGTTGTACTCGTAATTTTCTGCATCGATAATAATTCTAAAAATAATTACCAATATTTTAATCAAATCTATCCTGACTGAATACTTTGTGCTGTTTTAATTACAGAACCACACGGCACATGTATTTCATGAGTAAATAAATATAATTGCTACTCGTTTGGAAAATAATATATATTTAATATAGCTTTTTATATTCTTAAGGACGTTTTTTATTTATCTAACAAACAAAAATATTCACAGTTGATAAAAACTAGTTCTTTTGACTTAATCTAAGCGCAAGATGTCATTTTTTTCCCTACAAGTTACTACGAGTTATACTCTTAACGTTTTTATATAATTAATTTAATTATTCAACTTCTTTTTAAGGAAAAGCTTATTAAATTTTTATTAATAAGGGAAATTAGTTTATGTAATTCAACAATAGGACACCTATTTCTGATAATATTAGCAACAAAACATTACTAGACCCTGAATATTAACTTTGTGTAAATTACACTAGGTTTAAAATTGAACCTGGTCGTTACGTTATTATAAGCCATACAAATATAAACATAGTACTCTATGTACAAATAATATTGTTTAGTATAAGAACTTTCATTATAAGTTACCAGGAATTTTAAAAAAGTAATATAGAAAAAAATGAGTTTTTTAAATTAAATTCCTACTAAAACCGATGAAGAAAAATTGTATTATATATTTATTGTTAAAATTATCATAACAGTTAATATATAAATAAATATGTATATAAAAAAAATAATATTTTCTCCCTCTGTACAGTATATGGTGTTTTTTTGTATATTATTTTTGTTTGTTACTATTTAATTAGTTTCTTTTTTCGTTTCTAATTTATGAAACTGATAGTGCTCTATAACGTATCATTTTATTATTCATCTCTTGTAATGCTTCATTATTGCAATGAACGTTTTTTCTTATAATTTTATATTCCTATTAAAGTAATCGCTTTCCTACAATTCCGCTAGCTCGTGTGTATGTGCTCGTGTGTGCGCGTACGCGCGCGCATGTTTGTGTGTGTTTGTTTTGAAATACAATGCAATTACGTTAGGATTAATAAAACTCAGACTGACAGGTGTTAAGACAGGTGTTGTGGGGGACGGGTAAAACTAGGTTTGATGAACTCAGAGGGGGGCAGGTGTTGCACTGCATGTAGGTATTAGCTGTATATAAACGAGCAAAACGTTTAGAGACTGTTCACATCTATGCATGACTTTATAGAGTGAATACTATGTTCTTGTTAGCTTTTAAGATATTTCAATGTTTTAATATATTTTTTATTCCCTTGTATTTTATATAGGTTACTTTGGTTTTATGCTTTGTAAAGAAGGTATGCACCCAGAGATAAAGGTTTTTTGCGGTAAAAAATAAGTACCCATGCTTGAAACCCAAAAAATCTGCGAAAATATCGTCAGTTGTATATTGTTCGCATATCTTGGTCATATCCTATTTCCAAAGCATATAATTTGAGATAACATCTCTGTTGTGAGTTTTTGTTAGCTTGTTAAGAAATACAAATATAATATATTTTTTATTCCCTTGTATTTTATATAGGTTACTTTGGTTTTATGCTTTGTAAAGAAGGTATGCACACAGAGATAAAGGTTTTTTGCGGTTCAAAATAAGTACCCATGCTTGAAACCCAAAAAATCTGCGAAAATATCGTCAGTTGTATATTATTCGCATATCTTGGTCATATCTTATTTCCAAAGCATATAATTTGAGATAACATCTCTGTATTGTGAGTTCTTGTTAGCTTGTTAAGAAATACAAATATAATATATGTTTATTCTCTTGTTTTATTTTATATAGCTCACTTTGGTTTTTACATTATATTGTATTATTTAATTTTTTTGTGCATGTTAGACTAAATGTTTAGATGTATTTTGTGGTTGCATGTTAAATTTTATTTTTATAATTGTATTATTTAATTTTTTTGTGCATGTTAGACTAAATGTTTAGATGTATTTTGTGGTTGCATGTTAAATTTTATTTTTATAATTATAGCATAAACACAGCATGTTTTTCAGGTTAAAATAATTATATATGTATTTCTTCCAGGTTTATATAAATAATACCAATATTTATTCTTGTTTCAGCACGTTTTTCAGGTTAAAATAATTATATCTTTATTTATTTCAGGTTTTATATAAATAATACCAAATTTATTTAATAACATTTCTTTTTATTGTTTATTTTCAGGTAAAATAATATATGTTTCTTACTTCCAGATTTACATCATTAATATCCCTAATACTCCTTCCTCTTTCACGCATGCTAAGGCTATCTCCGGATAGTTTGTCTAGGGGCAACCCTGGCAAAGCGTGTTGTCCTGGACATCACAGTTTCTGTTCACTGGGAGCTTGATATCCAACCCTCACCCCCGCCCACCTTTTTGTCTTTTCCCCGAGGTGAGTAAACGTAGAGGATGATTGGCGAGATGAATTTCGCGTCATTCGTTGCATCACCCGGCTTCCAATAGTCATATAGCAAGAACGAATTCAGCGTATGTCTATTATTCACTTACACCCCAATCCCTCTAGGTTGCCGTTGGTCTATTCGGCTGGTGACGTGACGAATTGCGTTCCAGTCTAGTAGAGCGCCTAGGGATCCCTTTGTGCAGAGTGTTACAAGGAGGATATTCAGTACATTCTGCTTAGAGTCACTCCTTCCTATTCTTTCCCATAGTTTTAAGGAAAAAAATTTTTTAATATTTAAACAACCTTGACCCAGTTTCTAGCTGGAAGAAAATGCTTCACACATTTTTCAAAGCTTGGATTAAAGTTAGAATACACACAAATTTAAATTTATAAGTTATTATAAAATAATTATTGAATTTTGTAGTCCATTACACTGACCATTTTGATAAAATAAGATTTTGTGAGTAATACTTGGCCGAATGGCTCTCAACTAACATTTTCAAAAAATGTTATTGAAGAATACATTATAAACAAAAAACGGATGAATCAAACGTAAATATTGACTAGGTGTGGCTTTATAAACATAACCACACTTATTGTATTATTTAGCAACATAGTACTATAGTAAATATGTGTTTATTCCGTTAATATTAATTTATAACTTGCGTGATATTAATTTATATTCTTGTAATTAATGATTATGTATGTGATCACACACACACACACAAATTTTAATTTATAAGTTAATAATAAAAATAATTATTGAATTTTGTACTCCATTACGTTCGGCGAATCCTATTAATCACTTAAACAATAGTTTATGACTATGCGAACTTTGAGTTTTGTAAATTTGTTAAAACTTACTGAGACAGAACGTTTTCGATCGCTCGGTGGAACATTATATAAAATAATGTCGGTGTTACGATAGTCATAATATTAATTATCATTTTATATTAAATAATTAATCTATATGTGCAAATTTCTTAATCTCAATTTGTAGAGGATCTTAGTAACAATAGCAAAATCTATTTTTTGTGTTGAAACAATACAACTTTGATGATTTGTGTTATTAAAAATATAATTATAAATTTTTATCTAACCCTGGTATGATTTAGATGAACCACATTGCTTATCAAGTTACTAAACAATTTAACATATTACTATACCAAAAATTGTTGTCTAAATTAAAAATTTACAAATTATATCAAAATTTTTCTAACGTGAGATTTTCTTTTAGAAAAAAATTATTTTTTCTTAGTTTTTGTTAAAGTTACTTCCAAATAGTAACACTTTAAAGAGTTGATTGAATTTTCAATCAAATGAGGCTGGAAATAATTTCTAATTTGTCGAAATAATAAACTACAGTAAAATATTTGCTGAATTGAAACAGTACGAATTCGGTTTGTATGTTACATATTAGCATGACGAACCACAAGAGAAGACTGGCTCACTGACTGACTGAACCATAGGTTCACTCCTTTCTTTGGTTCTTACTGAAGCGCTTCAGAACCGAAAGAACAGATGAAAGACAATTCTTTCTCATAGAACCGTGATTAACTGAATCTTACTGAAGCGCTTCAGAAGAGAACCGGTGAAAGGCAATTCTTTTAAAAAAAACCGCGGTTCACTGAGTCTTTCAAATGAAGCGCTTCAATTGAACCGTTCATGAACCGTGCCCCCCCCCATATATAATATATAAAGAATGAAAACAGAATGAGTATACTGTAAGATATTTCTCTAAGAAATTTTAACATTGAAAGTTTTTAAAATTCAATTAAAACAGGTTATATTAACCACTACCAAATTAAAAGTATTTAACGATCAGCGTTTAAGTATACATTAGCATTTGAATCATGAAACTGGGTAAAGCTACAATCATTTATAAGCTGGTGATATCCCACGTCGATCAAATACCCTTTGTTATACAAGGCATCGAGCTAAGACGTTAAAAGTATGACACTGTTGAGTTTTCAATTTCGGTGAACTCATCCGAACACCCACTGACACAAGAGGATATGGAAGTGATAGAAAATTGTAGTAAGCTTCCTTGTGATGCTTTAGCCGAAAATATATTAGATTCATACAAAAGTCCGGTGTTAATTGTACACATTTACATGAAGCCAAAGTGAGGGAGGAAAACCCCCTCCCCAGAGAAAAAAGCCAGATACTGTATAAACTGGAAACAGTTTCTATACAATATAGGGCTATTTTCTCTACATACAAAATTTGAGCTTGAAAGTTATATGACAAATGGGTCAAAGCAAGTAAAAGATAACTTCAAAAAAATTACATTTCCAATTATCAAAGAGCTGTACAAGAGTTATAGAGCAATAAAAAAACCAATATTAGGTTTAGTCAAAGCAAACGCAAAACTACATTTTTTTCTACAAGACATAATATATATATATTTTTTTCTTTTTTTTAGAAATTATAAGTTACAATAATTATATTATTAAAAAAGAATAATAATGTTGTTACACACAAAAATTATCACAAATGTTAAGAAAGATAAATTCTCATAACAGAGAGCCCACAGTCTCTTTACAAATACAACCAAGAACGTGTCTGCAGGGGGCAAATAGAACACCAACTTCTTCTGATCTATATATTTTACATAACATATGATTCAAACAGCTGCTTGAAAGAGAAATTGCTCTCCATTTCTTAACCAACCACAATTTTCAGTATAATGTCCTGATGTACGTTTTAGATTGCAAATCAATCGTTTTCAGAGGAAATTACTACAAAATATTAAGCATTTAGTAATTTTCCTTTAAAAGATGATTGCTTAACAATCGAAATGCACATAAGGATATAAAAAAAAAAATTGTTGCTCAAGAGGTTTTGTTTATTTCTAAATTTATTAAAAAATATTTTTTAAAATATGAAATTACATACATAATTTGATAGTTATGGTCAACTCTTTACCCTGTTCATATGTTAATTTGTTTAAATATGTTTCTAACCTAATTTCTGGTGACGTGACGAATTGCGTTCCAGTCTAGTAGAGCGCCTAGGGATCCCTTTGTGCAGAGTGTTACAAGGAGGATATTCAGTACATTCTGCTTAGAGTCACTCCTTCCTATTCTTTCCCATAGTTCTAAGGGAAAAAAATTTTAAATATTTAAACGAGCTTGACCCAGTTCTTAGCTGGAAGGAAATGCTTCACACATTTTCCAAAGCTTTGATTAAAGTTAGAATACATTCTGTACCTCCTCCCCGAAAAAAAAAAAAATTATTATAATTTCAAGTAACCCGCAGAGTTACTTATTATAAGTTCAATTCCCCCGCAGAGTTACTTCAATTTGTGATTTGGAACACTTCAATTCCTTCCACCTCCCCCAATACCTTCTTTACTCAACTATTGAACGTGAGCGAACTCTATTTGGACGATTACATAATTGAAGCGAGCGATGTTGTAGTGGAGCTGTTGTAAGAGGAGCTCATTCGTTTAAATTTTATAAAGTTTGGACTTGTGATGGAGTCCGAATTTGTAAATGTGGAAGGAGAAATATCTCAGAGAGCGTTTATAACTAGGAACAGAAAAATTACTTTTGCATCAGACCTGGAAAACGTAGCCAGGGAATGTATGCAGGAGATTGTTTTGAAAATAACCGAACACGGGGTCTGGATGGACATTAGGTAAAAATTAAGAGTATGGTGGAAGTAGTTATATCCCTTTACCTAAGAAGATAGCATCCACCTTGTCTTGCATTAATGTCTAGAACTCCGATAATCTCCTGATGTACGTTTAGATTGCAAATCAATCGTTTTCAGAGGAAATTACTACAAATATTAAGCATTTAGTAATTTCCTTTAAAGATTATTGCTTAACAATCGAAATGCACATAAGGATATAAAAAAAATGTTGCTCAAGAGGTTTTGTTTATTTATAATTTTATTAAAAATTATATTTTTAAAAAATATGAAATTACATACATAATTTGATAGTTATCGTCAACTATTTACCCTGTTCATATGTTAATTTGTTTAAATATGTTTCTAACCTAATCCCGACACTGTGGGAGAACGTAGCATATAACAACCATGAAAAACAGAGCTCATTTTAGAATCGACAGATGTAAATATTGCGCGCTAAACAAAGAATGCTATTTGCTCTATATAAACGTGTAAGACCTAGTAGAATCCGTTCACTCGTTACTCTGGTGCTCTGACGTATGTTCACTATTAGAACACTCGGTCAGCGTAGGTGACGGTCAACAAATATTACAATATAATTATAAAGTCACGCGTGACTTTAAAATTATAGTGTAATACTTGTCGCACAAGTATTCACTATAGCTAAGATGAAATTTAAATGTAGAGAAAACAGCCCTATAGTATAAGACTGTGTTTTACACTATAGGGCTGTTTTCTCTAGGGTCTATGCAGACCCATCACGCTCACTTTGGTTGTCGGTAGAAAGTCAACAATAGTACCGGCTTTTTGGGAGAGCGAAGGAGGTCTATAACCTCCTGACAAGGAAGGCTCTTGCAATTCTCTACAATGGCTCTTTCCCTAGCGGTGAGTTTTCGTTTACACCTCAACACCGAAAGAGAAATTTCCACTTTTTTATAGTCTTCCTTCCACATGTCGTATGCTACCCCAATGCGCAGCAACGACACGAAGTCGGAAATTTCAAGCTGTTGTACAATTGTTGCCTTACCGACGCTCATGATTTTATTGCTACAGGATAACAAGTCGCCACATGTTATATACTGTTTCCCAACTCGCAGCTGGCTTCAACATCTGGCTGTCAAGCCGGTATCCCCCAACACTTGTGTGTGTGTGTGTGTGTGTGTGTGTGTGTGTGTGTGTGTGTGTGTGTGTGTATTGTTTGATGTTTGAATATTAATAAAATAGAGGATTTTTTTAGTTGAGCAAAGGTGTAAAATGACTTAAGCTTGGCCAAAGCAAACACAAAATTACATTTTTTCTACAAGACATAATATTTATATATTTTTTAAATAATAAGTTACAATAATTATACTATTAAAAAGAAATATTGTTGTTAAACAAAAAATTATTACAAATGTTAGGAAAGATAAATTCTCATAAAAGAGTCAACAGTTTCTCTGCAAATTCCGCAAGTTTTGCAGGCTAATCCGCAAAGCAAACAAGCAATAACGTGTCTGCAGGGTAAATAAACCACTTGAACTTCTGATAGACAGATTTTACATTCTGCACGAAGTATATCTGCTGCCAATGAGGTCTTCCTAGTAACTAAAGCCTTCTCTCTGAAACTGTCAACGGGAACGAATGCCTTGCCTTTTCACATTTGTACGATGTCCATCGCTAGTCAATCTGAAGGGCAAATCTTACTTTTTTGATAGCTATTGCAGTTTATATACGCTACTCTTTTAATTACGTCACACAATCGTGAGCACTCGCACATACAAGCGCGCAGGTAAAGTCTTAAAGCGAGCGAGGAACCTATATTAATAAATTAACATGCTTTTACATTTTTTAACCAGTAAAGATCTGGAGAACAAACAGAGAAGTCACCGTTCAGTCTTTGCGACTGACACGTTTATAGCGAAAATAATCCCATCACCTCGTAACGGATTTCAACCGTACACACGCGACGTTATAGTAAAAATATAGGCCAGCAACGAACTGGGTACAGAATATAATACACACGGTCCTCCACAAAAAACACATGCCAAAATTACCTCATTCTCTAGGTAACCAACATGTCCGAACATGCTTCTAATTACATCACACAACAGCATATGCGAACACGCATATACACACAAACGCACAAACGCGCCTCCCATTCACCTTACCCTCCAATCATATCACCAACCAACCCATACTACATCACGTAACGGTCTTTAACGGAAAATTAACGTATTTCTAAAAAAAAACACCTGCCACCTACACTTACGCACAACCGCGCACAACCGCGCACATTCTATACCTCCTCCCATTCACGTTACCCTCACATAATCGCTGAAACCAACCCCTCATACCCCACGTAACCGTTTGTAACGGAAAATTAACGTATTTTTCATCAAAACCACCTGTTTTTGTGGCGAAACTCTGGTTTTGACATCTACTTTCGTCCCACGTATACTCTCAATTAATAGGTTCAGTGTGATGTTAGCCTTTACGGGAAAACATCGTATCACCTACCGGTTCTTGTGCCAGTTTTTTGGAACATTTCAATGAGTTTCCAATTTTGTTCCACCGTTGCTGTCCGATTAAGGACTGTGTTATCGTATTAGTGTTACTTGAAGTGTGTTATAGTTGTGTTTAATATGTTTTGTACAATGAATATCTATAATGAGGTGGATATATTGGAGAATGTCTACTCTGACAACGAAAATGTTTCCGAGGATAGCTCTGACTGCTCGTGGAGTTGTCTCCAACTTGGCGGCCGACATTTGGCGCCACTGGCATGATAGACGGACAGGAGATTCTGGAGTTAGAGTGCCAATTCCCAGTAACAATACTCCATCTGATTGGTTTAACTTATTGGTAGACGTTATTTACTTAGAGACAATTGTTGCTGAGACAAACAAATATGCCATGGAAATTTTTGTGGTCCACAAAACACTGCCAAACCAGTACTCACAAATAGGAAAGACATGACTTTGTCGCAATTAGAATTGTTTTGGGACCATTGCTTCACACAAAAATAAACTGAGCCTATATTATTTCCGTATCAAAGTCATTGAAGGACTTCTACCCCCAAACAGGCTCTCATTATGGTAACTCCTACACGAAACAGCTTAAACATGCTCTCAAAGAATAACAAAAGACAAGCAAATGGACACCGAGTTAAAAAAAAATGCCGAGTTTGTGCAAAAAAGGCAAAAGAAAATTGACCACCTACATTGTCTTGTGTGTCCGGATGAAGCAGGACTGTGTGTACTTCGATGTTTCGACATGTTTCACGAGGACATGGTTGACTAAAACTGAGTATTAAAATGGCGGGGGTTGGGTTGTATATAGTATTTATTTTAGTATTTTTTAGAAATTATTATAAACATTGTGTTAGATCTAATTAAACATGAATTAATTATTAACATTGTGTGTACATGTTTTTATCGTTGAAAAACTTTGTAAATGGTGGCAGGAAGGGTTGTAGGTACTTAAATATTTTTGGGGTACTTTTTCTATAACTACAGCTAACTGACTGGAAAATAGGTTTGTCGGTATCCAGCAACAATTGGGAGAGACAGTTAGATACTATTGGGAGATGGAATCCAACAGTTAAATAGTCCACAACGATCGCCTGAGATAGGGGAACCGAGTCCAACGGTGTACGTACATGAACGTACCAGAAATGAATCACCAAAACTGGCGAAAACGAATGCCTAGAAAACTTCAGATGATATCTTGGGTCCATAAACAATCTTATCAATGCAAGTAATCAATAATATTTTTTCAGCAATTTTTTGCAACTATAAAACATTGCCGCAACTAACGTGTTAACACATGTATGACAGAGTTAACATAAATGTTCCCTGAAGAAAAAGTTATTTTCATTTCCAGAGTTGAGGTAAATCCTCAAATCTATGACACAGTAAAGAGTTTATGTAGTTGTAAGCAAGGATAGATTCGCACTCTAGTTCTTCCTTTGATATAAAAGAAACATATATATAAATCAACGCATACTGGAGTAATATTTATATTTATAACCAAAGGTCAACAAAAAGACTCATTTATTAACTGTCAATAGTTCCTTGTTAAGTAACATGGCTTTTGTATTTTCAAGGTCATGGACATTTAACGTTTGCATACATTACATCTGTAAAGGAGCAAAAGAAAACAATATCTACAATATAGTTTATTCTTTTAGTAAAATTTGCTTTGAATTTTGCTATTATGTATTGGATAACGGTAATATGTAAAGCTTTGGTTAATCTGTTAACATTGAAAATCTTGTGGACCTAATGTAATTATTATTTTAGTGTTATTGCTATTTTAAGCTCAAACAAGGGGGTGTAAAGCCATATTTGTGTGTGTGTGTGTGTGTGTGTGTGTGTGAACTTTATTTAAAGAATAGCTTAAAACTTAAAGAGACTAAATACACTCGACGAAATTTTCGTTAAATAAAAAAAACTATTCACTTGTTCGCAGCGTCGACGTTTTTCTCTTTTATTTACACGTATGTTTTAATTTTGATTCTATCAATTGTTACCAGGTGATTATTGTTTGTTTTAGATTTCCATGGAAACAGGCTATGCAAATAGTGGCTTTAAATTCTAAGCTATTCTGTTACAAAAATGTTATAGAATGATATATATCCTCTTAAAAAACTTCGAATTCCTTTATTTTTCAAAAACATTCCTGAATAAACATCTATACGGTATACAATATATAAATAAATATATATATATATATATATATATATATATATATATATATATATATATATATATATAAGTTATATGAACGATTTATGTGAACATTTCATAATTAAATGCGTGCTAGGAAAATTCCTGCTTACGCAGCTTTGGTATTATATAGATGGTGAGAACGGATCCCCGACAGTGAACGAGCGGCCACTGTATCGTACAGACGTTTCTCACTCCGATTGAGTGTACATCAATTGTATTTGTTTTTATTAAGCTAAATTATTGTAACCATTTCAAAATTAAATGTTTCTTAATTAACAAAGATTTGTAAAAATAAAATCATTTTTAAAAACCTTTCAAGCTTAATATAACACGTAACTGGCGCAGTCGGTAGGACTCCTCAAGTAAGTTAAGGAATATAACGTCCGTCGGTTTTAACCGTTAATTGAGGAAAACATTTTTAGGACTCCTCAAGGAAGTTAGTGAATATAACGTCCGTTGGTTTTAACCGTTAATTGAGGAAAACATTTGTAGGACATCTCGGGAGAATTAATGAACATAACTTTTATCGATTTCAATCGTTAACCGAGATACTGCAAAAACTCGATTCATTACAGAGCGCATATCTGTAACGACATCAAGAAAACGTTAGTAGAATGAATATCTACAACTTAATAGAGCGCATATCTATTAAGTGCACGAGTGAATATCGTGGAAAGTGAAAAGTGTTAAGTGAAAATTTGTTCAATGAGCAAAGTATTTTGGATCCAATTGTAAGTAGATCGTAAGAAATAGAATTAGGAAAAGTAGAGTAAATACTTTTTAAATTTATATCATTGATTTTTTAGTTTTTATTATTTTGAAAAATAATATTAAATAATGGCAACGCCAATATTAAAAAAGGAGTATCTTGACATGATACCCGAGTATAGTGGAGAGCCCACTATGCTCCACAGATTTATTTCAATATGCGATAAGTTAGTAAATAAGTTTTATGTAACCGAAAATTCAGAGGATTTTCAAAACGAATATCTATTCTCCTCTATTCTTTCTAAATTAAAAGGCCAAGCACTAGAGATGGTCGTAAACTCTAATTCTTACAATTGGCACGAAATTAGAAAAGTATTATTAATTAGATCGGACAAAAGAGATTGTTTCACATTAATCTTAGCGATGGCATAATTAAAACAGGAAAGTAATGAATCACCATTTCAATTCTATGAGAAAATTCAAAAGTTACTAAATTTACAAATTTCATTTTTTATGAATAAAGAGCCTCAAAGGCAGATGGCTAAAGATGTTTTAATAGAATACGTTCAGAAACTAGCTTTAAGAGTTCTCCTTAGGGGTTTGCATGAACCCATCGGGTCACTAATGCGTACCAAGAACCCTAACACTCTTAGTAAAGCACTTAATATGCTCACAAACGACTTTCAATTTAAGAATAATAAAATGTTTACTCAGCCAAGCAAACAACCAGTCTTTCAGAAAAGCCAAACTCATAACGTAAGAAGACCAATACATACTGAATCTAAATACCACCAAATACCTAAACAAACTTATCAACACCCAAATCCTTCCTATAGACCACCAACTTTTGTTAATCATGGTCAGCCTCAAAGGGGACAACCAAACAACAACACTACTAAACCTCAGTATCTTCAGCGGAATACTGGTTATCAACCTACTCCTATGAGTATTTACACTAGACAGATGGACAGGCCTTCTAGACAAACGAATTTGTATCAAATGACCGGACAAGGAGCCGAAAAAGACGATTACACTATGTACCAGACTAACGGACAAGAATCATTCGCTTTTGAAGAAGATCTCGGGAAAGAAGAGTACTTCGAAGAATCCCAAAATTTAACAGAAAACTACGAAGAAGAGACCATTAAAACCGATCAAGACGATTTTTTAGGACATACAAGCCTCGGAATCGATTTTCAATAATGAATCTACAGAGCGAAAATAACTAGTTACCATTTATATACGACACAGACACCAAATCTAGAATATTAATTGACACAGGCAGTACTAGATCATTTAGGCGAAAATCTTTAGGCTGGAAAAATTTTTAAACAATCGTAAAAAAAGAGCCGTTTGAAGTAGTCACCACACACGGCACTTCAAAAATAAATTTTTGCTGCACCATACCTCTGTTATCTAAAAAGCAATTAAGTTTTAAGCAGATTTTCGACCTATTACTCGGGCTAGACAATATAAAAGATTTAAGAATAAGCTTAGACTTTATAAATAATAAATTAATACTTTGTGATGAGGAAATCCCTATTCAATATTTTAACACAGAAAAAGGAAGTTGTAATAAAACGGAGAGCAAGTCAATAAAACAGGATCAATTTAGTTATGTTATACAAGCCCGCACTAGCCAAACAGTTAAATTAAAAATACAAAATATTCATAATGGAGAAGGTATTTTACCACAAACAAGTGAACGGATTAGAAATTCCGCAGTGTATAGTTTCAGTGCATAAGGGTGAAGCCTATTGCCCTATTATAAACAATACCGAAGAAAATGTAAAATTAACAATAAGTGAACCATTAGAAGTAAAATATTTAGAGGAATATAATATTTTTAAACCCGATGCAATTCAGAGGAATACTAATTTCAATATGTTTGGTTATAAACAAACAAAATCAGGAAGTAAAAATTTCGATTTATCAAAATTTAGGATGGAACATATGAACTTAGAAGAAAAATCCGCCGTACCAAATTTATTAAAAGAATATGCTGATTTATTTCATATTGATGGACACTTTTTAACCTATACCAACCAGATAAAACATGTTATTAGGACTACTCACGAAATTCCCGTATACTCTAGGAATTACAGATACCCAGATATCTACAAGAACGAAATTAATAAGCAAACTGAAGACATGCTTAAACAAAAAAAAGTTGGACCTTCAAATTCTCCAAGGAACTCTCCTGTCTGGATTGTACCCAAAAAACAAGACGCTTCTGGCAAAAGAAAATTTTGATTAGTAATAGATTTTAGAGGATTAAACAAAAAAACAATTGATGATAAATTTCCCTTGCCGAACATTATTGAAAAATTAGATAAATTAGGAAGATCCCAGTATTTTACAACTTTAGATCTAGCCTCAGGATTTCACCAAGTAGAGATGGACAGAGATAGTATAGAAAAAACAGCATTTTCAACGGAAACAGGACACTACGAATTTTTAAGAATGCCTTTTGGCATAAAGAATAGCCCCCTACATTTCAAAGAATTATGAATAATATTCTGAGAGGCATCCAAAATGAAACATGTTTAGTTTATTTAGACGACATTATAATTTATTCTACTAGCCTCCAAGAACATATACAAAGACTTAAAGAAGTTTTCGACAGATTACGCAAAGCCAACTTTAAAGTATAGCTGGATAAAACAGAATTTTTAAGAAAAGAAGTAGCATATTTGTGACATGTTGTGACACCGGATGGCGTAAAACCCAATCCAGCAAAGATTTTAGCAATCAAGGACTATCCAATACCTAAAACCATCCAAACAAATTAAAGGATTTTTAGGACTATTAGGCTATTATCGAAAATTTATTAAAAACTTCGCCAAAATAACAAAACGGTTTACTAACTGTTTAAAGAAAAATGCAAAAATAAATATAGAAAATCCAGACTTTATAGAATGCTTTGAAACATGTGAAAATATATTGTCATATATGAGTCACTTCTACAATACCCAGATTTTGAAAAGGAATTTACTCTAACGACAGACGCTAGTAATTATGCACTAGGAGCAATTTTAAGCAAGGACAAAAATGGAAAAGACCTTCCTATAGCGTATGCCAGCAGAACTTTAAACGACAGCGAAACTAATTACTCTGCGATTGAAAAAGAATTATTAGCAATCGTATGGGCAACAAAACATATCAGGCCTTATTTATTTTGGAGAAAATTTAAAATTTATACAGACCATAAACCTTTACAATGGTTATTTTCAGTTAAAGAACCAAATTCCAAACTTTTAAGATGAAGATTAAAATTGGAAGAATATGATTATGACATAAGATACAAAAAAGGCAAACTAAACCAAAATGCAGAAGCATTGTCCAGAATACAATTAAACGTCACTGATAAAAGGTCAAAGAACACCCAACACACTGTAGAACCGGACCTTGACTTATCTGCAGCTGACTTACTGCAACGTTATTTCCCAGAACTTGACGATAACGAATCTATGATCGTACAACTCGACGCAACAGATAACGCCAACCTAGAGGACAATAAGGAAAGTAATAGTCAAACCGTGCACTCCAATTTCGAAGGAAACAACAAAATTGAAATACCAATTTCCGACGAGCCTGTAAACTTTGGAAAAAACCAAATATTTTTATCATTAATAAAATATGAGCCAAAGAAAGTAAAAATTATAAAGCTATTTGGAACTTCAAAAATTCGTCTAATAGTCGAAATATCAGATAATAATTTTAAGGAAGACATAGTTCACTTTGTAAAATCGTATTTGGTACCTAAAATAAAATATAATCTATATTTTGAAGATGACTTTTATGAGAAATTTGCATCATGCATAGCCAAAAATTTCAAACAAACTGAATTAAATTTAGTTAAGTGTAATAACAAACTCTTAGACCTAGCTTCGGAACAGGATATCTTAGAAACGATAAGTAATTATCATGTTAGCAAAACTAATCACCGTGGGATACAGGAAACATACGAACAAATTAAGCGAAGATATTATTGGCCTAGTTTAAAATCACTAATTCAAAATTTCATAAATCAGTGTGACATATGTCAAAGAACTAAATACGACAGAATTCCCTTACAGCTGGAAATGAATTTGACACCAACAGCTGCCAGACCATTTCAAATAATTCATGTCGACACAATCTCTTTAGAAAAGAATTCCTTTATCAGCATTGTTGACAGTTTCATGAGATATGCTCAAGTTTATCGCCTGGGAAGCTCTCAAGCTACAGAGATTGCAGACAAGGTATTAGATTACTTCACACATTTCTGCTTACCAACAGTTATTATCTCAGACAATGGAACGGAGTTTAATAACAGAATTGTAAAAGAGATATTAGACCTGCATAAGATCAAAATTCTTTTTATAAGCACACAAAACCCCCAATCAAACGGATTATGTGAAAGATTTCATTCCACTTTATTAGACCACATAAGGCTGTTAAATAATCAAATCGAATTAAAAAAAGACAGTATAATTAAGAAAGTTAAATATGCTATAACAGCTTATAACAATAGCATACATTCAGTCACGAAATTAACGCCGTGCGAAGTCTTATTTGGACACATAAATTCAAACACTTTATTAGATATAGATTTAGAAAAACAAATTGTAAATAACTACGTTTTAAACCATAAAGAAAAAACAAAAATACTCTATGAAAACATTAGGAATAGTAATGAAAAAATTAAAGAAAAAGTTTTAGATAAAAGGAACATAAACAAAGAACCACTTCCAGAAATACCATCTGAAGTTTATATAAAGTCAGTTGAGAAGCAAAGCAAAACGAAAAACCAATATAGCAAGGAAGAAATAACTTCAATAAATAAAGAAAGAAAAACTGGTAAAATAAAGCCTAGACATCATAACACAAAAGACAAAATACATTTGTCGAAAATTAAAAGGCCTAAGAAGATAAAAAATGTAATTAATGACCAAAATCCTTCTTGTTCATATTCAACACAATCAAATTAAAATCCCTACCATACCTTTGTCCACTAATTCTATGCAAGAAACTTTATTAAACTTTTAAACAACATTGTTTTTATTAATTGTATGTGTTACAAACTTTTGTAATTAATTAAATGATATGTAACTAATTATGGTAATAAATATTGTTAATTATTTGAAATATGTAAATCACAATTAAAAACAAAAAAAAAATGTAATTGCAGAAATTAGAAACTATACTCTTAAAGAGATAACAAAACAAAAAAAATTCTTATAAACGGACTAGGATCCTTTATCAAATCTATAAATTTGAATGTAAATGATGTTAAAATTATGAAAAATTATATACAGCTTTTATTGTAATCAATGAAAATTTTGTAGAATTAAAAAAGAAGTCAAGTATTGTAAATTATAATGAAGACGACTTTGTTGAATTAGAAAACACGATTAGAGTTAATTATAAATTAGATTCTGATAACAATTGTATATGTTATAAACATGTTGTATCTATCCTATGATAGAAAAGACTCATTATAAATTGTATTAATCAATTCCAAATACTTTTGCACAGTTGAATTATATTGAACAGAAATTTACTCTGTAAAATGCCCATCATCAAAAACAATAACGCCTACAAACTACGAGGATACTGCGTTGGAATTCGCAAACAGCCCATTTAACTGGATCCCAGACCTTCGCCTGGCGACCTTCTAGAATGAAGATGACTTCCACCGATGCCGAAAATTGCCCTTTACGCAGGCTATTCAGCAGCTTTATATACTTCGCCCTCATCCAAGTGATGAAGAGGACTTCCACCGATGCCGAAACTTTTATTTAGGGATGGAGGAGTTATGTGAACAATTTATGTGAACATTTCATAATTAAATGCGTGCTAGGAAAATTCCTGCTTACGCAGCTTTTGTATTATATAGGTGGTGAGAACAGAGCCCCAGCAGTGTGCAAGTCGCCTCTGTATCATACAGACGTTCTCACTCCGATTGAATGTACATCAATTGTATTCGTTTTTATTAAGCTAAATTATTGTAACCATTTCAAAATTAAATGTTTCTTAATTAACAAAGGTTTGTGAAAATAAAATCATTTATTGTGAACTTTGGCCTATTTACAAAATCAAAACTTTAAACGGGTTCGCACTTTAAAGACTATTAAATTTTGAAAACCTAAACACAAGCTACATAATATTTTGACAAACATCGTTTTACTTGTTATTATAAAAATTTTGATTATTATTAGTTATAAAGTTATAAATAAGCCAATTAAGGCCAAGATCGCAACCAACGGCTGTCTTTTATGAAAGCTAGATCAGAACAGATTGACACTCAAGCGTGTCACGCTTGCTTTACAACCCCCTTCCTTACAAATGCAAAATAAATGGTTACGAGTATTTTTAATATGAATTCCTCCCAATCGCTTTACAACAACATTTTTGATGTACACAAATTTTTTTAAACATTTCTACAAACTTTACCTGAAACAAACAAATTTGTATGCATCATGCTAAATTTGTATTTAAAAAGTCAAATATATAAAATGTTACTATATATGCAAATAGTATAACTTATTGTTATATATTAATACTACCGGACTACATAATTTCAACATCCTGTATGCTAAATAGAAGAAATATTTTCGTTAAATATTTCGAAAATAGATAGCCTAAAAAGTTTCAATAATAAGAATTCAGGGGTGTTACAACTATATTGGGAAGAGAGCTAGTTGTAGGTTATAGATAAATTATAACAATAATTGTTGGAAATTTAGAATACACAAAATGTGACTTTAGGGTGTTTTGTTTAAGATAGAATGAAAGTTTAAAAAAATCCTTTATTCCGTTTTATAATGAACTGGTATTTACAGCATTTAAGAATCCATTTTTGTTGAGATTTGTATAGTGGTATAGTAAAGATATTCTGATGTTAATGTTATTAACATGTTGCTACAGTGTTAAAGCACGTTGTTAAAGATTGAGCTGTAAATAGAAGTAGAGTAAACATTTCGTTGCCACTTTATAATACAGTTAACACTTTCAGGTAACGTGACGTAAACTAGCTTTACTAGGGGTAAATGCAATTAGTGTCTTGGTGTCAGAGTTAATGGGAACTTCGTGAAATCGTGTTGGATTAGAACTAGCGAACAAATCCTCTCTGTGCTCAACTTATAGAGTCGCAAATGCCTTGATTTCTCAACTGTGATAACATTGCCGCATGTTATTCCTCGAGCTGTATATTACATGAAGTGTTTTTTTATATGTTTGCAATAATTTTACAATCATGAAACAAAAATGTGTTTTAATAATTGGCATATTTAGGGAGGTATTCACATCCGTTTATACTTTATTCAAATCCCTTTTTGGTTGTGTTATTTACTAATTTGCTTTAAAAAACCTTATTAAATATACAACTACAATAAAATACGATCCGCATAATTATTCTAGTTAATTTTTTTGAATCAAGTACATCCAACCAAGTATGTTTAAAAATATGTTTTAGTTATTAACCATAACTGGTGAAAGGGTTTTTAAACCTTTTATCGTTTTCTTAGTCATTATAATGTTTAGTCATTATTGTTCAGAAAATAAACGCTGTTGAACTAATATTGCTCTATATATGCATTTGCAATAAAACCTTGAGTATAGTAAATCTAGGCTGACGATTAACTATATTGTTATTACAACTTACTTTTGTTGAGTTTTTTTTGCGGCGATACTCAAATTTATTATTCTGCACTAGGTATTTTACTAAAATACTCGATTTAGTCTTGTCATTTTCATCGTCCGTTGTCTGTTCAAAACTGAAAGGAACCACTATTCAACTAAACTTTAATGGTATTTTAATTCACAGTAAAAGTGTAAAAAATAACAAAACAAGCATTATTTGAATTGTTTGAGAAATTTGCACAACCGTAATTTATGTCATTCTATATCTAATTCCGTGTTGACTCTACAAATACGGTAGTCGTTACCAATTAATGTCCCTATGGTTTCATTCTACTATGTTTATGCGATCTGAGTACTAATCTTGCTTTAGGGCAAGTTATAAATATATACTGGAGTTGTAGAGAGAAAGAAAGAGAGAGAGAGAGAGGGGGAGAGAGACTGAGATGGAGAGAGAGAGAGAGAAAAGGAGAGGGCGGGAGGAGTGAGATACAACGGAGAGAATCTCGGCAATTTCTTCGAAAATGATTTGATGTTTTATAAAATCAATTTATTTTCATAAAAAATTGGAGGATTTTGTGTTTCAAGACAGATTTTATTGTTGTTCGCAGTATTTTAAATGATTAGAACTATTTAAAAATACGTTTGTTTCTACATTTATAACAGAACAGTAAGTTTAGGAAATAGTACATTGTGAATGAAAAATTGCAAAGTGAAATTTTTATCAAATTATATCATTTATAAACCAATGTAATGAAACTCCGTCTCTCAAGTAGGATGTATTATAAAATTTAGAAAAACTACTAATATTTATTTGAGTACGGTTTTTAATTTTATGTCTCATTCATCAAAGAAACTGCAGCCTTTTTATCCCCCACCTTATTACGCCGCACATATTTCATAGATTTGGTGACTTTTGTACGAAAGTAATACTACTGTAATTAGTTTTTTGAGTAATTGTGTAAAGATTACTTGCAAAAAAATTCTTTTTATATTTATAAAAACTTAATTCTTGCTAATAAACAATTAGCGAGTGAATGTTGTAAGGAAAATTTAATTTCAAGCCATATCCGGCAAAGAGAAAGAGAACAACAGGCTACAATACTGATTGACGAGTACAGTCAAGTGTTTGCGGCTCAACTGATTTGAATGTTTTGGACTCGACTTTAATGTGGAAAAACACGTCCTGAATACAGAATGGTTGACGAAATATCTATTAACCTCGTTCTGACAAACAGTAGCTTTTTACCGTATTGGATTTGTGGTTGTTTTACTAAAACAAAATGTTTAAATTAACGTTAATTTTCATTGAACATATATTTACTTAATTAAATATAATTGTAATTTTATTTGTAAATAATGAAACACAAACTACCATTGTTTGTTTATTTTAATCTAAAATATTACAATTTATAAAATTATACCAATTGAATATTTTGAACTGTTTCTTCCCTAAAATTTATCAAATGTTCAAAACAATATTAGAGCTATTAACATAAAACAAGCACAGTAGAAACAACTTTTTTTTCCAGAGGTATATATTACAAAAGGAAATATTGTTTTACGTAATAACTTACTACAAATAATTCCTAATTATGTTTAAGGCGAATTCACCCATTTTGAAAAATCTTGGACAGTTGGAACGAACAAAAAACTGGTAATTCCAGCCCCGTAAAACTATAAACGCCACAAAACAACTATTACCAATCCTTCTATTATTAGGACAAAGATATTAGAAAATTATTTTTTATTCAATTTTTTTAGTCTAATTAACTAATTTTAAGACACAATAAAATCAGAATATTTTGAAATTAACTTTTACTATAAAACCTTTACATTATCAAGGAAATACATTTTTCTTGGTTAGAATCAGCACTGTACATGAACTATTGATTTGGAAAAGTGTTGAGAATTTTATAAATAATAAAAAAATTACAAAATTTATGTTTTTTTCTAAAGAAGTTTTGTTTACATATGGACAATTTGTGAAAATGATATTAAATTTTACTTATAGTAAATGTTGTAAGCATCCATGAATAACTTGCAACTCTGAACTTGCAATGTTAAGGTCAATAATCGACAGTAAACTGGAACCGAAACTCTGTAATGATAAGCTAAATAAATGTGGATAAGCTTAGGCTTAGTATCACTCGTAGCATTGTCAAGCCTGATCCATGAACTCGAAGTTTTAAAGTCATAAACATGAATCGTGTTTTTAATGTAAAAATGTTAAAAGAACGAAATATAGAAAAAATAAGAAGATTTGGGACTTGGAGTACTTGGTCTTTAACCTCCAAGCCCTAAAGCAACACGTTTATAGATACGCATTTAGAAATCTATTACCAAGTAAATTGTATCCACGCTCCTACTGCAACATCCAACTCGAGACTCTCACCTGGGTCACTAGCGTCAGGGCAAAACGAAGGGGGGCTTTGTAACAGTCTGAAAGAGTCTTTCTACCTCACTATAAGTCCAGGAATATTGACCGAAGTCCCTTTTCAAAGTGTCTTTGGATTAGACGAGTTTCAACCAGACACTATGGGTTGACCAGAACTACTCGGGGCCAGTAGAACCTCCAGAACGGACAGATTCCCATGCATCAATACCGCGTCTATTTATTTGGCCCAGGTAGTTCAATCGGACATTGGATCCTCGGATTCAAGGCTTGATCCTAGGTGGGTATAACTACATACCTTGACACTTTGTAAGCGCTCCTCAGAATCAGCCGCACAACACGGCTTAAAAAAGGGTTGAAGCAGTTGATGTAACAATTAATCCAAACACTGATAACGATATGGAAGGAATTCCCCTCAACTGAATGTGTTCCGCCTTTCGTTAGTGTAAAACACTTTAAGAAAATCCAGTCTCAAATTAGGTTTTTCCAAGGGGTCATACTTATAAAATTTACAAAAGGAGTGAAAAATATACAAAGGGGAGGGTGTAGGTTAGTAATAGCAATATGATTTCAGGACAAATTTGAAGACAAGTGTTCTGGATGTGACAGCGTTATCTAATACAAGTAACAATCTCGTAATGTAAATAGGGCTCGGTTATTCAGAGCTTGTTTTCCAAAGTGATTGAAGTTGCCCGCAGCATGTCATCGGATGTAATCTGTCAGCGAAAGGTGGGTCGGTTGTATAACGACGTGTCAAAACGGGAGTTCTTTTATCGTAAACTGGCCCTTTACTCTGTCAAAGCTATCCAAAGGTGGACGTCATGCTGTATCATATTACCTAGGATGTGAGCTAGATATTGCATTTCTAAGAGTGGATAAATTTTGCTTGGATTTTGAAAAAAAATATGTTTAAAAAAGGAAAGTTAAAATCAATTTTCCATATTCGTTTATTTTCAGGAAAACTATAACGAAATAAATTAATCTGTTTTTAAGAGTCAGCAGAAAACAGGAAAGATGATTTTTTTCGACATATAACATTAGATTTTATTTTTAAAAAAAACTTCTAAAATTTTTAATAAGTTTACCAATGCTAGAGAAATAAATACTTCATGCCAATATATAACGGCAGTATTCCTATCTCATGAAGCTGCATTTTATTTTCACTTTCGTCACATTAAGCTGCTTACCCGAGTACATCCATCATACTCGGACACACACTTAGCTTAAGAATTTACAAAATTTGAAATTTCTTCAACAACACATTTTAGCTGTAGTTAAATGGTTTTTGAATTACAATTAAATACTGTTAAATGTGAATTCATAAATTTATAATAATTTAAATTAAATATTAATCCTGCGAGAAACATCAGCCTCGTCTCAGAAAAACTTGACTTTCAAACATCTCTTAAACAAATTTTGGAAACGTTGTTTGCGATAGAACTTAAGCCTCACTTACTATTTAATAACAGGGAATTTCTAGGAGGTACTAGCATAGATATACTAGGAGATACCATATGTAAATTTCTGAAAGACTCAAAGTTTACATAAAAATATAAAGAGAGATTAAAAAACCATAAATAGATTATAATCGATCTCCTCCACCATCTCTCTCTCTCTCTCCTTCTCTCTTTTACACAATAACATAAATACATAAATAAATAAATGAATAAACAATTATGCAAAAATATATTATTTGCATTTTATTATAACCTCTATACTATGCAACAATTAAAATAATCGATCACATATCTTACAAATTAAATTTTTCCTATTTAAAGTGATTAAAAACTGTCAAATATAGTTCAAAGGTAATTTACGAACCTTAATAGTGGGAGAAATAGCAAAAGCAGGAAAATTTCATTGGTGCGGGAATTTATGCTCGATTTATAATCGAATTATAGTTTAAATGCATTATAAATATTCACTGATGATGATGACTTTGTCATTATGACAAACGTGAGAAATAAGTTATTGATTTCACTTTAGTGTTTGTTACTATTTAAGTTTTAGCTGTGCTCACAATTAAGGTTCGAAAGGTTTCGTGTAGAATAAATTAAGGTTTTGATCTAATAAAGTACTTCAGACCTAAAACCCCAAGACTCAAATACATTATCCCGGTCTCTTCTCTTATTTCTTTCCTCTCTCTCTCTCTCTCTCTCTCTCTCTCTCTCTCTCTCTCTCTCTCTCTATCACACACACACACACACACACACACACACACACCCACACACACACACACACACACACACACACACACACACACACACACACACACACACACACACACACACACACACACACACACACACACACACACACACACACACACACACACACATACGCAGACAACATACACACACACACTAACACACACACACACAACCATAACACTCACATTCTCTCTCTCTCTCTCTCTCTCTCTCTCTCTCTCTCTCACACACACACACAAAAACACACACACACAACACAAGCACAACACATACAAACACACAATCACACACACACACACACACTCACACACACACACACACACACACACACACACACACACACACACACACACACACACACACACACACACACACACACACACACACATACACAAACACACACAACATACACACACACTCACATACATACACACACTCACAAATACACACTCACACACACACACACACAAACACACACACACACACACACACACACACACACACTCACACACACACACACTAATTACATTTATCAGTTTGTTATCAGGTCATTGAAAAGTTTTGCACATGGCACCAGTTATAGCTATGGACAAAAGTTAAAATATAAATTAGAAACAATATGCCCGGATGATATTGTATACTCCATGATTAAAAATCTGCCACCGTCGGCAAAAATAGTTCTCCTTCGGATACTCAATCGTATATTCGAGGAGCACGGTTTTCCCGATGCATGGTTAGAAGCGACAATAATTCCTCTTCTAAAACAAGGAAAGGACAAAACTAATCCCAGTAGTTATAGACCCATCTCTCTGACCACCTGATTATGCAAACTACTGGAGAAGATGGGCAACCGTCGTCTTGTCTGGTATCTAGAAACAAACGTCTTACTAACATTCAGTATGGTTCGAGACAAGGACGTTCATCAGTTGACCGATTGGTTTTGTTGGAGTCAGCTATACAGAATGCCTTCATCTTACGACAAACACTGGTAGCTGTTTTCTTTGACCTTAAGAATACATATGACATGAGGAATGGAGAAGAGGATTTTTGAAGGTATTGAAATCATGTGGTATACAAGGTAACATTCTTGCTTTTATAAAAAATTATTTGAATAACAGAACTTTCCGTGTACGTCTAGGAGGCATATATTCTGATCGTTACGAGCTAGAGAATGGTTTACCACATGGTGGCGTGTTGAGTGTGACGCTGTTTGCCGTTGCCATTAACAGCGTCACTTCAAACGTATAGTCACCGGTCCACTGTTCCCTGTTTGTAGACGATTTTTGCATATATGTGGCTACTAGAAGTATGGCAACAACGGAATGATCCTTAAAATTAGTCATAAACAAAATTCCAAGAATTTACCAAATCTTCGGTCTTCAAGTTTTCGGCTTGAACACCAGGAACCTATTCTTTATCTTGATTGTACGCGGCCTCAGACCGAGGATAATGTGAGATTTATGGGTTTTTTATTGGATAAAACACTTTCATGGAGTCCGCATGTGCGGGCATTTGAGGACCCGCATTTGATGACCCGGTGCAGCAAGATATTGGATATGTTGAGAGTTCTAAGTGGTACAAATTGGGGAGCAGACAGAACTTGTATACTCCGTTTCTATCGCGCCGTTGTAAGATCGCGCATAGATTACGGCTGTATAGCCTATTCATCTGCTCGACCTACGGTTCTGAAACTCCTTGATTCAATACATCACGCTGGCCTTAGACTTTCTACTGGTGCTTTTAGATCAAACCCAATCTCCAGCCTTTTAGTTGAAGCTGGAGAACCATCTCTCTCAGTGCGACGTCAAAAGCTTCAGATTTCATATTACACGGGTCTTCGAAGCAAACCTAAACATCCGGCATTCAAAGCAGTTTTTGATAACCACCTCGATGATCGTTACAATGAGCGCCAACGTTCAACTGCTCCCTTCGGAATAAGAACGTTGCGCATTTTTAGTAATCTAAATTTAGAACTACCGCCTATATTCGAACGAATCATTATGATACATACCTCCATGGAAAATACAAAAGCCAAAATGTGACTTCTCATTGTCAGGTACCTGAAACACATTACTCCTGACGTTATTTATCGTAATTAGTTTTTACAGATACAACTAACTCACCAACATACTGTGACTATATTCACAGACGGTTCAAAACTGGACAATAGGATAGGTTGTGCATTTTATATGGAAGGACACACATTCACTTACGGATTACCCTCAACCTGTAGCGTTTTTACTGCAGAACTTTATGCAATTTTCCAAGCTTTAAGATCAAATCCGTTTGCAACATCTAAATATCTTGTATGTTCCGATTCCAAAAGTGCTCTCCAGGCTATTCTGGAAATGTACGTTAAGAACCCATTAGTTGGAGACATCTTGTGCTAAATACACAGGCTCCAATTACGGGGTATCGAGGTGTACTTTCTCTGGGTGCCTGGTCACTGCGGAATATTTGGAAACACTAAAGCAGATGAAGGTGCAAAATTAGCTACAAGTATGGTACCATCGACAAAACGTGTGATGCCATAAGATTTTGTATGCAATGTTAAAACTATACTATTCTCTTTTGGAATGAAGAATGGCCTAATTTAAATAGAAACAAGCTGAGGGACATAAAAAATAGCGTCCGACCATGGAGGACATCTGTTCGTTCGAAATGTAGGGAGGAAGTGGTGGTTACTCGACTTCGCATCGGCCACTCTTTGTTAACGCATGGATGGTTGATGAGACATGAGGGCCCAACACTATGACAGTTTTGTAGAAATGATATTACAATCAAGCATATCCTGCTTGATTGTGATGAGTTGAGCGATTTTCATACACGTTACGATCTTCGAGATAGTTTAAAGGTTGTTTTAAGGGACGATGTCACGGCTTTCGACCTTGTCATCGCTTTCTTACGGCACCGGAGTCTATTTAATAATATTTAAATTATGTATAATTTTAGTTTCTTTAGTTTTAGTTACAATTAGTATTAAAAATTTATTTTTATTTATTTTGTTTAGTTTGGTTAGTTTTATTGTGTAACATTTATTTTAAAATAAAACTTTAGTTAGGCGATAATAACCTTAATAGGTTTTTCGCCTGGAAAAAAATCTTCCTTAGGCGATAACGACTAAACTTCCTTATCAATCTAAAACTATAAACAAAATTACCTACTATTACTCACAAGTATTTAGAATAGTCAGTTGATTATGATTACGTCACTAAACTGACATTCAACACAAGTGATATAATTTACAACAACGTAAGGAAACTAATGTATTCTTCGTGGCAATTTGCTATAAACCGTAAACAGCTTGTATAAAAGATCATGTGAAGTCTGTATCTAGGTCTTGCTTTTTACATCAACGATGCGGAACGAGTTCCTAAGGGAGTTACCTGAATGCTCGACGTACTTGTCAGAAATATAATAACCCTGTCTAGTAATGGAAAGGTATACACTATTTTATACAGGTTTCCCTCATACTCTTTTATATAGAGTGCAATGTAGATTATATAGTGTTTTCAAAGCCAATTAAATGTACCTAACGAACGGAGAGGCGTAAAACCATCATTCAATTTTGTAATAAAATCATAAAATGTGAAATGGAACATGCCGCTAAGAAATATTAGAATTTTAAACATCATAAGTGACATTTATAGCCATCGTAGAAAAACGAGCAGAAAACTCTGAAAAACTCTAACAAGCGACGAAACTGAGGTAACGGGAAGTCCCGATTTGGGCAGACGAAAATCAGCTCTCGATTACCTCTAACAAATAGGTATGTAAACCTTTCAGGAATTCCCATTCCATAAATCAAGGTCGAACTTTTTTTGTAGCTTGTTACATTAAAACGGAACTTTTAAAAAGCTTTACCATATGACCAAGATGTTAACTAAATTATTTTATTAGATAATAACACTTAGGGCAATATAACTTGAGGAATCGGAAAAAAAAATTTCGGGGTCGGCAAACCCCTACGGGATTATCCCCGTATGGGATCCAGGATGAAGTCCAAAATTAGCCCAAGATGAAAATGGAGATGCCCTGTCTTCAAACTTCCGCGATTCGGACTTTTTTTTTAATTCGGAATTTTACAATGTAATACATTATAATCGTCAAACGAATGCAATAGTTACGCCCTGCTCCTGAGGATAACGAATGTCTCTGTGGATATCATTGGATAACAGAAAGCAGAGCTTTATAAGTTTGCACACAAATGTGCAAGCCGCTCTTGGTTTTAATATTATGACTCCATGGGATATTCCTGGGTAAACTCAGTGTTTTCAGTAATAAACCACGTTACATTAAATTGTTCGCTTCAAAATATTAAAATTTATTTATAAATTGTAAATTTATGTTTATTCACACAGAGACATACACACACATACCCCCAGACACATACACACCTCTAAAACACACACACACACACCATAAACACACAACACCTATATATATATATATATATATATATATATATATATATATATATATATATATATAACAAAAACAATTGATCTCTTACCCCAGCTTTGATACATTTTTGGGATGTAATGACACTCGTTTATGGGGTTAGGATCACTATTTAAAGTGTCCCTAAATTGTCTACAGAAATCATAGAGAAAGTACTCAAGTGGTAAATGTGTGAGGATTGGTGGACTCTATATCTATGAAGCTATCTTGTTACTGTGGAGGGATATAAATACAGCCATAATCTGTTTTGTATGATAGCTATGTAGAATCTGCTGACTATTCAGTTTATAACACATATACCATGCGTACCAATGTTTATGTAGCTTAACATATGAATTTAAAATACAACAAAGTCTTACAATCACGGATCTTATCATCAATGATCAAACTTTACAGCTATTTATCTACTACTGAACTTGTAAGTTCACTCAGTTTATGAAAAACCTACCAAACACAAAACTATTTCACTCTTACTCACTGATAAAACGCATCAATTGAAAAACATAACTACTCATATTTTACTCTTTATGACTATTCTTACTATGTCCTAGCAGGTATTATAAACAGGTCGCATTTGATTTAACGTGAGACTCCTTACCTAGAAATTCTTTACATAATAGAATACTACATTTTATAAGTAGAAAAATATTAAATTTTTAAATATATGTAAATTAAATATAATGTAAATTTAATTAATATAAACAAAATAATTTATTAATAATTTTATACTTGACAGTGCGACAATTCTAAAAAGCCAAACCTACTAGATAGTACTTGAAAAATATATATACGCTGCTATTTATCACTTGTACAACAAAACAAATGGTACACCCTTAATAAGATGAAATTTTACTGCAACAAAAATAATTAAAACATGTACATCTTTTTTAATATGTTTGTTTCATAACTTGCCTTAAATTTAAATTTACGACCCAACGTAAACGAAAACACATGCAACAGTTCAAAACCTCAAATAATAAAATTTTGCTAACACACACTGTTATGTTTTGGTTCATAAACTATTGTCTCTTATCTGGATGAATATAATAAAACGATAGGCATACGTTCTTTGTAAAACCTTGATAATAAAATTCCTTGTACAGTGTGGTCGAATTAACCTAAAAAATTACTATACAAATAAGTAGTAAAATATGATTGTTTTGTTTTTATGATTTAATTCCAATTTCAATATGCAATTGCTGTTTACTATCGGGATTGAATCAATAACTCAGCAACCCTTACATCTTATCTTACATTTACGCGCGCTCTCATGTATATATGTTTAGTATTGTTTAGTAGAATAGTATTGTTTTTAAAGGGTTAATCCTGTTATGCATGTAAAAGAGCAGGCACTATCACTGATAGTAAATAATAAATTCACATACGATGCAAACATATATTTCTATTTGCGAGAAATTATTAAGTAAAGTTTATAATATTAATGTCATTGATATCCAAAACAAATGTGTCTGAATTTCTCTGTAAATGAATTACTCATAGTACAATTAAAAATACTTGACAGTGTTGGATTCTTCATCTTAATAGGGTTTTCACATGACCCATTTCTGATATTCTCACTACTATATCGATCTAATAACTATCTTTTGTCCATTTATAGATGTGAACAGTTTAAAAATATCTTTTTGCTACTTTTAGTGGTACTAATAGAATTCAACTATAAATATTTCCTATATAGTATCGCGCATATGGATATTTGAATGAAAAGTAATTGTTTAACAACGCCTTTGAGAAATAGATTTAACTGTTACCCGTTCATATTAATTAACACAACCTCTCATCACAAATTCAACAAATTTTATTTGACCTTATGTACATTTCGATTAAAAAGTAATAATCTTCCGAGGTATTTTCAAAAATAACTCAGTTATTTTGTAATCGAAATGTACATAAAGGTCATAAGGTTCATAAAGATCAAATTCGGTCAAATAAAATTTGTTGAATATATGGTGAGTGGTTGTTTTAATTAATATAAAAATTTACGCCACAGTTGCTTCAAGTTGTTACCTGTTCGTTTTATTTAAAGCGCAATCAATAGACGCTGTACTGCGTATCTGTTTAATATTTGCAATTCAGCTAGTTGAGTAATAATCATTAGTTATTAGTTAAATTCATGATTACAAAATATTCACTGTCGATCTGATGAGTGCGAAGACTATGTAAATATGCACTTAAGAAATATCTATTTATTCCAAAAATCTATGGAGTACTTATACATTTCTTATCGATGAGGATTTTATGAAACGCGTAAAGATTTAAAATCCTCATTTTCAGCATCATCTGAGACTAAGGGCTTTATGTCGCCCGAACTGAGGGCCGCCACAACACACACACTCACACACACACACACACACACACACATATATATATATATATATATATATATATATATATATATATATATACACACACACACACACTCACACACACACACACATATATATATATATATATATATATATATATATATATTGCATTTTCTATTAATAAATATTACATTTAATTGATTTTTGGAGAAACAAACTTGGATGATATATTGTCGTTACTCCATTTTCCAGTTAAACCAATCGGAAGGCATAACCTATGTTTAAAAGGAGTGAATTATTCACTAATATATCTCCGAAAGCCGGTTCACCAAATGCTTTTTGCAAAAAGTATTCCTAATAATGAAAATAAGTGTTGCCAAAATTACGATAATAATATAATCTCAGAATAAAAAAATATATATAATAGGATTTATTACACACATTGTTTATAGACTAAAGGTGAATAATAAATTTAATGCTGTTCTCCAGAAGAAAACCTACATAGACTTGATTGATATCCACACCTTTTGAAATTTAATTCTTTAGATTTTAGTATGAAACAACCAGCTAAAATAAACATACCAATTCAATGCCATCATTAAATATAATTACAAATTCAATTTCCTTTATTGTATTTCATATAATTATATCTTCTAATTACACTCTATTAATTAGCCTAAAAATACGTTCTATTTTCTGAAATAAAAGTTTAATTACAAAGTAGAATAATTACTGTAATTTTCCACCCCATGGTTAGTACTGACAGAGGAAGGGAATTGAATATAATATGATTTTGTAATTGCAATCATAAAGAGATGGCCTCGCGTGTGATTAACACACTACACTCAATCAATTGTGGCACTTGTTTCACACATATGTTATGCAGGGCGTTTGCAATAGTACTTCCAATATGACGAAAATGAATAAGCTCATTGTAGCTTGATCATTTACAAACTACTGTTGTTTTTTATATCACCCAATTTTTCCACTTATTTAAAAATAATAGCTATCCAAATTTACAAGTAATAGGTGTTGCCTTACATTGAGTTGCACAGAGTCTTAGTTAGCTGTAAGAAAATCCTACAATTATTGTGCATGATAACTTGTGCCTAATGATTTACTGTGCCGCATAATCCATCGTTGTAACTTCGTCCAATTATTCAAAACCTTGACTCCAAAGAAATACAATAAACATATAAAAGTCTAATAAACGTATAATAAATATGGAAATTTAGTATGTAGCCGAAAATGTAAAATTATAGCATGTTTCAGGTGATCTTAATACATCTGGCATTAAAACATACCGATATAAAAGGGAATCTTTCTATGTTACAAACATCTTATATTATACTATTAAGTCCCGATGTTATTCGGCTAAGAATATATTTTACGGCTTGACATTAGTTTGGTATTATTATAATAACTTACTCAACGGTTCCCAAAAAGTTCCATGTGAAAATGTTTTAGTATAATATTCCATGCCTTGAATAACATTTTGTTTGGTGTTGCTGTGGCTAAAAGCATTTGTTATAAGAAGTAGTAATTTTTAATATGAAGAATTACCCAAATTCCATTGCACTTTTTCTTTGGAGTAAATCACACAGTCTGAAATGTTTTTCTCGCTGTGGCCCAATGGCAATGCTAGATTGACATATATGGGTTTGATTTAATATAAATATGCCCTATGCTCTTTTGTAGTGGTAGAGAAGTTAAATACGGATGGTGTCTGTATACTTCTTTTATACACCCATTTTATCCAGGGCATTACTGAAAGAATTTAGCCGTTATATGTATACATATTGTATAACTATTGCATTTGTAGCAAAGGCTTTACTGTTTTGGTCGAAATGAAAAGATAGGAGGATTACAATTTTATTACAAACTTGTTGCTTGAGGGTGGTTTAAACTCCCTAAATCTTTTGTTCTTGAGATACAAGGTCTTTACATATTACTTATCTTATGAAAAATTAGCAATGTTAATCAAATGTACGTGATAAAATGAATAAAAGGTTTGTAAAATTATTAAATTTGAATATGCATTGTATACGTATAAGTGATACTAAAAAAGGTACGAATTTTAAATAAAAAGGAACAAAAAAAATAAACACTTATAATTTTTTTTTCAAGACCTTTATATAGTGAACTACAAGACATATTTTCTATGAGGCAAAATAACGTCTTTAAAAAGCAAAAATAACTAATATAGAATTGTTTTATATATACTAAAATTTTATATGCAAGGGAATCAGCTTTGAAATATAATAAACAAAGGTATCGAATTTTCTATATTAGCTAAACCAAATATTAATTTGTATTTACAAAGCGCAATAATGTAAATGATTTCATACACTCAAATAACGTAATAGATGTGAAGTATGTTGCTTTGAATATATCAAATAATATATGTTTACTGTGATATCAAAGAAACAAATAAAGTCGGTTGATATTAAATAAAACCTGTTACTTCCACAAATGCATTGTAGCCGTTGTACGTTGAGTGCTATTTAGATAACGCTTTAGCTATAACAGTAACTGTGTCGGTAGTAACAATGATATCGGATGAATACTCGCATGGCGCTAATGCGTCATTTTTTATTAACCACAGGGTGAAAATTAAAGCCATCATTGATTTAATTTGCCTATTAAAATAGGTTCTTATAATATACAAGAAATTCAAACCATTTATAAAAAATAATTACCTAAACGAAGTAATATCTTGGACAATAAGCTGTAATGTAGTGTAAATATTTTTACGTTTTGAAATATCCAGATTAGTGGAAAGAATGTAGTAGTATGAACAATAGGTTTGAGGAGGTTCAATAAAAGATACAAACATATAAAAGATACACAGTTTTAAACATTTATTTTATTTTATTTTGTTTTATTTTGATTAGTTTTATTTATGTAACATTATTTTAAAATTTAACTTTAGTTAGGCGATAACCTTAATAGGTTTTTCACCTGAAAAAAAGGAAAAAAAGTTATATTTTATCATAGTAAGCCGTGTCGGCTCCCTTTTTTAATCCCCACAATGCAACGTTTTATGGTTTGCCATATCGGAAGTCGTTATATTTATTTATCTCGTGTCTGTCTTGAAGTAATAGAAAGTTGTCCAATATTTGGTTTTTTGTAAAGGCTTATCTTACGGTCAAGTGTATCTCGTAAAACATCGGGATTTACACACAATCAACGAACAAACAATTCCACGCGCATATATATCCAACGATAATTACTGGGTAGATACGACACTTCACACGAAAAGCAGAGATTCTTTAAAATATAATTATTTAAATATGTCAATAACACTGACCAAACAACTGCCTCTTAGTTTTGTAACAGATGACGCATGCGCACATTCCGAGGGACATAGTTATCAACAACGGAATTACTAATTTGGTTTTGTATTCTATTCCAGTTTCGAAAAAGCATCAGAAGAAGAAGTGCATGTCACTCTTACCATAGGCTCACTAACCTGGAATTTGTATGGTAATATCTTTCTTTATTACTTAGAATAAGGTGAACCAAGTCTTATGCCCCCAGCGCCGAAGCATGCTGTATAGAGGGATTTTTCCTGACCGGGTTTCATTCTAGCCAAGGTTTTTCATCCCGCTCTTGCGCTACACTTGCCATTCTCTTTCTTTCACTATTATTCGATTATCCATGGGATGAAGGAATTGGCTTAGTATCTATCCCGATTCCCTTACTGGCTGTAGTATACAAACATTTATTCCTTATATGAAACTGAACATAATGAAATCAAATTTGGCTGCTCATTGTGTCAATAATGGACACGAATATCCTGAATAGGAAATATAATATTATTAAAAGAAATGAATTGGGAGTTAAAAATGAATACATATGAAACATTAGAAATTTGTAAACATAAAATTGAAGGCAAATTAATTTATGAAAGAATTTAAGTAAAATTAAAACACCACACTATTTACAAGGTCATAGATGTCCTTGCACAAATTATACATAGGCCCTAAGTGTAAATACGAATAAATATATGGTTGAATTGTCCTATATACGATTTAAAATTTGTAAAATAAATTGTTTAATTATTGTATTTTCTGAGGGTGTTAATACTTATTTTATTAGCGAAAAACTTTGAATATTATATAAATAACTATTCTTGAATTCGAAATTATTTTATTTATTATATATATATATATATATATATATATATATATATATATATGTAGGTAATGATGAGTAGTGTATTGATTGAAATTGTTTGCATTGTTAAATAATAAACTGTTGTCTGTAACCAGCCCGCACAACCAATAAACTCGCACCTGTGGAATCCATACAACCGAAGGAAAGAGCCCTTCGTCCTCCAGCATCAGTTCAAATTAAATATTTTTTTAATATTAATAGTTGTTTTTCATTTATTAAAATTTTGGAAATGCCTAACTATTAATAGTTAAGCGTAAATTGATCTGGAACTAAACCCTATGATAATGATTATTTTTTTTGTTTAGAAAATATTGTTTTTTAGTTAAATCCGTAGTTACATCAAAAAATTTCAGTATTCATTGAGGGAAAGACTGTGAAGAAAGGTTACGACCGGTAGCGTGAGATCTGTAAGCTACTTAACGATTAACTGATGAGGCTAAGTTTGAGAAAACAATAAACTAACTTTGCGATTAACTCGGTGATATCTCCAGACAACATTACCACACAAAAATAAAAACAAAAAATAGCGTTATATGTATATATATTTATTTATTTGTAAAAAATAAATGTTTTTCGTCATCTCTACATTTAGTTAGGTTATTCCGAATCATAGAACCATTTATTTATATTATCTGAGTTACGACTCAATAGATTCGATTTATTTTAAAAATAATAATCAACATTTCAATTTAAAGAATAAATATCTAAATGCTGGACGACCAGAAGGCAACAATTTTATAGTACTGTACAAAACATACGTAAGTGCAAGACAAGTAGTGTACTGATTGGTATGGTTCACATTGCTAAATAATAAACGGTTGACTTTTAACCAGCCCGCACAACCAATAAACTCGCGCCCGTAGAATCCATACAACCGATGGAAAGAGCGCTCCGTCCTTCAGCATTAGATCATATTAAATTTATTTTAAATATTTGCAATTATTTATGGTTTGTTAAATTTTGGAAATGCTTAACTAATAATAGTTAAGCGTAAATTGAACTGGAACTAAATTTAATATTACCTTTTTTTTAAAAAGCTAATATTTATTACCTTAAAAATAAATAATTCAATTTTGTTGTTAGAGAGGGTCACAAAATACCAAATCACACATTATGGTTATTCTGGCAAATATACATATATTCTACGACATCAAGTTTTGTCTTTCACTCGCCGTAATCACAAGTACAATAAGGTTGCTGTAACAGGAACCGCGACTGTAATTATGGTGAGTCAGCAGAGCATGGGGTTGCAATGATCTAATTACAAAATGCATATGCAATTACAATTAATCTCGAGGTAGCAGAAGTCAGCAAAGGTTTAATGGTGCCGTATTGTTACAGGGCACTCACTCTAGTTCATTTAAACCTGTACAGCAAGGCCATTACATAAATGTATGATTTTATGTTCTATAGAATCACTTTGATTAGGAATGTAAAAATATATGAGGACGATTGAATAAACAGTCATAGCTTTAATTAGGCGGTACCATATTATTATTGTTGTTTTTACCTCGAGATTTTTACAAGAATAATTATTAATAAGAACCTACAGTTATGTTACAAATATATATATATATATATATATATATATATATATATATATATATATATATATATATATATATATATATATACATCCCGCTATCAATATGGCAGCATTTCATTTTGCAACCATATGGCAGCCACTTGAAAGAGTGGAGTATAAATGTTTTTCGTCGTGTATAATTTATTTCTAATAAACATGATACTACTCCATATACTTTAATTTTATAAAATCATAAAAATACAAAATTGACCGAAGTACTATCAATACGGCAGCATTTCATTTAGGCATCAATATGGCAGCCAGTGTATATTTTCGTTCAGTCTAATAACAATATGGCAGCCGGTGTGTATATTATTCCCACGCTACTAACGATACGAGAACCAACAGTGTTGCCAGTATGGTGCTACTATCTGACTAGTCAAATGTTTAGACTCTAAGACACGTGTGTGTAATCACGGTAAAAACACAAACATTAGTATGGCCCTTCTTCATTTCAGCTGGCCAATTATTTACTCAACTCACATAAGTCTTAGTTGTTAGTTTTCATAAACGTGTACAACTATCGAAAGCTGACGGGAATACAAGTGTGTGCCTCTACAGGAGTAGCAAAAGGATCAATTAGGGTAAAATATCGGAACAAAAAAAAGCTAGGAAATAATCAATTGGGATGTTTTTAAGGATGCTGAGTTCACTACTGTGAACAAAATTAAACGGGGATGAACGGGTGGGGCTCTATAGGAGTTATAAAGGAGGATTTTGACTTGGGGTCAAAATGACAAAAGGCGAAAAAAAACTAGAAAATGATTAGTCGGAGGGTTTTAATGGTGCTGAGTCTTTTACCGTTATCGAACGTAATGGGGATACACAGGTGATCCTCTATGGGAGTAGCAAATGATGAATTGGAGTATAAATGTGATAAGGCAAAACAAAGCTAGAATATGATCAATCGTAGTGTTTTGGAGGTAGCTGAGTCCAATACCGTCTTCCATATTAATCGGGAATGCACGGATGTGGCTCTACGGGAGTAGAAAATGGGTAGAATTGTGGTACAATTGTCAGAAGGCAAAAAAACAATTGAAAATGATCATTCGGGTGGGTTTTAATGGTACTGAGTCTTTCACCGTTATCGAACGTCAATGGGGATACGCGGGTGACCCTCTATGGGAGTAGCAAATGATGAAATGGAGTATAATTAATTGTGACATGGCAAAACAAAGCTAGAATATGATAAATCGTAGTGTTTTGGAGGGTTCTGAGTAGAATACCGCCTTCAATATTATAATGGGATGCACGGGTGTGGCTCTACGGGAGTAGAAAGGGGATGAATTGGGGTAAAATTTTCAGAAGGCAAAAAAACAATGGAAAATGATCACTCGGGTGTTTTAAAGGTGCTGAGACTTTTACCGTTATCGAAAGCCAATGGGGATACATAGGTGATCCTCTATGGGAGTAGCAAATGATGAATTGGAGTATAAATCTGAAAACGCAAGACAAAGCTAGAGTATGATCAAACGTAGTGATTTTTAGGTCGGTGAGTCCAATACCGTCTTCCATATTAATCGGGAATGCACTGGTGTGGCTTTAAGGGGGTAGAAAAGGGGTAAATTAGGGTAAAATTGTCAGAAGGCAAAAAAACAATTGAAAATGATCATTCGGGTGGGCTTTAATGGTGCTGAGTCGTTTACCATAATCGAACGTCAATGAGGATACACGGGTGATCCTCTATGATAGTAGCAAATGATGAATTGGGGGTATAATTGTGAGAAGGCAAAAAAAAACTAGAAAATGATCAATCGTAGTGTTTTGGAGGGTGCTGAGTCCAATACTGTCTACATTATTAAACAGGGATGCTCGGGTGTTGCTCTACGAGAGGAGAAAATTGCTAATTTGGGGTAAAATTGTCAGAAGGCAAAAAAAAAATATATATATATAATGATCACTCGGGGAGTTTTAATGGTGCTGAGCCTTTTACCGTTATCGATCGTCAATGAGGATACACGGGTGATCCTCTATGAGAGTAGCAAATGATGAATTGGGGGTATAATTGTGAGAAGGCAAAAAAAACTAGAAAATGATCAATCGTAGTGTTTTGGAGGGTGCTGAGTCCAATACTGTCTACATTATTAAACAGGGATGCTCGGGTGTTGCTCTACGAGAGTAGAAAATTGCTAATTTGGGGTAAAATTGTCAGAAGGCAAAAAAATATATATATAATGATCACTCGGGGAGTTTTAATGGTGCTGAGCCTTTTACCGTTATCGACCGTCAATGGGGATATACGGGTGATTCTCTATGGGAGTAGCAAATGATGAATTGGAGTATATACCTAATTGTGAGAAGAGAAGGTAAAATAGAGGTAGAATATTATGACTTGTAAAGTGAAAGATTCAAACAAATAAGATTTTATTTTGGTATTTTTATCTTTTGGAGGGAATGAACTAGCTGAAGTAAATAGATACTATCACGAAGTAACTATCATGGTCCCTGTCACACGATTAAAACTGATAATACTGAATGATGTGTTCATCCTTCAGAGATCGAAAATAAACATTATACAAACACGTTCATGACGGGTTCGATCCCAGGCGCTAATTGGTCACGTGTTACAATGTGAAATTTATACCGCCATTTCTCCATCTACTTTCAACATACAACCACACGGGACATCTCTTTACAATCAGTTTCGTTTCGGCTACAATAGTACATAGTTGTCTTAGAAATTGTCACATTGATTGTTACAATTCTATTATTTGTTGTTATTTTTAATATGAATTAACGAAATGAAACTTAACAAATTTATTGTTCATTTTGTTCAATTTTTGTTCAATTTAAATTCATTTTGTCTATTTAGGTTAGTACACACGGCACTGTCTTATAAAAGGTATTACTCTCTTTGACGTATGTTTGGTAAAAAAGGGAGACACTTGCTAAATCTATGCCTTACGGGTAAATCCACCGCCGCTAGGTTGCTATTTTAAAATTTCCCCGCCCCATTGAAGGTTTTCAGTGCTCTGTCGAGTTTTAGAAATAGTTCTCCAGTTCTGTCAGTAAACATAGTGTCATGGTAACAAAAATACGGGAGTGCATGTAGACGATTGTATTGTGAATATCAGCAGGTTAGGTGTATCAACCGGTATCCATCGATCCTCTGGATTGATTACAGGTTTTCAAAACCCTCAATAGATCTGCAAATAAATGAACGGTTTCATCTTTAACAATATTCAACCTAGATTTCCAAGCGTGCACTGCACGGAATAAAGGCCAAGCACGAATTCAATTTTTTTCTTCTGAATTTCTCATTTAATTATCAGTCTTAGAGTTAGTACACTAACTTCTCCTATATCCTTACTTTACGAAAATACATTTATTCTCATTTAATTTATTTTATCTCATTGAGCTTTTTGCCACAATTTTTAAATTCTATTTCTTTCGTGTTACAATCTTTTAAAAGTTTTTGCAGTTTAAAAACGATTTTGCAGAATTTTTAGACTAATACATCGAATTTTCTTCAACATTTCTTCTTCAGTGTATTAAAAAAATGAAATTTTCAATAATAAGTTTTTACTGCTTGTAAAAAAATAATAAAGGATAAGTAAAGGGTTGGCATAAAGTTTATTTACAGTAAGTTTTTAAAGTTAGGCCTATAGTAGAAAAACAACAAATATTGTATCACCTTTACCTCAGGTAGGTAACCAGAAAAATCTACCTATATTGTACATTGTAAATAAAAGAAGGCTTTTATTTGGTCGAATCCCATCTAATGTTAATTTCTTGTTCACGTAGGCCTATAGAACACATCTATATTTATAGGTTCAAACGAGCACAAATTACCATTTTCGGATAAAAAAATTAAACATTGAAATAATAGTATTTCTGTACTTACGACAGCCAAATGTAACAAAAAACCTGTTTTATTTTTCTGTGAGCATATGCTTTAAAAGGGTGCATATAGTATTCTAACAAGGAGTAAAATTTTCACGAAGATATGATATTTTAGTGCCAATACCAATCAGTATAAACATTTCACCAAGATAAGGGCAAAACATTTTAGGTATTTATTCAAGGGTTCATGTATCATAGGTGGTTTTGTGCCAATAAAACTAGAGTGCAGTTCAGGCGGTTTAGGCAATGGTAAATATACTTCTTTACTTCTAGATCTCTAAAGAATATAATATTATGTAAGGATATAGTTCTTCCCAATGTATATTGCATTGTAGCTAGGCATCAGGGTGAAAAACGATTTCGGTAAGCAATGTAATACATCTATTTTATTTATCGACCATATTTGATTTGTCATAAGTTATTATAGGTACAATTGTGTTTGAGTAAATACCTATTTTTTCTAAAAGGTTTTCTCTTTAACTACATTCATTAAATTTTCCTGGTAGTCGTTGTTGCCAGGTTAAAAAATTTATTTAATTCCTCCCTTAGATATGTTCCTAAAGGATGACATTTCACCTTGATTGTGATGTTACTTTCATCAAGACAGGTTGAATGCACCTGAAAATATATCTGATAAGTTTTAAGTATATTTTAATCTTCTTCTTTAATTCTATCTTTACAAGTATCCCTCCTGGTATCTACAATTTGATTTATTATTATTATGGTGAAAAACTTTAAAAATATTTTGACGAATATAGCTGAGGAACCAGTCTTCAAAAACTAGCTGTAAAATAGCGTTATGCAGAGTAACATAATGAAATTAGTCACTATGATGGTATTTCTTGTTAAAAAAACAAGACGTAAAAGATAATGACTGTTTTGTAGATTTTTTTTCACTTTAAAAAATCTCTCCGTTCTTCGGTCGACATGTTACATACATTTTTATAGTTAGTATCAGAATGATTTTAGTTAGTTCGGCTGTGTCTGATCTCAAGACAAAGTCTGCTAATACTCAATCACTTCTCAAAACTGTCTCTTTTGTTTATATATTTTACGAATCCTACCACTAGCAATACCAGTTAATAAATAACTCCTAATTACAAACTTAATATTTCAATTTGAGTATTCTCTATTTTTCGTTCATAGAAAATTACTTCAGTTAAGCAACCCTAACCAAGAGCTTATAAAACGTTTTGTAGTCAATCTTTAGACGTTGATAATCATAAATATTTACTACCGATGATCACGGTAATTTTTCACTATACTTCATGGTACTTCGTTTTATTTTTATGGTAGGCGAACAAAAAGACTATCTACGATCAAAACATTGGGCGTCCTGATAAAGAACACAACGGGCATCGGCTTTTTTTTAGCTATAATTGCCGACACTTAGTATGGTATTTATATCGTATGGTATCCCCGCAAGCAAGAATCAGTACAGTAGTCTTGAAGAGCCAAGCAACATTAATTTATGTATATACTGTAATCAATAAAGCTACGTATTTTGTGCATTCTTAATTATAGTATTAGGGTTCATTGGAACTCCTGTTTTTTTCTAGTGTAGGGCCTACAGGAAGCTATTTCCGTGTAATCCAAGTTTTCGGTAATCCGACGGTGTCTCGGTCCCATCTACCTCGAATTATCCATGCACTACTGTATTTGTTTCCGTACCAATGATCACGGTACTTGAAACAGTTTTTCATGCAACTCTAAATTGAGTGAATATCTCATAGACATTAAAGTTACTCTTGGGACTAGAATATCGAGGATAAACATAATAGATTTATTACATTGCTTACCGAAAACGTTTTGATTCTAGCTACACTGCAATGTACATTGGGAAGAACTATATCCTGACATATAATCTTCAGAGATGTAGAAATAAAGAATTTTAAATATTTACCATTGCTTAAACCGCCTGAACTGCTTTCTAGTTTAATTAGCAAATTAACACCTATGATACATGTATCCTTAAATAAGTACTTAAAATGTTTTGCTCTTATGGTCATAGAATGTGTGTATATATCCACGTGTTCTATCTTTGTTACATTATTTATATTTTTTAAACTATTTTTAAATATTTTGGATGAAAAAAATTAATATAATGTTATTATTGATACAAAAATTATGTTGTATGGCCTATAAGTAACGCTAGTTCTTTAATACCTTGGTCATTCATTTGGAAGAGTTGAGATATTGTTGCCAAGTGTTTCATTAGAGTCCTCGAAGTAAGTACTTCAGGAATTTGTAAACATGCTATTTTAGCATGCTTTCATAAAACTTTATAAACAATTATGGGGTTACTGGTATTTGTGTTTGCAAACACGCAAATGTTATCGTCAAGAACGGAATTATTTCTTGAAGTTATTAGCATATAAATATAAATTAATAATATAAAAAAAATCTCATAAAAATTGACACTCGGTAGTTTTTGAGACTGTACCACTCCCCTTATATTACATCTGTCAATTCCTTTGAACATAACTGTTGTTTCGCTGGAAAGGACATACAGCTGTGGATTCGCGACCTTATCTTGGAGAGAACTATGATAAATATTTACAGACACAATTGTAATATGTAAACATAAACAGCCGACACTCCGAAAGCCATTCTGACGTGTTTGTTTACTTGATGGCACACCAAACTTATCTTAATGTTCCGGTCAATGCATCTCATACTTTTCCCTTGGGGCTCTTAGATACTATAGGATCGATTAAGTATTTATTTTTTTAACTTAACTTGCTTTTCAAATTAATTGTCATAGCATCTCTATCCGATTTTAAGAATCTAAAAGTGACTATTTGCTGTATATTGTTACAATTTGGTAACATTGCAAACATGTTAACACTAGTCTGCAACACATATATTAACAGATGTAACACTTAATATGCCCTACGCCATATATATATTCACTAAATGTTAATACCAATATTCAATAAACATATTAATAAAATAAAACATAGACTACCAGCGGCTAAAGTCGAGAATATAAACAAATGATTCCGTCTTTATACGACCATTTTGACGTTGGGAGAATACCATAAATTTACGTTTACGCCGTATGTAAATGAGAGAAAGGGATGGAAAAAGGGATGCAGAAAGTCAGTTTTTCGGGCCTTCGTCCACGAGAGTACTTGTGGAGTGCGAGCCTTTATCTTTGTTTGGCTTGGACCTATGTTTGTTTACACCAGACAGCCTGATATCGTAATATAAACTGACAACACTCGCACAGATGTCATTTAGGTTCTTGTTTGTATACAATACAGAGATTAACGATGGATGATTCAGTATTTATTAACAACTATTTCAATTACCGTCCTGCAATTTCTGTCACAATACTACTGTCGTTGTAGCTCACAGGTACGAAATGTCTAAGTGTGATTTATTGTGTGGTTTAACAATTTATCTTGCATTTACTTTATAAAAATTGTTTTTGAATATTCTGATTGCCTGTGCCTAGTAGGGTAAACGTAGTTTTATGAGATCAGTTATATAATATTTACTAATTGAAAACTGTAGTACATAAAACCTACAGATTTTAGCGCAGTTTAGTTAAAAAGACTTATAATCGCACGATAATTAACACACACTAATTATTTCTTGTTCACTGATTGTACACACTTAACTTTATATACAAGATATCATTTGACACATTATAAGCTTTATTTTTGGAAACTGGCATTAGAAATAATAACTCAATTTTGACAGCAGTATTTACACAGTGGCTCAGAACATTCTAGACATATTGACTGTACGAAAACATCTTACAAAGTTTAACTAGTCTTTCTATTTTTTGTTGCTGGACAAATTCTACATTGCTTAAAACAATTTATCTATACAAATAGAAACATTTGTAAATTTCTGGAGGTTGCAGTTTTTTTAAATCATTTTCATCGTCTGATGCACTTCGTTGAGATTCGGTATCATGATCGAAAAAGTACAGAAGAGGAGTACTTTCGCTCATGATACCGAATTTCAGATCAACCATCCTTCTTTTAGAAGAACCCTGACCTTTTGCTCAATTACTTCTTCACTCTGTTGCACAATTCCCCTATTCTCTTTGATGCCTTCTAAAAGTTGGTCATTAGATACAGCACCTGAATCACTGTCTTCTTCGGCTAATGCTGATGATCAGGCACGATGACGGTAGTTAAAGGTTTAGCGTGGAATTTGTAGATATTGGCATAATAGGTTTTATGGATATATAAGCTGATAAAGATAAGTCAATGAAATGATGTGGGTCAACAAATTCTCTTTGTCGTTTATTCTAAGTTGCATAAAGGTTGAACAAATATAAGGTCTACTTATTTATATTTTTTTTAAATTTACGGGTATAGTAGAATTTTTTTCATTTACGGATGGTTCAAAAGTCATTCCGCTGCCCCCGCTAACGATACCATCCTTTTTAAAAGAACAAAAGAAAATAACACAAAAAGAGATGAAAATTAATTACCCGAATTAGATATCTAAATAGTCTAAGTAAAATTGGAAAGAAAATGTATGACAATTAGGTAGACAAAATACATTTAAAAAAAATTAAATAAAAAATTTAATTTTTATAAAATTATCAATTTGGGACAAACGGTTAACTTTTTAAGTTGAATCTTTCAAGCATACAGTCTTTAAAATTCTTAAAGGACATGGACAGGCTGCATTGAAACACTGCTTCAAATTATAAAGATTAGTTTGACAGACATGACGTAAACAAACGTGCTAGAACTGCTATCGGAGTGCCGCCTGTTTATGTTTTCATATCACAAACATTTCTGTAAATAGTTGTAGCATAACTCCTGTCCAAGACAAGGTCGCGAACCCGACTCTTTCTGTAGGTAATGTTGCATAGTTGGAAACATGCCAATTTCGGGCGATTTATTGTCAATGGGATATATACCTCAAATCACCCCTTGGTGATTACTGACGAATCACCACCCCGTACATCCCCGACGAATTTTGATGAGAAGGGACTAGAACCTTCGAAAATCTTCGAATGCGCATTTTTGGGCAATATTTTAGATTCTGACAAGTTTTACCTCAATTCACCCACAGCGACACCCGCAGTCCCTTCCTGGATTGTGCATGGCCAACTTCGGTGGTAGGATTAGACTCAGCATTATTAAAAACCCCGAGTGATCATTTTATAACGATCTCTTAGCCTCTGACCTTTTTACCCCAATTCTCCCTTTGCTACTCCCGTAGAGCCCACACCCGTCCAGCCCTGGTGTCTTTCGATGACGGTATTGAATTCAGCATCCTCAAAAGCCCTAAGGCAGTTATTTATCTGAAAATTTCACCCCAAATTATCCCTTTGGTTCTTATGTAGAACCATCGCAGTACATATCCGGCGACGGCATTCAATTCAGCCTCCTCAAAAACCCCCGAGTGGTAAACTTCAAGTAAATTTTTGACTTTTGACATTTTTACCCCAAAACATCCCTTTGGCACTCACGTAGAGTCATACGTCCATCCCCGGTGACTTTCGAGGACGCCATTGAGTTCAGCACGCCCGTCTAGATGACGTCATTGAATTTAGCATTATCAGAAACCCCCGAACGGCTTTTTTCCCGCGATTCTTAGGCACCTGACATTTTGACCCTAATTCAACCCCTTTGGTGCATGGGTTTAGCCTCACCAGTACATCCCCGGAGACTTTCGATGACGGCATTGAATTCAGCATCCTCAAAAACCTCCGAGCGGATATTTTCCAGTGATTTTTTGGCTTGTGACATTTTCACCCCAATTCACACCTTTGGTACTCGCGTGGAACCACACCAATGCATAGCCAGTGACGGCATTCAATTCCGCCTCATTATAATTCCCCGAGTTGTTATTTTCTAGTAATTTTTTTACTTTTGACATTTCTACCCCAAATCATCCCTTTAGCATTCATGTAGAGTATCATCTGTCCATCCCCGGTGACTTTCTATGGCGGAATTGAATTTAGCATCCTCAAAAACCCCCGAGTGGTTATGTTACAGCGATTTTTTGACTTTTGACTTTATCACCTCAATTCACCCCTTTGGTACTCGCGTGGAACCACATTAGTGCATCCCCGGCGACTTTGGGTGACGGCATTGAATTCCGCCTTACCAAAAACCCCCGAATGGTTATTTTCTAGTTATTTTATGACTTTTGACTTTTTTACCCCAAATCATCCCTTTGGTACTTACGTAGAGTTACATCCGGTTAATCCCCGGTGACTCTAGATGACGCCATTGAATTTAGCATCCTCAAAAACCCCCGAACGGTAATTATCCCGCGATTCTTAGGCATCTGACATTTTTACCCTAATTCAACCCCTTTGATACATGGGTTTAGCCTCACAAGTACATCCCCGGAGACTTCCGATGACGGCATTGAATTCAGCATCCTCGAAAACCCCCGAGCGGATATTTTTCAGCGATTTTCTGACCTCTGACATTCTCACCCCAATTCACCCCTTTGGTACTCTCGTGGAACCACACCAATGCATTCCCGGTGACATTCGGTGACGGCATTGAATTCCGCCTCATCAAAATTCCCCGAGTTGTTATTTTCTATTAATTTTTTTACTTTTGACATTTCTACCCCAAATCATCCCTTTGGCACTCACGTAAAATATCATCTGTCCATCCCCGGTGACTTTCGATGGTGGAATTGAACTCAGCATCCTCAAAAACCCCCCGAGTGGTTATGTTCCAGAGATTTTTTAACTTCTGACATTTTCACCCCAATTCACCACTTTCGTACTCGCGTGGAACCATACCAGTGCATCCCCGGCGACTTTGGGTGACGGCATTGAATTCCGCCTTACCAAAAACCCCCGAATGGTTATTTTCTGGTTATTTTATGACTTTTGACTTTTTTACCCCAAATCATCCCTTTGGTACTTACGTAGAGTTACATCCGGTTCATCCCCGGTGACTCTAGATGACGTCATTGAATTTAGCATCCTCAAAAATCCCCCGAACGGTCAATATCCCGTGATTCTTAGGCATCTGACATTTTTACCCTAATTCAACCCCTTTGGTACATGGATTCAGCCTCACCAGTACATCCCCGGAGACATTTGATGACGGCAATGGATTCACCATACTCAAAAACCCCCGAGTGGTCACTTTCCAGCGATTCTTTGTCCAATTCAAATACTGTATATACATTACGTAGTACGATTGATATCTATATGGATGCCAGCAATGTTGCCAAGTTTGTGGCTGCCATAATGTTAGGGAATGGTTGAAATATACAGTAAAATTATATATACAGGAAGCGACCATGCTGCCCCTGGCGGAAATGTTACAAACTTGTGATATACAAATCCCGTTCACTCTGCTATCAATACGAGTACCGTTTGGTTACTACAAATTATTTTTTAAAAATTCAGAACGACCATAGAACTTCGAAATACAGTATAACTCCAATAAAACACTTCTTTTTACACTTATTGACATAATTTTTATTTTGATTATTGTCAAAGGGTGTTACATTATCATGGATTACTATGTGGCAGCCGTATACGGCTGCCACAAGTACCCGGCTGCCAGTTTGAATGCAAAATGACCAATGTATGGTCTCCGTATTGTTAGCAGGCTGTATATATATATATATATATATATATATATATATATATATATATATATATATATATATATATATTCGATATACCCCTAAATATCGTATATTTGATGATGTGGATTACATTCGATTCCACATATCGAATGTTTCTTAGGGTTTAGATGGATCGAAAGGGTGGGTTTAAATGGATCTGTCTTTAGCTCATTTGCGTCATCGGTTATGGCTCTCTCCCGCAGGGGGGTGCGGACTAGCCGCACCTACGAGGGATTTGGCGTCCCTCGCGGTACCCTAGCCTAACACTAAGCCACTAACAAAGCATACACATACACGTACACACATAAACACAATCTATACACACTTCAACACTTACATCTTCTCTTAGGGAACTTGACTGGTCAGAATCGTTGCGCGTTGGGAGTGCTGAAAGGTCCAGAGCTTGACAAACTTTGGTCTGGGACGCTGCTGTGAGCTTGCTCTGCCGAAGACGTATGCGCGGTTGCTAGTCCGCTAGCCACTTCGGTCCTTGGTCAGGGAGTGTCCGCGGTGCACAGGTGTCGGAGCCTGTGCACAGTATTACTAGTTCTCGACTGATGCTCATCCAGTCGAGCTAAGGAGGAAACTATGGGCCCCAGAGTTCCGGGGGTTGGAAATGATCGAAAGTGATCCATGGGTTTACCCGTTCTCATAGTCTCGCCCGTAACGCCTGACACGATGGTTAGCTTAATAACAAATTATGGAAAACCAACAAATGTCCAACCAGTTTAATGTAAAGAGACGTCGTGAGGTTTCTCCGAAAATGCCTAGAGAAGTAAATAGGAGGAAAGAAATGAATTTAGAATCACCAAAGTTCTTAATTGTGTCTTGCACAGAAACTGGAAAAGATCTGTCAAAGGTATCGCCTTTTGTAATACAAAAGGCTATAACTGGATGTGCAGCAGGACCCGTCTCTTCCATAAGGAAGTTACGGAACGGAACCAGTAATTCGAAGCAGTCACAGTTATTATTAAAAATGACCTCCTTCTTTGATCAGGTCAAGGTTTCGGTGGCTCCCCACAAAACCTTGAACTCATCAAAGGGAGTAATATCATGCAGGGATCTGTTGTATGTCCGTGAGGACGAAATCAAATCAGAACTGGAATCAGAAGGTGTAACAGATGTCGTACGAATTATGAGGATGGAAAACGGCCAGAGAGTTCCAACAACATCAATTATCCTGGCATTCGGGAAACCATCTATCCCGGAATATTTATATGCTGGCTATCAACGACTATCTGTTAGGCCCTACGTTCCCAATCCACGCCGGTGCTTTAAATGCCAACGTTTTGGACACGTAAGTTCTTCTTGCTCCGAGCCAGAGGTATGCGGACAGTGTGCATCTGAAGGCCATACTGATAAGGTTTGCACAAGTGCTCCGAAATGCCCAAACTGTGCTGGTGATCACCCTGCTCGCTCCTTTAAATGCTCCAAGTTCAAGGAGGAGAAAGCAATCCTCAGCATAATGGCAAAGGACAAAACATCTTTCCACGAAGCGAAAAAGAAGTTTCAGTCAACTCAACCTAGACTTGAAACGAAATCTTATGCCTCAGCTATCACCACTGAGAAGTCGTGTTCCAACTGCGTTGAGCTAAACAAGAAAATTGAAGTTCTCACGGAGCAAGTTAGCCAGCTATTAGCTTTGGTGACGAAAAATTCTGTTTCCAACTTAAAGAATAATGTTGAATGTGCGAAGAAATCTCCATTGCCAGATACCTCTGGTAAAGTTAGAAGAAGCAAGACACTATTAGAGACAAGTGTGAAACCTACTCCAACTATGAGTGATGATAATAAAAATAACAACAAAACTGCTCCTGTGAAAGTGGGTGCAAAATTAAAAGCGACTCAAAAGTGGGTCATTTCTAACTCCCCTTCTGAATCAAAAAATTCCTCAGATTCCACCACTACAATAGTGGTGATGGATTCTGATGACTCTTTGCCTGGAACGTCCAACATTCCAGGCCAACAAATTGTCAATGACGGCAGTGAGAGCCAGGTGAATCCATTTCACTAAAATACAATGTCCACACCTAAACAAACCGTGATTGAGTGAAACATTAACGGTGTTAGAAGTCACATTGAGGATCTCAAAATAATCGTAAGAGATGTGTCTCCTATGTACATCTGTATTCAAGAGACACATCTCCATGAATCGCACAATTTCCAGCTAAGGGAGTATTCAGTTTACAGATCGGACTTCGTTACAGAAAATCGAGCTAGAGGTGGCGTAGCCATTCTAGCCCGTGACTGTGTCGACGCCGTTTCTCTGAACTTAATAACTCCCATACAAGCAGTAGCAATTCAAACATCTGTTCCATACAAACTCACTCTCTGTTGTGTTTACCTCCCACCAAGTGACAACTGCATCAGAGAGATCTTGTAGACCTTATAAATCAGTTACCGACTCCGTTTTTATTAGTGGGCGATTTCAATGCCCACCATGTTTCATGAGGTTCCCCAGATTGCAACCCGCGAGGTAATCTGATCGAAGGCATCAGATCGGAACTGGATTTATACCTGCTAAATGACGGTTCTCCGACACACTTAGCAGCGTCAACAGGTGGATGGACAGCTGTAGACTTGTCATTATGCAGTCCTGCCTTGGCTACACGGCTAAAATGGTCAGCATTGCCTGATCTTTACAGTAGCGACCACATTCTTATTGAGATCTCTTTGTGTGACTCCTCACCCTGTTGTGTTCGACATCCCCGTTGGATCCTGAAAAAAGCCAACTGGGAACAATTTTCCCAAGATCTAGAATCACTGGATGTGGATTACTTGGCTCCCATTGATGACACTGTAAATTCATTTACAAAAACCGTTTTGAATGCCGCCGGAAAGGCAATTCCGAAAACCTCATCCAAACCACGACGACCACCTGTTCCGTGGTGGAATGATGAATGCACTGTGATCCTTCGTCAACGAAGAAAAGCTCTGAACCAGTTCAAGAGACATCCGAGTGAAAACCTGGAAAAATATAAAATCTTCCAGTAGAATATTTAGGCAAAGTAAACGAGAATCATGGTCGCATTAAATTGGCACAATTACAAGAACTACAGCTCCATCCACAGTATGGAAGAAATTACGATCAGTCTGTGGCATTTCCGTTCCGATGCCATTAATTTCATTAAGGCATCCGGATGGAGTTATGACCACGGACTGTGAGGAAATTGCCAATGTGCTAGCGTTATCGTTCTCAAAACATTCTTCATCTTCTGCATACAAGGACGCTTTCCAGGTGTTCAAACATAAACAGGAAGCCTTACCTTTCACCGTTGGATTGTCTGGAGATTCTTGTTTAAATATCCATTTCTCTATCGACGAACTAGAGTCAGCTCTCTCGTCAACGAAGGATTCAGCTCCAGGCCCGGATGATATTGTATACTCCATGATTAGAAATCTACCACCGTCGGCAAAACTAGTTCTCCTTCGGATATACAACCGCATATTCGAGGAGCACGGTTCTCCCGATGCATGGTTAGATGCGACAATAATTCCTCTTCTAAAACAAGGAAAGGACAAAACTAATCCCAGTAGTTACAGACCCATCTCGCTGACCAGCTGCCTATGCAAACTACTGGAGAAGATGGTCAACCGTCGTCTTGTCTGGTATCTAGAAACAAACAAACTTCTTTCTAACGTTCAGTGTGGTTCCAGACAAGGACGTTCATCAGTTGACCAATTGGTTTTGTTGGAGTCAGCTATACAGAATGCCTTCATCTTACGACAAACACGGGTAGCTGTTTTCTTTGACCTTGAGAAGGCATATGACATGGCATGGAGAAGAGGAATTTTGAACGTATTGAAATCATGGGGTATACAAGGTAACATTCTTGCTTTTATAAAAAATTATTTGAATAACAGGACTTTCCGTGTACGTCTAGGAGGCATATATTCTGATCGTTGCGAACTAGAGAATGGTGTACCACAGGGTGGCGTTTTGAGTGTGACGCTGTTTGCTGTTGCCATTAACAGCGTCACTTCAAAAGTACAGTCACCGGTCCACTGTTCCCTGTTTGTAGACGATTTTTGTATATATATGGCTGCTAGAAGTATGGAAACAAAGGAAAGATCCTTACAATTAGTAATTAATAAATTGCAAGAGTGGACCAAATCTACGGGCTTCAAGTTTTCGGCTTCGAAGACCCAGTGTATAGCATTTAGTCGTCGCAGGCAACACCAGGAACCTATCCTTTATCTTGATGGTACGCGGCTTCAAACCGCGGATAATGTGAGATTTTTGGGTCTTTTATTGGATAAAAGACTTTCATGGAATCCGCATGTGCGTGATTTGAGGACCCGGTGCAGCAAGATATTGGATATGTTGAGAGTTCTAAGTGGTACAAATTGGGGAGCAGACAGAACCTGTATGCTCCGTTTCTATCGCGCCGTTGTAAGATCGCGCATAGATTACGGCTGTATAGCCTATTCATCTACTCGACCTACGGTTCTGAAACTCCTGGATTCAATACATCACGCTGGTCTTAGACTTTCTACTGGTGCTTTTAGATCAAACCCAATCTCCAGCTTTCTAGTTGAAGCTGGAGAACCATCTCTCTCTATGCGACGTCAAATGCTACAAATTTCATATTACACTGGTCTTCGAAGTAAACCTAAACATCCGGCATTCATAGCAGTTTTTGATAACAACCTCGAGGATCGTTACAATGTGCGTCAACGTTCAACTGCTCCCTTCGGAATAAGAACGTTGCGCATTTTTAGGAATCTAAATTTAGAACATCCACCTATATTCGAACGAACATCATGCTACATCCCTCCATGGACAATATAAAAGCCAAAATGTGACTTCTCATTGTCCAGGTACTTAAAACACAATACTCCTGACGTTATTTATCGTCAGGAGTTTTTGCAGATTCAACAAACTCACCAACATACTGTGACTATATTCACAGACGGTTCAAAACTGGACAATGGGATAGGTTGTGCATTTTATATGGAAGGACAAACTTTCACTTACGGATTACCCTCAGCCTGTAGCGTTTTTACTGCAGAACTTTATGAAATTTTCCAAGCTTTAAGATCAATTCCGTCTGCAAAATCTAAATATCTTGTGTGTTGTGATTCCAAAAGTGCTCTCCAAGCTATTCCGGAAATGTACACTAAGAACCCTTTAGTTGGAGACATCTTGTGCTCTATACACAGGCTCCAATTACGAGGTGTCGAGGTGTCATTTCTCTGGGTGCCTGGTCACTGCGGAATATTTGGAAACGCTAAAGCGGATGAAGGTGCAAAATTAGCTACAGGTATGGTACCATCGACACATCGTGTGATGGCATCAGATTTTATATGCAATGTTAAAACTATACTATTCTCTGTTTGGAATGAAGAATGGCAAAATGTAAATAGAAACAAGCTGAGGGACATCAAAAATACCGTCCGACCATGGAGTACATCTGTTCGTTCGAATCGTAGGGAGGAAGTGGTGGTTACTCGACTTCGCATCGGCTACTCTTTGTTAACGCATGGATGGTTGATGCGACATGAGGATCCACCACTATGTCCGTTTTGTAGAAATAATATTACAATCAAGCATATCCTGCTTGATTGTAATGAGTTGACAAATTTGTATATACGTTACGATCTTCGAGGTAGTTTAAAGGTGGTTTTAAGGGACGATGTCACGGCTATCGACCGTGTCCTCGCTTTCGTACGCCACCTTAATCTATTTAATAATATTTAAATTTTGTATAATTTTAGGTTCTTTAGTTTTAGATAATTACAATTAGATTTAAACATCTATTTTGATTTTTTTTGATGAGTTTTATGGAATATTTATTTTAAAAACTTAAGTTTAGTTAGGCGATGATAACCTCAATAGGTTTTTCGTCTGGAAAAAAAAAAAAAAAAAAAAAAAAAAAAAAAAAAAAAAAGGTTATGGCTCTCACATTTGAAACTAAAGCTACCTTTGTCTTCCCTGCGTTAGCTTGAATCTGCAGTGTATGTATACATAAACTTCATGTTTACAGTTGCATAGTTTTGATCTTGGATAGTGGTTTTCTGATAGATAATACTTTTTATGGATTAAATATTATACATAATATAAGTAAAATTAATAAATTAATACATTATAGTATGGACCTAAATACAGTACTTTTCTTTATTAAGTGCGTATAATATATTTTTAAGCAGTATAATTAGATTAATTTTAGAATTTTACTCCTTTGGTACTGAGACCTGATTGACTATGTTAATCACTCTTTTCACCATTTAGGAACTAATGGAGAGATTTTAAAATTTATACCTACCTGATTTCTCGATTTATATATAAATTTTAATTTTAACATTTAAAATATCGGTGATGGAGTGGAATTTTACTGTGAAATGTGAAGATATTATTATATAGGAATGTATCAAATATACAGGTACGTAGTATATATAAAACGGATTACTTGGAAATTTGAAATTAATATATTGGAATAACTTCAATAAAAAGTTGAAAGGATTTTGTATATACTCGATTCTCTCTGTAGTGGACTGGTTCCATACGCGGCAAAATCAGATAATCTTTAATTAATTTTGGAATACATCTCTAAGTATGACATCAACTTATAGTGTTACGTTTTAAAGAGCAAACATTTAATAAAATAAATCCCTATCCACACGTAAAGCCCTACTTGTATAACAAAGTTTTTTGTTACACAGGGTCTTTGTTCCAGGGTTTAAAATTCCAGACAGAGCATTTCCTGCAACCAGCACACGTTACGTGCTCTGTACGTAATTGTTGCACGTGATGTGATGTCACTTATATAATTCGTAAAACTTTTCTCTTTCAATGCAGCTTAATTTTTTATTCAAAATACACAAATTTTACACTAAATATGAGTCGTGACCTTCCAAATCTGGGCATCTCTAATATTAAACATTTTTTACTAAAATATAAACACTAATATAAATACTAAAATGTTGCTGAAAAAATAACGATTTAACCATTTAAAAAATGTTTTGGTTAGTTGTTTTAGTTGAGTGAAATTCTTAAATGTTCTTTTATTGTGATGTAAATATTGACTTCCTGTAAGTTATACTATATTATAACATTATGTTTATATTGCTAAAACAATATTGGAGACGGCCAGGTTTGGAACTATACTTGGGTTTGACCGGATCTGGAACTACAGGACTCGTATATGGTGTGTACTTGCTTGTTTATAAAAAAGATGAATTTGTTAAAAGAATCCGTGGTTGTTTGTTAGTGATGTGTATATATTTCATGAACGTGACGAGATATCTGAATTATGCTAGAGATAAAGGTTTATGATAGGCACAAAGTTAAAATGATTTTCGACTATGTCTAAAGTCTACGAAATATGATTTCATGCCATTTCCACAATCTATATGCGACAAGGGTGGTCGATACCATTTAACATAAATTTATCTCTTACTTTTACAATAACGATTTTCATTAAAAAGGATTTGTTTAATCTATTCTGTAGTTAATTGAATTGGAGTCTCAATTGAACGCATTATTTATTTTTTTTACCTAACAATAAAGTTTATTGTAAATTTTATTAAACTTAACAAAAGGGCTGTTATTTTTTCATCAAGTATAGTATATAATTAAACATAAACTTTCAAATTCAGGCTTTTGTTTTTCTTTTTAAAACCAAGGTCAGAGTGACTTTAGCCGTATATTCTCAAACTGTAACCCATCTCTGATTTTATACGGCTATATATAATGAATTAAGCTCCAAAGAACTCGACAAATATAACAATAATTTAATATATAGATGGTGTTTGGTAATAATAGTTTCGGAGGACCAATAATTATTAAAATTATATAAACTAATACTTTGTACTTACGTGCACCGTGGAATACACACTTATCACACTCGCGTATTAAATAAGCGATTTCTGGCCAGAAAACTTGTTCGTATTCCACGCACTGGTCACATTCGGTATAAACATTAATAAAAAAGTTACATTCACGTATTCTAGTACCTAAGGTACGGAGATTGAAAATTATAATAGTATACTAGAACGTAGGGGTAGACCTGTCTACACTCCCGAAAGGTCTAACTTGCTCTGCTGGTTCAAACTGAAGAACCAATCTTATCACGGGTGAGCTTTGTCTGACTTTGGCGGCGGGTTTAAAATAAAAGAAATGAATCTATATTAATTTTAAATACGTAACATACCGGGGGCCTTGAATTCTTCTAGGATTCAAAGAGAACTAACACAAATATAATATGTTGAGAGTTTATAAAAATAAAAAGTTCATAAAGGAAAATAAAAATATCTTTTTTACAAAAATTGAGCGCACTATGGCGCAAGTTCATTATGAGCGTAGTGGTAGAGGGAAAACCTTGTGAGCAGGTCTTGTCAAGGTCCCCTGCTTTGTCTTTAAATGAACCACTCTTACTACACCATCCTTTCCTGGAGAAACACTACTTATCCTAGCCAGAGGCCATGCGAGAGGTGGTGCAGGTTGATGCACTAACACGAGGTCGCCGACGCGCAGGTTGAAAGTTGGCACGTTCCACTTCCCCCCTTGCTGAAGAGTATGGATATATTCTAGATGCCATCTCTTCCAAATACGCTGGTGAAAGGCTTTGATTAGCTGCCAGTGCTTGAGTCGGTTGGCAGAAACGTTGAAAAGATCATCTTTTGGAATTGAAACCAATGAAGATCCTCTTAAGAAGTGACCCGGGGTGAGTGCATTGAGGTCTGAGGCGTCGTTTGACAGAGGTGTGAGAGGTCTCAAATTCAAAATAGCCTCTACTTGAGTTGTGAGAGTGGAAAATTCATAGAGTTAAAATATGTTCACCGATGACACGTCGGAGGTGATTTTTTGCACTCTTGATTGCTGCTTCCCAAAGACCACCTTGATGAGGAGCTGCAGGCGGGTTGAAATGAAAGTTGATATTGTGTTGTAATGAGAATTCAGCAAGAGGGGTTCGGCCTGAAGAGATGATGAGATTTTGTTAAGCATTATTCGCTCCAACGAAATTCGTTCCACAGTCAGAATAAATATTTGTGCAAAGACCGCGTCTAGACACAAATCGGGTGAGAGCGGCTATAAACCCATCTGTCGACAGGTCCGATACTACTTCAATGTGTACCGCCTTTGTCACAAGGCAAACAAATGTATGCTATGGTCAAGCGAATAGAGGGAAAATTGTGCATTTTGATGTTAAAAGGACCTCCGTAGTCAATTTCGGTGTTGAGAAACGGACGAGAAGGAGTTAATCTTGCTTTTGGTAAATCACCCATGAGCGGAGATTTATTGTGAGGCTTGTGTCGGAAACATACAACACATTGAAAAATGCGAGAGCGTATTACACTTCGGGCCGAGAGTATCCACACATCCTGTGCAAGAAGTGATTGAGTCAATTGAGCGCCCGAGTGTAAGTATTTTCGATGATAAATATCAATAAGAAGGTTGACGACATGATGTCGTTTGGGCAAAATCACAGGATGTTGCACATCCGTAGAAAGTTTTAAAGCGTTGAGACGTCCTTCCACTCGTAGGATATCATCCTTGTCGAGAAAAGGAGAGAGTCGGCGGAGTTGTGACGAGGCAGGTGTAGTTGGATCCTTCTTCATGGCAACGATGTAGTCTCTGAACGCTGATTCTTGAACCATCTTGAAAATTGCCAGTCTTGACGCTCTCATTTCCAGAGTGTTGAGAGGACCATCGAGCTTTCTTGAATGACGAGCGTTATGAGTAAATCGCAAAATATAAGCCATCACACGCTGGAGTCGGCTAAAGTGAGAAAACTGAGTGAAGAGCTCCCATTCATGAGGAGCAGTTGATATGAGAGATATAGGTGAAATGGGTTTCTCTTCTCCTGTGTCAGTAAGTTTTGTAGGCCTAAAATGAGATACAGGCCAGTTATCATTAGATATTTGAAGCCAAAAGGGGCCGTACCACCATAATGAGTGCTGTGGTAAATCTTTAGGAAGTAACCCACGCGACGCGCAATCAGCAGGATTATCTTCACTCGCTACGTGTCTCCAGTAATGAGAAGGCACTAATTCTTGTATCTGGGCTACCCGATTGGCGACAAACGTCTTCAATTGATGAAGAGGTGTTTGTAACCATGTCAGTGTTACTGTCGAATCACACCATAGAAATACAGAAGAAAATTCCACCCTTTTTTCAAAAAGAGAGATAACATATCCCACTAGTTGGGCGAGTAAATGAGCTGCACTTAGCTCTAATCGAGGTACCGTGAGCCTTTTCAGAGGGGCTACCCGAGTCTTCGATATTACTTGCCGAATTAACTCAGAGTCGTCGCTAAGTTAGCATCTCAAGTAAACGACGGCGGCATAACCGTTCTCAGAAGCATCTGAGAAACCGTGTAACTCAAAGTTTCTCGACTGTGTTATTCGTAATGCACGAGGAATTACAATTTCTCGTAGAGTACTAGCCGAGTCTGTAAAGGTTTGCCATAATTTCAATTGTTCAGATGAAAGTGGTTCATCCCAGTTCAATCATTTGATCCAGAGTAGTTGCATAAAACGTTTGGCCCACATAACAATGGGTGAGAGAAAGCCACAAGGGTCGTAAATCTAGGCAATGATACCGAGAATTTGACGTTTAGTCCTGGAATTGTGAGGAAAATTCAAATTATAAGTAAACGTATCGGTAGAGGGTGACCAGTGAAGACATAATATTGTGAAATGTGTTTGTTTTCTGCCTTGAAGGAATACAGGGGTCTCTAAATGAGCATCAGGAAGATCTTGCAGCAGTTGACTGGAGTTAGATGTCCATTTGCGTAGTTCAAAGCCTCCGCGAGCCAGGAACGAAACGAGTTGCTTACGGAGGCTCAAAGCCTTTTCTTCAGAGTCAGCTCCAGAGATGATGTCATCTACGAACGTCTGCGTGCGTAGAATATTTGCAGCTTCAGGATAGGAGTCACCTTCGTCTGCAGCGAGCAGATGTAAGGTTATAATGGCAAGATACGGTGACCAATTCACTCCGTAAGTCACTGTCGTGAGCTTGTAGATTAAAGAGGGCTGATCTGGACTTTCACGCCATCAGATCATCTGATAGCACTGGTCATCAGTGTGCATTTTTACCTGTCTATACATTTGACGAATGTCACAAGAAAAAACAACGTTATGAATCCGAAAATTTAGTAATAAATCACAAATATTCGTTTGCATCTTTTTGCCTGTTAATGGAATATTATTAAGAGATATACCATTAGAGGTTTCAGAACTAGCATCAAATACAGTACGTAAACGAGTTGTGCTGCTAGACTCCTTTAAAACACCATGGTGAGGAAGGAAGTAATGAGGTACAGTTAGATCAGTATTATGAGCGTATATCATGTGACCAGAGGCTAGGTAGTCAGCCATAAAATCAGTATATAGGGATTTAAATTGAGGTTGAGCACTAAATTTCTTCTCTAGAGAGTGCAGTCTTTTTTCTGCATTTAAACGAGTTTGACCCAGAGGAGGATGTTTAGTCTTGAATGGTAGTCGGACGCAATATCGGCCAGATTGGTCCCGAGTATGAGTGGCGAGAAAGTGATCTTCACATAATGTATCTTCTTGAGAAAGCTTAGACACACCAGGGGGTTCTTCCTGTTGCCAAAACCTTTGTAGTGAGTCGTGAAGGTCAATGTCGTTGACAACTAGAAGTGTAGTTGATAATTGAGAGCTGGAGTTACTATGAAGTTCAATGCCAGATAGACATGGTGCGTTACCCATTACTAAAAAGCCAAAGTGTGTGCCTATTAGCCTGGGGAAACCAGTTCCGAGGTTATAAGCCTCTTGAGTAAGTATGAGTGGAAATAAAGCACCACCAAGAAGAACGTCTATGCCTCCTGGCAAGTAAAACGTAGGGTCTGCCAAAACATAAGGACGAACCTTTCAAAGAACTTCAGAGTCTACTTGTGTGCTTGGTAGGTTAACACATATTTTTTCCAATATTAAAAATCTTTCATTAATAGAAATAACCTTGCCCCCAAGAGTTTCAACAGCAACTGAGGTGAGACCTTTTGAGCGTAAGGGTACCTGAGACAATCCTACCACACTATGAGTGGTCTTAGTACGAAGAGCACACAATAATTGAGCAGCTCGCTCGGTGAGAAAACAAGATTGACTGCCAGAGTCAACAAGAGCACGAAATACATGAGTAATACCGTTAGACGAGGTAAGCTTAACAAGTAGAGTGCCTAAGAGAACAGTATTAGGGATTTGAGACGTATTCTGCTTTTCTTGACAGGTCATAGTGATTGGAGAAGGGGTTATTCCCTGTTGAAGTGTCGGAGAGTCTTGACGCGAAGTTTGAGGTGTGGTCCGTTGCAGCGTAGAGTAATTTTCAAAATGTAATAATGTATGATGATTTTTGTGGCATTTGTAGCAACTAAACTTTGACCTACAGTCGTTAAGATGGTGAGTACCTAAGCATGAGGTACAACGCCCCTTTTCCTTTACAATTTTGAGACGGGATTTGGCGTCCTGACTTTTGAAGTCCGGACACGAATATACCTTATGGTCAATTTTATTGCATATACAGCATGGATCAGGTTTAACTATAATGGAGGAGCCTTCTCCGTAATTGTAGGACATCAGTGATACTTTTTGTTTAAAGTATTTATTTTGGGAACCAGAGGGGGTGCGTGATTCAGACGAGGAGGGTTTCGAGGTGATAGGAGAATGAAGATTGACATCTTCAACTTCATTACATTCTTTACCTAAAAACTTAATAATTTCCGCTGCATCAGGTATTGTAGTGGAGTCAACTCTCTCTTGAGTAACACTTGATGAACGGAAGTTTTCAAAACGGTTCCTAAGTTCACTATCCATTTTTCGTAAAAGCATAGCAGATAACAAAGGATTTTTACTAGTGATATCGATGTCAAAACCTTTAAGAGCTTGTATATTTTCTGAGTATAAATTTACAAAATTTCTCATTTATTTAGGCGTGTTGTTTACAGAGGGCAAATCTAAAATTTGATTGAGGTGTAAAGTAACTAACCGCCTCGGCGAGTGATATCTTTCTTTTAATAAGTCATAGGCCACTTTATAGTTAGCGTCAGAAATAGGGAGAGATTTAATTAAATTTAGCGGTTCTCCTGAGATAACGCTCAATAAATATTGAAGTTTAGAAACTGCTGGTAACGATGCATTTTCATGAATGCTAGCGTTAAATATATTAATGAATGACATCCATTCGAGAAATTCGCCATCGAAATGCTTGAGTTCAAGCTTAGGCAGTCGTATATGTAACTGAGAAGTAACTATTTCACATTTAGGCCTTGTTGATGACATCTTACTTTCTATCGAATATACAGTAGAATTAACATAATCGACTAACTCGTTGATGCTGTTAAGAGGAGCGTAGTTGGGTTGAAAATTCGGGTTAGCCTGTATTTCTAGTTCATGATAAATGTCTAAAATATCAGAAAATTGTTCACGAAGCCTATTTATAGATTTAGCGCGCACCAACAATTTTTGCAGAATTGACTTATCAGATGTTTTTTTTGTTAGATCAAAAATCTCTTGTATTTGACTAAATATATTGTCTTTCTTTGATTTAATAACTGCCAAAGATTTTGCCATGATTAAAAGATAGTTTTATAGTAGAAGATGAGATAACTGCTTTAATTTTTAAATTACAAAATGTTTTAAAGAGATTAGGCCTATGAGCGTATATGTTTAACGGAGAGATAAATAAGCCTAAGTAAACAACAAATCGACGTATGCTCAATGAGATAACCTTCTATAAACAACTGAAATCACTTTCCATAAACTTTTACAATTATATTAAACCAACATATTAATGCACGCCAAAGCCAAACAAAGATAAGAGAGGATCAGCTGTTTCATATACTGCCACATGAAACTAGTTTTCCAGTGTTTGCATGCACAGACAAAGTTTGAAAAAACTTGTAGAAATTGTAGAATGAACACATATAATGAATTGTATTTTATTTTATTTTGTATATAGGTCTTAAGGCTTAAGATCCGGCCCGGCTGGACCAAATTTGTTTGGTAACAATAGTTTCGGAGGACCAATAATTATTATAATTATATAAACTAATAGTTTGTACTTACGTGCACCGTGGAATACACACTTATCACACTCGCGTATTAAATAAGCGATTTCTGGCCAGAAAACTTGTTCGTATTCCACGCACTGGTCACATTCGGTATAAACATTAATAAAATAGTAACATTCACGTATTATAGTACCTAAGGTACGGAGATTGAAAATTATAATAGTATACTAGATCGTAGGGGTAGACCTGTCTACACTCCCGAGAGGTCTAACTTGCTCTGCTGGTTCAAACTGCAGAACCAATCTTATCACGGGTGAGCTTTGTCTGACTTTGGCGGCGGGTTTAAAATAAAAGAAATGAGTCTATATTAATTTTAAATACGTAACAGATGGATCTTTGATAAATGCGGAATGATTGATATTGGAAGCCAGAATATTTGATAATCAAGTGGCTGCTATACCATGGTCATGAAGTGAGATAGAATTGTTTCGTATATTAACGTAGAGCAGTAGTAAACTCAAAATCTATACCAATCAAATTGTATGACAGTGGATCCCTGCTAACGGTAAACTTGATGCCCAAATTAGACCAATAATTTCTAACGAACCAATACTTTTATAATACATTAAATATATATATATATATATATATATATATATATATATATATATATATATATGTGTGTGTGTGTGTGTGTGTGTGTGTGTGTGTGTGTTTGTGTGTGTATCTATATATATATATATATATATATATATATATATATATATACAGCTCTCTAATACCCCTATAAATACCAAACCAAAACTATAAACAGTAGTAGCTTTTTCTTACAATGAATAGTGGCTGTTAACAGAACTTCAGCTAAAAATAAAATGTAATATTCTCTTGTTACATATTTCAAAGCATAGATATAACAAATAGATTGTTTCATGAGCACATAAATGTTAGGAAGGCTCACACTATATCTTGTTGTGAGTACTTTGTTATTTAAATATATCTCTTTGGAGCTTCGAAATGGAAAACAGTTCAAAAGGAAATTAGATAATAGTAAAAAATATTAATTTTTACAAACGTTGAAATTATCTGTTTGTGAAGCAAGGTTCGACACCGTTAATTACGATTGTTCCTTTGTTATATTTATTTTCTTTCATTTTTAACCTAGAGTATATTTATGAAATTGTGTGGTAGCTATTGCATCAATTTAGGGTTGAGCAAGGAATGTCTCAACGACACCCAAATGGGGGAAAAAATGTTCGTATGTATCTTTGAGAAGTAATTTTTATGGTATGTGAAAGTTGGTACGAGCTCAGTATTTCGAACATGGAATATTCACCAATCCTACTTAGACCCCAAACTTTTATAATTTAATTATTAATAATTATTTGAAAAACCTGTAAAAAAATCTAAGAGCCATCTACTATACGTTATACAAAATGAATTTGTATGTAACGGGATGAATAAAAACGTATTTAAATAACGATGAAAAACTAAAACAATATCTTGACATAATAGAGGGAATTTAAAAGAAAAGACATAAGATAAATACGAAATCTCTTCATTTATTCTTACAAATGTATTCTTAGTTTGTGCTATTAAGTTATTTCGTCAAGTTGGAGATTTTCGTATTGAAAACACGATTCTAAATCATAAATGTATCACTAAGTAAAGGAGAGGAAAGAATTCGAATTAACAGAAAAAAACCGATGATGAGTAACTGATATCTGTAAAGCATTTCTGAAGATAAAATTTGTGGATAGTTGTATAATTTAACATGATTAATTCAAAACTAAAACATACATAGCTTGGATATGAGAAATAATATCATACCAAACGTGTATGCAGACGTTATCCTATTATTTCCATCTTAAACGTCATGCTTTATATTTTCATCATAACTATAATGAAAATAATTATTAGATCATTAAAGCAACATTTGTTACTTTTTAGCGCTTGTGAGTAATATTTAAATACTGGAGTCCTTATCCGTTTTAACCCGCTGAAATAGTAAATTATTTTAAATCAGTAGTTATGTAATAATATTGGAGAAAATAATGTCATTTCTCTAGGAAAAAGAGGAATCAAGTTTCCCAAAACAGATTATTATTAATAATTCAAGATTAAATTGGGAATTGAGATTCTTATAATAAGAAATGTAAGGGTTATTTCTTCTTTTTTTATTAGTTCCAAATATTAAAATTGTACTAATTGCTAGGCCAAGTGTTATTTTAGCCTTGGATAAACTCTTGTATGAATGACTACGCCCTTCAGAGTCCCCAACCATGCAGACTTAATAAAGTTACAATGGTTATTTGATAATACATACATACATATATATATATATATATATATATATATGAAATTTGACCTTTGTTGATTTAATCAGTTATATAATACGTAACTTTGTAATATATATTTTCGGTATATAGCGTATATGCACAACTGCATTCATATAATAATTTAACTATAATTCAATATGGAAATAATGTTTTGTTATATTTAAATATTAAAAATTATAGAATACTTCAATCTCAAGTCATTGCCAAATATTTAATGAGTTTGTTGTTACATCTTTATATATAAAAATGTTATGTTGTTTTGTGTACGCTTCAAAAACTTGATACGGCCTGGATCGATATAGCTCAAATTTTTACGCAACATGCAAACCACTTCTGATAATGATTTGATATCTTTTTTGCGTTCGTATCACAACACCACAATGATAAAAGAGATTTTTACCTTTCAGCTGTGTACCAGCAATCGCGCCAGTTGCCGCAAGCGATGAGTTGAACACTACACTAGCAAATGGCAACCAGAGTCAAATGTGAAACATTCATAGCCTATTCCCACTTACATAGTTAACTACCAAAAAATCATTTCAACTTATATCCCATTCATTTTATTATACAGTTTGAACTTAAAATTCATATTAGTCGAGATAGGTTTGTGATGTGACAGAGGTGCGACGTTCGCCAGATTGTAAGTACAGGTTATTTGGGAATGCCAACACCCACCCGACTTGTGACTCATTCATTTTGTGCGAGTTTCGACTTAAACACAGTTACAACGCCGGTGATCTCCATTCATATCCAATCATGTACAACCAATCATCTCCAAATGCTTCGTTTTCTTTTTCATTTCGCATCCAATAAACCAACATGTGGCACAGCGAAGCGAGACATGTGGCAGCTAATAAAAAATTAATATAAATGCCCTACTTACTTCTCCCATGTATCCAATTTATTTTAATTCTCGATTAGGCAAATAATTGCAAGATACGTTCAATGAACAGGGGTATTATTATTTTAAAAACGAACCTTACAGCAATCGTTGAATAAACGTTTGTACCTATTAAGTATTAAAGAGACGTGTAATATTTTTTTAGGAATATTTGTAAAGTATTAAAATTTTCCAAGTTGCCCAAATTTTATTCATAAAACGTATGGTAAACAAAGTATAAAAATAAATCGGCAGGAGAAGTATCCTTACAAAAAAACACTGCATTGCATCTAATACGTTTTCTGTATCAATATCCCTTGTCTATACTCTCAATTTGCGTAGTAAAACAACAAACAGAGAGCAATAACGTCCCGGATGCTGAGGTTCTGTATCCAAGGCAAATTCACAACAAAATTAAATTTACCTTCCTTGCTAAACCGCTCAGTCCCTATATAATGCATCTTTATCGGGACATCAAAGGGAAACCAAAGCACCTTATTTCAAAATAATTTTGGTTTGCCTTTGTTTTAGAAATTTAAAACAAACAGATGCGTATTACTTTTTATGTAGCACTAAAACACAAGGCAAACTCTAATTACAGAGTTGCTGCAACTGACACAATTACATTATGCATCTGAAAGCAATTACAATTAAGCTCAGGTAATCCATGGTCAGATACAACGTGACAGAGTTACGTCAGCTGAGCGCCTACTGTTACAGTTCCAACGTATTTTTACAGTAGCCCATTGTAAATGTTGTCTAGCCCATACACAAACACACACACGCACACACACACACACACACACACACACACACACATCCCACGCATACACACAAACACACACACACAAACACACACACACATACATACACACACACACAAACACACACACACATACATACACACACACACAAACACACACACACATACACACACATACACAAACACACAATCACACACACACACACACACACACACACACACACAAACACACACACACACACACATACATACACACATGGTTGTTCTCGCACTCATATACGCTCACGTACACGCACGCAGGCGCTCTCACACACAAACACAACATAGGTCTACATAGACCTAAGTTTGTGCATAGGTAGGGTAAACTGCTGCTATAGAATTAGCAAAGAGGTAAGATGAGGGTACATATGTCAGTAGCCAAAGAAGCTGGAAAAAACTATCACTCGGCGATTTTTGAAGGTGCTGAGTCCAATGTCATAAAAATCCATGGCAACGGGGATGCACAGGTTGAATTTATTCGTGAGCAGTAAGGGTAAATTTTGGTAAAAATGTCAAAAGTCATAGAGAGATAAAAATAATCACTTGGGGCGTTCCGGAGGTTAGTGAGTCCAATGGTATCATCGAAATTCACCAGGGATGTACGGTTGTGTTTCTTCGGGAGTAAAAATACAGTGAATTTGAATAAAAAAACAAAAAATGTCATATAGTCATTTCATAATTCTTGAGAGTGTGTAGTCCTAATAAATATTTAATAGACAAACTACACAGAAAAATACTTAACACAAACAGTAAGAACAACACAAATAACAAAAACACGAACACAAACAAATTCATCACTCTCACATACATAAACAAACTCACAAATAAAATAGCACACCAATTCAAAAAAGCAAGATACAATGTAGCTTACAGAACAACAAATAAAAGCCAAACTACTATCAGACATAACAATAATAACAATACCAACACATACAATAACCCAGGAGTATACAAACTAAAATGCAACAACTGCAATAAGTTCTATATCGAACAAACAGGCGAAAGATGTAAAGAACACAAAAGCGCACTGCACACTACTATTGAATCCACCTTCGCAAATCACCTCATGGACACTAAACACTCATGCAAAAGTATGGAAAATAACATGAGCATCCTCCACATATGCAACAAAGGTCATACGTTAAACACACTAGAACAGTATGAAATATATTGATATAGCAACACACATAAAAATGGCATCTTAAATGAATAAACACGGTACAGATACACATACTCTTCTATCACATCACAACCCCGCAGGGGGTGGGGACTAGCCGCATCTATGAGGGAATTGGCGTCCCTCGCGGTACCCTAGCCTAGCACTACACCACTTACAAAGCGTACACACACACACACATAAACTAACATCTTCACTTAGGGAATTTGACTGGTCAGTACCGTTGCGCGTTGGGAGTGCTGAAAAGTCCAGAGCTTGACAAACTCTGGTCTGGGACGCTGATGTGAGCTTGCTCTGCCGAAGACGTATGCACGGTTGCTGGTCCGCTAGCCACTTCGGGCCTTGGTCAAAGAGTGTCAGCGGTGCACAGTTTTCGGAGCCTGTGCACAGTATTATGAGTTCTCGACTGATGCCCATCCAGTCGAGCTAATGAGGAAACTATGGGCCCCAGAGTTCCGGGGGTTGGAAATGATCGAAAGTGATCCGTGGGTGTACCCGTTTTCATATACTCGCACGTAACTCCTGACACGATCGTTAGCCCTAAAAACCACTTATGGAAAACCAACAAATGTCCAACCAGTTTAATGTAAAGAAGCGTCGTGAAGTTTCTTAGAAAATGCCTAGGGAAGTAAATACGATGAGGAAAGAAATGAATTTAGCATCACCAATGTTCTTCATTGTGTCTTGCACAGACTGGAAAGATATTTCAAAGGTATCGCCTTTTGTAATCCAAAAGGCTATAACCGGATGTGCAGCAGGACCTGTCTCTTCCATAAGGAAGTTACTGAACGGAACCAGTAATTCGAAGCAGTCACAGTTATTATTAAAAATGACCTCCTTCTTTGATCAGGTCAAAGTTTCGGTGGCCCCCCACAAATCCTTGAACTCATCAAAGGGAGTAATATCATGCAGGGATCTTTTGTATGTCCGTGAAGAAGAAATAAAATCAGAACTGGTATCAGAAGGTGAGGATGGAATTATGAGGATGGAAAACGGTCAGAGAGTTCCAAGAACATCAATAATTCTTACATTCTCGAAACCATCTATCCCAGAATATCTATATGCGGGCTATCGACGGCTTTCTGTTAGGCCGTACGTTCCCATCCACGCAGATGTTTTTAAATGCCAAAGTTTTGGACACGTCAGCTCTTCTTGCTCCAAGCCAGAGGTATGCGTACAGTGTGGATCTGAAGGTCATACTGAGAAGGTTTGCACAAGTGTTCCGAAATGCCCAACCTGTGCTGGTGATCACCCTGCTCGTTCCTTCAACTGCCCAAAGTTCAAGGAGGAGAAAGCGATCCTCAGCATAATGGCAAAGGATAAAACATCTTTCCACGAAGCGAAAAAGAAGTTAAAAACAACTCAACCTAGACTTGAAACGAAATCTTATGCCTCAGCTACCACCACTGAGAAGTCGTGTTCCAACTGCGTTGAGCTAAACAAGAAAATTGAAGTTCTCACTGAGCAAGTCAGTTATTAGCATTGGTGAAAAAAAATTCTGTTTCCAAATCAAAAAATAATGTTGAATGTGCGAAGAAATCTCCATTGCCAGTTACCTCTGGGAAAGTTAGAAGAAGCAAGGCACTATTAGAGACTAGTACAAAACCTACTCCAACTATGAGTAATAATAATAAAAATAACAACAAGGCTGCACCTGTGAAAGTGGGTAAAAAATTACAAGCGACTCAAAAGAGGACCATTTCTAACTAACCCTTCTGAGTCAAAAAATTCCTCAGATTCCACCACTACAATAGTGGTGATGGAATCTGATGACTCTCTGCCTGGAACGTCCAACATTCCAGACCAGCAAATTGTCTATGACGGCAGTGAGAGCCAGGTGAATCCATTTCACTAAAATACAATGTCCAAACCTAAACGAACCGTGATTCAGTGGAACATTAACTTGTTAGAAGTCACATTGAGGATCTTAAAATACTTGTAAGAGATGTGTCTCCTATGTACATCTGCATTCAAGAGACACATCTCCATGAATCGCACAATTTCTATCTAAGGGAGTATTCAGTTTACGGATCGGACTTCGTTACAGAAAATCGAGCTAGAGGTGGCGTAACTATTTTAGCCCGTAACTGTGGCGACGCCGTTCCTGTGAGCTTAATAACTCCCTTACAAGCAGTGGCAATTCAAACAGCTGTTCCTTACACGGAGAATATTTAGGCAATGTAAACGAGAATCATGGTCGCAGTATATTGGCACAATTACATGTACTACAGCTCCATCCACAGTATGGAAGAAATTACGATCAGTAGGTGGCATTTCCGTTCCGATGCCACTTAATTTAGTTTTTTTTTTTAATTTCTGACTGCTCGTAGTACATAGTAGTTATAATAGATTGAGGTTATGATAAACACATCGACAAAATAATTACAAGATTTCGAATCATAAAACTCAACATAAGCTCTTTATATAAACCATTAACCTTTTCAAATTTTATCTTGATTTGGCTTTTTTTATTGTTTGTAATGTCAACCTAGCTTTTTACTTTTGTTTTCTTAAAACAAAATCGTATTCTTATTCAACTAATCTCGTTGAATACAAAAATAATAATATCTATTCCATTAAAATGCAATATTTGAATCAAAAACAAAGATTAAAAAGTCTTAAACACGTAACATTACTTTTTATTTGTTTAGAAATATATTACCTTGTCAAATATTTGCCATAAAGATTTTCAAACGATTTAGAAACCCAGCTATGCATCAGACACGCTCCCCTTCCCATTCAATACCGTCTGTGTGAGGAGCTACCTGATTTACAACCTTGCAATATCTCTCTCCTTGATTCTATAAAATATGATGAAACATATTTTCCCTGACTCTTTCACTTAACTTCTTAGTTACATGGGATTTGGGGTTTTTTGTGTAATAATGACACTACCATTGATACTCATTTATAGCCACTGTTACTTTCAGTGGCTACAAATCTGTTAGTGTTCATAAATCTTTCCCATCTGTTTATACTCAGATGTTAACAATTTTAAAGCCTCGCCTTTTTGACTGTAGAAGACATTGAAAATAGTCTCCCTCCTTTATTAAAACATTTCAATCCTAAAAACCCACCTGTCTAGAAATAGAGAATAAAAGAGAAATGAGTTTAATTTTTGTTCTCAAAAGGATCCTTTAACAATAAGCACTGAATAATTCTTGCACAAAGTTTTCTTCTCAACATTTATCAGCAAATAGAGGTTATTATATTATATTATAATAGCACTAAATGTTCTGAAATTCAGTCCATTTAACTTTTGTTTATTTATATTTATAAATTACATATCTTTTAATTATTTGATCTAATAAAAACTTACTACATGTTATATAGGATGGGCCTAAGTTTGTTTGAACTTTGTAAAAAAAACAATTAAAGCATAAAAACGACAACATTTAATAATTTCTGAAAGTTTAAAAAAATTAAAATAGACTATAAGAAAATAGTCCACAAAAATTCATACGTCAAGAATCTGTTTCTACTGATTTGAGATGAAAAAATATCTCTTTCCTTGGGAATGTAATGTTCAATTTCCCTTACCATTTAATTATCAATTTGGGGAAAGTATATTAATTACGCTTACATACTTGATAAATACAACAGCCTAACAAAACTTTCTCAGCAAACAATTTCGACACCTAACAACCCAAAGCAACAATTCCTGTATATCTCTCGCAAGAATGAAAAATGAACAGTCTGGAACGTAAAGCCCCTTCTGAAAAGACTCGGTTAATAAGTGGTTTTAGTAATTTTATGTTTGAAATTAGGAGTTGTAGAAAATCCTTCAAGGAAAATGACAAGAAATTTACCTAGTCAGTGACTTTCTTGCAAAGGCAGGTCTTTAGTTTTGTTTTGCAGTAAAAACTGAGTATAAAAGCACGGGATGTGTGAATCAACAAGTATTTAAGACAGGGAGTAAGAAATCGTTCTTTATGTACACATTTACGAAGATATAAATTGCCCTATTTGTGTAATAAGAACACTAAACGATGGTTTTTCGTTGATCGGAGATTTTATTCATTTCAATGTCCTAACTTTGTACGAAAGTTCAAGTTACGTATATAAATAAAGTAATTTATTTTTAATTAGGATTCATTGTCTTTAGTTGTTAAAGTGGGTTCTATTTTATTTAAGTGTATCTCTAATTATTAATAATAATCTGTTTAGGAAGCTTGATTCCTTTTTTCTCCCAGTGAAGTTGAGATTATTTTCTTCAATATTATTACAAATCTACTGATTTAAACTAATTTACTATTTCAGTGGGTTAAAACGGATAAGAACTCTAGTATTTAAATATTGCTCACAAGCGCTGAAAAGTAACAAATGTTGCTTTAATGATCAAATAATTATTTTCATTATAGTTATAGTGAAAATATTAAGCATGACGTTTAAGATGGAAATAATAGGATAACGTCTGCATACACGTTTGGTATGTTATTTATTATTTCTCATATCCAAGCTATGTATGTTTTAGTTTTGAATTAACCATGTAAAATTATACAACTATCCATAAATTTTATCTTCGGAAAAACTTTATAGGTTTCAGCTATTCATCATCGGTTTTTTTCTGTTAATTCGAATTCCTTCCTCTCCTTTACTTAGTGACAAATTTATGATTTAAAATCCTGTTTTCGTTACGACAATCTCCACCTTGACGAAATAACTTAATAGTACAAACTAAGAATACATTTATTTGTAAGAAAAAAGAAATGATTTCGTATTTATGATATGTCTTTTCTTTTAAATTCCCTCTATTGTGTTAAGATATTGTTCTTCATCGTTATTTAAATAAGTTTTTTTTTCATACCGTTACATTCAAATTAATTTTGGATAACGTGTAGTAGATGACAATTGATGTTTTTACAAGTTTTTCAAATAATTATTAATAATTCAATTATAAAATTTTGGGGTCTAAATAGGATTCGCGAGTATTTCATGTTCGATATATTACGCATGTACCAAATTTCTCATACCATAAAAATTACTTTTCAAAGATACATACGAACATTTTTTGCCCCCATCTGTTGAAACATTCATTGCTTAACCAAAAATTTTTGCTATGGTTACCACGCAATTTCGTAAATATACGATAGGTTTAAAAACTAAAAAAAAAAATATAACAAAGGAACAATCGTAATTAACGGTGTCGAACCTTGCTTCACAAACTGATAATTTCAACATTTGTAAAAACGTATACTTTTTACTCTAATTTCCTCTTGATCTCTTTTCCGTTTCGAAGTTCCAAAGAGATATATTTAAATAACAAAGATCTCACAACAAGATATTGTGTGAGCCTTCCTAACATTTATGTGCTCATGTAAAAATATATTTGTTATTACTATGGTTTAAAATATGTAACAAGAGATTTCTTCATTTCATTTTTCGCTGAGGTTTAGTTAATAGCCACTATTCTTTGTAAGAACACGCTACTACTGTTGATTTTTTATGGTATTTATAGGGGTATTAGAGAGGTGTATAAATATATATATATATATATATATATATATATATATATATATATATATATATATATGTATGTATATATATATATATATATATATATATATTTATATATATATATATATAATTTATTATAGACGTATTGGTTCATTAGACATTATTGGTTTAACTTGAGCATCAAGTCTACCGATAGCAGGGATCCACTGACATACTAATTGATTGGTATGGATGTTAAGTTTGCTGTTGCTCAATATGATACGTAACAATTCCTTCTTACTTAATGACCCTGGAATAGCAGCTACTTTATCGAATAATTTGCCTTCCAATATCAAAACTGATGCATGCAGCAAAGATCCACCTACATAATAATGTATTGTTATTTTTGTCGAGTTCTTTGAAGTTTAAGGCATCAGATATAGACGTATAAAGTCACAGATGTGTTACGGTTGGGTTACGGCTTGAGAATATATGACTAAAGTAACTCTGACCTTAGTTTGTAAAAGAAAAACAAAAGTCTGAAAAAAGAGAAAAAAGTTTGAAAATTCATGTTTGATTAAGTATTATAATGGCTAAAAAAATTATTTCAAACAGCCCTTTTGTTAAGTTTAACAAACTTAACCATAAACTTTATTGTTAGGTAGAAAAGAAAATAGAATAATGCATTCAATTGAGATTCCTACTCAAATAACTACAGAATAGATTAAACAATACCTTTATAATGAAAATAATTATTCCAAAAGTAAGGAAGAAATTTATGTTAAATTGTACCGACTGCCCTTGCCGCATATAGGTTGTGAAAATAGAATGAAATCTTATTTTCATTGACTTTAAAGATCGTCGAAAATAATTTTAACTTTATGTCTATCATAAACATTTTACTCTAGCATAATCCAAATATCTCGTCACGTTCATGAAGTATAAATACATCACAGCCATACAACCGCGGATTCTTGGAATATATTGATCGTTTTTTATAAACTAGCAAGTACAAACCATATACGAGTCCTATAGTTCCAAATCCATTCAAGTACAGTTCCAAACCTGGTCGTCTTTAATATTGTTCTAGCAATACAAACATAATTTGATAATATAGTTTAACTTACAGGAAGTCAATATTTGCTTCACCGGTGACACAATTGAGTTATATACCCTTCTAAGTAACATTCGATGTGTAGAATCGAATGTAATCCACATGATAAAATATACGATATTAAAGGATATATAGAGTATAACACTTGAAAATATTTTGACACATATTCAAACAATCTCTAATTAAAACAGCGTTTTGCCTTAAACACCGTAGATTTTGTGACAAACTTTCGCTACAAAATTTACACTGAGTTACACACTTTCAAGTTAATTCGTACTTACTTATATCACGTTTTACCGATTCAACACAGTGAGCAGATACACTTCAGAAGATGGAATTGCTCCAAAATATGGAAGAACCCACGTTAGGTTTTAAAAGGACTTTAATTTATAATGTTTATAGATATCTAGAGAATAACAACACTGGGTAGAGTTAAGAGAGGTATATGTAAAAGTAGAGATGTAAAATATCCGGACATAAAATCCGCAATGTAAAAATCTCCAGAGATTTTATAGAGAATCGTTTGTTTTGCAGTGTCCTTGCACTTAATCACAGTCATATATATGTGAGGGGCAACGTACAGTATTAACATTGAAAAGCTAGTAAGTTATGTATCATTAAATAAGATATCAATGTGTAATGAAATACTGTTAAACCTGAAATAGGTATTCTAATAGTATGTGAGACATTTTATAGTTACCGATAGAATAGTTTAGGGCGAACTTCCAGCCAAGGTAAGTGATCATAGCTTGAATGGCATAATACAGATCCAAAAGTATGTGTAATAGAATATAACTAGGCAGTAAAATGGATATATATATATTCTTGATATTTTACGTTATCCATTGTTTTTCCGTTGCACTGACTTTATGAAGTTAATATATTACTTGTAAGTAATTTTATCCACCATTAAATACACATAAAGTAATATATTAACTTCATATATATATATATATATATATACATATATATATATATATATATATATATATATATATATATATATATATATATATATAAACAATATCACATAACCAACATATATCAAACGAGGGATTCAGGGAGCATTCAGTTAGATATAGAAGTAAGCATTGGTTATATATTCCTGATTCTGGAACAAATATAGACCTTTAACAGCAATAAATTTATTAATGAGAAGAAAATAACGGTGCGTTAAGATGACTACTGATTGCTTTATAGGAGGTTTTCGCCTGATTTGGTTAGTTGTAAACATGATAATTTGTGCCGCATGATTTACAGTGTCGCATATTCCTTCGTCCAATAATTCAAAACCATGACTCTAAGGAAATATAATAAACATATTAAGTTCTAATAAAAGTATAATAAATAATTAAAGTTTAGTTTGTAGAAGAAAATTTAAAATATAGCATGTTTCAAGTCATCTTAATACTTCTGTCATCAAAATATGCTCGATATAAAAGGGAATAATTCTATGTTAGAAAATCTTACATTGTACTATAGAGCCCCGATGTGGCTCTGCTAATAATATTTTTTACTCCTTGACTTTAGTTTGGTACTACTATAATAACAAACGCAATGGTTTCAAAAAATTCCCATGTGAAAATGTTTTAGAATAATATTCCATGCCTTGAATAATATCTTTTTTTTTATAAATAATTACCCAAATTCCATCCCATTTATCATCATAAACAGGTTTTCTACAGTAAATAACACCCTCTAAAATGTATTTCTCGCTGTGGCCCAAGGGCAATGCTAGTTTGACATATATGAGTTTTATTTAATATAAAAATGCCCTATGCTCTTTTGTAGTGGTAGAGAAGTTAAATATGAATGGTGTCTGTATGCTTCTTCTAGACACCTATTTTATCCAGGGCATTACAAGACGTACGTGACATTACTGAAGGAATATAGCCGTTATGTGTATATACATTGTGTAACTATTTCATTTGTAGCAAAGGCTTTACTGTTTTGGTGGAAATTAAAAGATAGGAAGCTTACAATTTTATTACAAACATATTGCCTAAGAGTGTTTTAAACTCCCTAAATCTTTTGTGCTTGAGATACAAGGTCTTTACATATTACTTATCTCGTATTAAATTAGCAATGTTAATCTAACGCTCGTGATAAAATGAATAAAAGATTTGTGAAATTATTAAATTTTGATAATGCAATGCATATAAGATACTAAAAGGTAGAAAATTTAGATAACAATGATAAAGACACACTTATACTTCATATTTGTTTATTCCATATTCTCGTTAGTTACTAGTTTTCACTAAAAACTAGTAAATATTTACAAACTTGCCTATAGTAGCACTTACTTATATATGTTGAGGACGGCCGTTTCGGGAGATGTGTCCCATTGTCAACTTAGACCGTAACCAGTTAAGGTATGAGTTGACAATGAGGCACATCTCCCGAAATGGACGTCCTCAACAAATACAAGTAAGTGTTACTATATGCAGGTTTGTAAGTATTTACAAATCTTTACTTATATTTCTTTTTTTTCAAGACATTTATATTGAGAACTACAACAAAGATTTTCTGTGATGTAAAATAACGGCTTTAGAAATCAAGAAATAATACTAATACAGAGTTATTTATATATAATATAATTTTATATTCCTATTTCACTTAGGCTATATATATATATATATATATATATATATATATATATATATATATATATATATATATATATGCAAGCGGATCGGTTTTGAAACATAATAAACAAAGATATTGACATTTCTGTATAATCTATTCCAAACATTACTATGTAGGCCTATTTACAAATCGCAATAATGATTCCATACACTCAAATAACGTAATAGATGTGAAGTAGGTTGCTTGGAATATATCAAATCGTATTTGTTTACTGTGATATCAAAGAAACAAATAAAGTCGTTTGTTATTAAATAAAACCTGTTATTTCCACTAAGGCAATGTAGCCGCTGTACGTTGAGTGCTATTTAGATAAATTGAGGGTGTAAATTGAAGTCATCATTGATTTATTTTGCCTACTAAAATATGTTCTTATAATGTATAAAAAATGCATACGATTTAAAAAAAATATTTACCTAAACGGAATAATATCTTGGACAATAAGCTGTAATGTAGTGTAAATATTTTTACTTTTTGAAATATCCAGATTAGTGGAAACATTTAGTAGTACGAACAATATGTTTTAGGAAGTTCATTAAAAGATAAAAATATTTTATACATATACTCATGGTTTTCAGGAATTAATATACTTTTCTCTTTCTTTCACTATTATACGATTCTCCATGGGATGAAGGAATTGGCTTAGTACATGGGTAACCTATAACGATTCCCTTACTGGCTGTAGGTATATCAACCGCAAACGCATGTGACACTGGGGCACCCCACAAGAGGATGTCTGCGACGAGAGTAACAAAACATTATGAACGGAGAAAAAACTGATTATTATTAAATATTAATTTTCAGTAAATAACTAATTACTATTTGGTGTAAATATGGAAATAATTTACTTGTAATACTTAAGCATTAATTGGCATTCAACTAACCTTTAGCTTATTGGGTAACCTTACTTGGTAAAAGAAACTTTGAAATTATACTTTATAATTACCTACAATAAAATATAATATATGCAATATACATTCTTAACACTCTTTGCAATATCTTTCTAGAATTTATGTCTCAAAAACCATTTCTTGGCGATAAAATAACTAAACGTCTTACTGAAACAATTAAATAAATATTTCTCATGAATTTATATTTGAACCAAAAGTGCACCTAGAGATATCGATATATATATATATATATATATATATATATATATATATATATATTAAAGATATTAAATAAGGTACTATTGAATACAAATAATTTTAATACAAATATAGTTTGAATTTATAAACTATTCAAATCTTTTCGCCAATAAAATAGGTTTTAGCATCTTCAGATTAAAATTAAATAATTTTTTTTTACAAAACGTAAATCATATTTACTACAATTCAATCACACGTTTAATGGTAGATATACTTCTATGTATATTATTAGACACCAATGATCTTGTAAATAGTTTGGTGCTTTTATTTCACTTGAATTGGTTCAATAATTAATTTGTCTGTATACATTTCTAATGTTTCATATATAAATATATACATACATACTCATTTTCTAACACTTTGTTATTTCATATTTCCTATTTCAGGAAATCACTTTCCATTATATGGGCACATCTTTGATGTCGTTGGTACATTGACACATCTTGTATCATTGCGTCATTGATGCAAATATTAGCTAAATTTGATTTATATTTGTTCGCTTTTACGTAAGTATTTATATAATAATTTGTAAATTTGTTTTTTTAAATAATCTTTTAATTTTGATTATTTTCTACCTGTGAATTTAAACGTTGTTCAAATCTTATCTCTTGTATTATTTTAAAGCTATTGTTGATTTTATTTTTTCTTATTATGTTATTATTTATTACTCAACAGTTTTTCATTTATATCCATTTTCTGATTCAATTCGATGTATTATAGTTTTCTCTATATTTGATCAATTATGTTCATCGCTATTTTGTGCATTCTATATAATAAATTATATACTACTGATATTTTTTAAATGCATTAATGAGTTGTATAACTTGGTATAGTTTGATTTGACTGAGTTGGTTTTCTATATATGTTATACTAACCTTTTTTATTGTTTCTAGTAATTGTGATATCTAATTATTCAGTTTATTGTTTGATTCAAATTTATGAATAAACCGTTTATTAATATGTATAGTATATATAAAATGTAACATTTCCTAGATATTTAAACAATAATTGTTATATGTATGAAATCCATCATATACATATCGAAACCAGTGTCCATTTCGATCGTATGTTTTAATAGTTTTATCTATTTCAAAATCTATATGTTTATAAACAAATTTTCTATAATATGCGTGTCAATGGTATACAAAGGAAAAACAAAGAATAAAATATAAGAATGATATAAAGAATAATTTATCCTCATATAAAACCTATCATATGGAAATCAAATTTGGCTACTCATTGTATCAATAATGGACATGGATTTCCTGAATAGGAAATATTAAATGAATTAAGGAAATGAATAAAGAGATAAAAATGAATATATGTGACACATGATAAATTGGTAAACATAAAGTTTAAAACAAATTAATTTATGAACAATGTCTAGTGAAAACAAAACGGCAAACTACTTACAGGCTCATTGATGTCCTAACAAAAATTATACATATGCCTTAAGTATAAATACGAATAAATATATGGTTAAAATGTAGTACATACTATTTAAATTTTGTAAAAATAATTGTATAATATCGTTTTTTTCTGAAGGTGTTAATACTTATTTTATTGGCGAAAAACTTTAAATAATATATAAATTAAAACTATTCTTGTATTTGAAAAGTTTTTATTGACATATATATATATATATATATATATATATATAAAATATATATATATATATATGTAGGTGCATGATAAGTAGTGTAGTGATTTGTATCGTTTGCATTGTTAAATAATAAATTGTTGACTTGTAACCAGCCCGCACAACCAATAAACTCGCTCCCGTGGAATACATACATCAGATGGAAAGAGCGCCCCGTCCTCCAGCATTAGTTCATATTAAATTTATTTTAAATATTTCAGTAATGTCTACCTAATTAAATTTTGGCCTAAATTGACCTGGAACTAACCCTATGTTAATAATGATTTTATTTGTGGAAAATATTTTGCTAATTATACAATAGTATTTCGTAAGGGAAGTAATTAATTATTTTAAGTGAAGTCTTATTTTATAAAATTGAATATACATTACTGGTCTGATTTGTAGAAAAAGATATTTTTAAAAAAAGTTACAACTCACGTTATAATACGACACAATATATATACACATTAAAATCCCGTCTGTAGGCAATCTACAGTTAAAGATCTAAAAGAATATTCATTTTTGTTTTGCATACCAATAGTTTCGAATAGTCCCAAAAACATCCTTGTAAGTCCTAGTCATACACCCTATTAGGGTAAACTTGTATGGATGAATGTTCTAACGGGGTGTTTCAGTGGCAAAGTTTCTTTCTGGCCGAGTTTCTTCATTTCGTTTTTCACGTCACACTTAACCTACTGTTTCTTTTCACTGCGGACTAGCCGCACCTACGAGGGATACCTCCATCGCGGTACCCTAGCCTAACACTACACAATTCACAAAGCGAACACAAACACACATATACACACACACACACACACACACACACACATACACACACACACATACACACACACACATACACACAAACACACATACACACACACACACACACACACACACACACACACACACACACACACACACACACACACACACACACACACACACACACACACACACACACACACACACACACACACACACACACACACACACATACATACACATAAACTAACATCTTCACTTAGGGAATTTGACTGGTCCAGAGATAATGCCCAGATTTGTAAGTAAAGAACTGATATTTAGTATAAAATTTGTGTATTTTAACTGAAACATAAAGTTACATTTAAACAGAAAAGTTTTACGAATCGTATAAGCGACATCACATCACGTGCAACAATCACGTTCAGAGCACGTGAAGTGTGCTGGTGCAGGATATGCTCTGTCTGGATTTTAAACGCTGTGTAACTGAAAACTTTGTTGTACTAGTACGGTTTTTTTAGTGGGGATAGGGATTTATTTTATTAAATGTTTGCTCTTTGAAACGTAACACTATAAGTTTATTTCATACTTATTTCAAAAAAGGATGTATTCCGAAATTAACTAAGAAATGTCTGGTTTTACCGCGGTCGGAACCAGTCACCTAGAGAGAAACGAATTTCTACAAAATCTCTTAAACTTTTTATAATAGTTATTGCAATAATATACTTTTAAATTATAAAGATATCCGTTACATATAAGCTTCGTAACTGTATATTTGATATAATCGTCCTATTTGATAAATCCAAAAGCCCTATGTTTACTCACCGTAATCATAAGTACTATAGGCTTTAGGTCACTAGTTACAAGGTTGCTGTAACATGATCCGCGACTGATATTATTGTGATTCAGCAGAGCATGTGGTTACAATGATCTAATTACAAAATGCATATGCACGCAATTACAATTAAGCTCGAGCACTATGTGACGTCAGCAGAAGTATAATGGTGCCGTATATTTACAGTGTATTCCCTGTAGCTCATTTAAACCTATATAATGAAGCCATTACGTAAATGTATGATTCTATGTTCTATAGAATCACTTGATAAGGAATGTAAAGATATTTGGGGACGATTGAATCAACACTCATAGTTTTAATTAAGCATTACCATATTATTATTATTTTTATAGTTATATGTAATATATAGTATTGTATTATGGCATATATATTACAATAAAACCGTTACAGGTTAATATAATAATAAGTTCAAATTCAAATCTTAATATTTCCTTTAATTAATTATTTAATAATTATTCCTTGCAGTTCTTTTTTATAGGGGAATTTTATTGATGTCACTTTGTTCACACATGTTTTCCTTTACAAGCAGTACCCCCATGAATATCAGAATGCAATTTACTTAGAACATATGTAATGCATTGAGATCTAAGTATTCGAAGCCTTAGACAATAATCACAGGCCTATTAATAATATGTTATGTGTCTCTATCTGTAAAGTTTGGGGTAGAACATCAAGTTGACGACGTATCATACGCAAAATAATCCCTATAGGTGATTAAAAATAAATGTTCACCTAAGGGGTTTCCGTGGCTATTCTGCCGATATTGCCTGTTATCCAGGATAACCAATTATCGGTAGCTTGAATGAAGGGTAGGGATTCAACATGTCTCTCCTTTCTTCACGTATCTGGTTCATAATGGAAATCCTCCTCAGTCGTTATTTATTTTCTCTAGGTCGGTACCCTAATTATTTTAGTACCTTTTTAATCATTATATATAAAACGTACCCATTATCTTTCATTATAAATTACTTATTACTCTCCTAACTGTTAACAACTCTTCACCATTTTATCAATTGAAATAACTAAAACTCGCATTTATGATATTCCGTCTTTGCACTTAGATACTAATTTATGCCCCTCGATCGATATATTTATTTCCAACTTAGTCCTCAAGGGCTTTACGATTCAATTTCTATAATAATTCAAATACGTTTTTAAAACATTTCTGGATAATTCCCAAGATTTACAAAATTTAAGAGGTCAACCTAAAATTGTTTAACTAACAAGTTGTATATAATGTCAATGTTACAGCCTAATAGTTATTAAAAGATTTTTATTTTATAAAATATCAGGCATAACATCCATTGAAACTGTTGATTCTCTATTCAAACCCCGGAAGTTCCTATCTCTGAACGAAATGCTTGAATACCAATGGTCCAACGAGTCTTTACACTTACGATACCTCTAAGTTTGACTTATTTATAATGTTATTGCATACATTTACGGGTTAAACTGCTGGCTTCCCGCATTGCATTCCCATGGCGCCACTCTCAAAGCACATCTAGTCACTGCCTCGTAATAGATCGCAGTGAGCCACCCCTTGCAACTTTTCTCTCTTTGTAGCTTTGAGAGTTTACTTCAACCGATTAGGATTCGCCAAACTGTTTCCAAAAATAATCGAGAACAAAGGTGGAATAAATGTATAAATAATGGTAAAACTATCTCCGAATTATAAACACTTTATCACTCTGATTTAGATTACTTAAGTAACCATTATCAGTGGTTTGCTACAACTACAAAATAAAAACCATTTAGTTTCTGGTGTTAAGTACAATTAGTGATATTATAATAGTATCAATGATGACGATGGCGTAGGTAATCGAAACGATTATCATATGAAAGTATTGATAATTGTGTGTTCTACAAGTAATTATTTATTTAGCGCCCTAACATATAAATCACCTCAAATATTAGTTAGTAACCATAAAGGAATAGTTTGTGAACTGTGTTTCTGGAAATACAAATTATTAGCTGACTCTACATGGTATTACATTTAAATCAAGTAATTAGTTTAGAACCTAGAAAATTTACGAAGTTCGTAGGAAACGAAAATTCATCATTATATCAAGTGCTATTGTATTTGAGTATACTTTGTAAACCTCAATCACTTACGTTTACATAATACCAGAACGGAAAATGTGACCAGAAATAAACATGTGGTTTACTTTTCAATGGTATTGCTTATTTTAGCCACAATGCAAACATATATACAGTTACTGAACAATTTTTACATTTAGTGACTCTATATTGGTCATTTAAGTCTTTAAAAATTATGGATGCAATGGTATCTACTATTTAGATATTTTGATAACGCAAGACCTACAGCACAAAATTATTTTGCATTTTATAGTTTGTGTTGGCTACACTGCAATAAAACGAGAAAGTTGTATACGCCAATATCTTCACAAATTTAATTATTAGGAAAACAAAATTCTTCTTAATTAAAATGTAATTCGTTAGATTTAAAATCAATGACTGACATTCTTCTGATGGCGCAGTTTGGGTTTATCGCCAATGATACTTCCTAGAGAAAGATTCTGCTTCTAGTCACTGTTTACGTAAATCATGGTAATTTCCGTTAGATATGTATTTGTTTATAAATTGCATCGTCTATCCATAATAATCGAATCATCATTTACTTGTGACTTTATTTACCAACGAAAGGAATACTAGACAAGAAAACACGTTGTTGTCAATGCAACGTCCTCATCTTCAGTGAGTACATGGATACTCTAAGAATGTGGTCATACAATATAAAGTGTGCACACAGAGGAGGCCGACATTTTTATTGAAACAGGACTGTTTAAATAAACGTATCTACATTGAATTTCGTTTAGTCTTGGTAATTATGTAACAGATATAAATATTATGTTACATGTAAAATGTATCAGATATATTACATAGTAAGAATATATGTGTGCAATACTAAGGCGTGTATTGCCAAGACCATAGAATATTTATTCCGTGTTATATTATGTAATGGGAATCTCACCTATAACCATAGGAATATCTGAGACCTGACAGGTAGCTTTTAGAGGTGATGTTGAGGAGAATGAAGAGGTTCAACATTTATCAATGTCACAAGTTATAGATTCTCATCCTGATAAGACATCATGTTGCCTCAATGATGTCTTTATTTGTTATATACCAACTTTTTGATTGCTGTAATACGTAACAATGAAACCTTTATCTCGTTGGAAACTAACACATGCGTTGTAATTGAAAGTACAGTATTTGAATTAAAAATATAAACAAGTCATGTTTTAACTTGAAAAGATTTATTATTATTATTTTCTCTGTCATAAACATATTCCTGGATTAAAGATTTAATTTTTCTTATATATAGTTTTTTTTTAAATTGTATTACGAGGATAATTGATAATAAACGTATATAGTTAAATGTATGTTAATATAGTTCAATAAAATAAGCTAGGAAAACATATGCATAGAAATATAAAAATGACGAGTTTGTTCTGTTTTTAGACTTTTTTATGGACATATTATTAAAATACCATTGATGTAGGAAGAAATGGATTTGGACCCGATGGGTAAGATTAAAAAAGTGTCACAAAACTGTATAAATATTGAACAACGAACACACTCACACACAAACACACACACAATATATATACATACACACAGCATGCTTGTTATAGATGTATTGCAATAACTTGTGATCTTGAGGGGGCGATAGATTTCAGGCTTTTTCGGTCACAGTTAATGTTCTGTCAATCATTTGTTTCTAATTTTTCACGAGTAGACTGACACATGTTTTTTAATAAATTGTTATTGTTTACAAATAACCCAACACAAATGGAAATAGTTCCTTTATTATTTATACAATAACGGATTAAGGTACTGATTTCTCTTCTAATAAAGACCAAATCGTGACCTAATAATGACGGGGGAAAATTAAAACTTTCTCTGTATAATTTGTACCATTTGGTCTTGGGAACACATGCAATAAAAGTGTGCAATAATAGGCGCAACACAACATAAAAAAACAGGAATATTTGTATTGAGAGTTGGTATTATTATTCAGTATAAATGTAGCAAGGTACCAGTTAAAACACATCAAGGCAGACGACATTTATAGAGGTGAGAGCAAATGCTATTTTGTATTAGAAATATAATTGACTGAAGGAAGTTACGTTTTACTCAATACAAAATAAGCGGTTTTGACTCAATAGTTGATTTTTTTAGGTTTTGAGTCTGATATAACAGGTGGGTCAGGTAGATTTTAAATCATGTAGTATACAATATCATCCGGGCCTGGAGCTGTATCCTTCGTTGACGAGAGAGCTGACTCTAGTTCGTCGATAGAGAAATGGACATTCAAACAAGAATCTCCAGACAATCCAACGGTGAAAGGTAAGGCTATCTGTTTACGTTTTTACACCTGGAAAGCGTCCTTGTATGCAGAAGATAAAGAATGTTTTGAGAACGATAACAGCACATTGGCAATTTCCTCACAGTCCGTGGTCAAAACACCATCCGAATGCCTTAGTTAACAGGTTTCGTGGTCCCCAAGATTATGTATCGTCTGTTTGCTACTCTAATGGTGGTGGTAGAAATAATTCAGCAGATGTTTTTCTTACAAGGCCTGAGCTTAAAATGAATTTATGGTACAATTGTATTCGTTTTTTGGTTTGATAAACTAAGGTTTTTTAATCAGAAGAGTGATGATTATTTAATAATGAGTGTGACTGGTTGACTGATTTTCGGTTCTATAAAGCGAATCGGATCAAAGGAACTCTTGTCTAATAACTATTATTAAACTAGTAGTAATAACTAGAGTTGAAAAATAAATATTACTTCAGATGAAGAGCAACTTGGACAGCTTGTCGCAATGCTTACCAACCTAAAGCGAAGTATGAATAGACTTCATAAACTGTCTTGCTTTATATTTTCCCAACTGAACCTCCCCTTATTTACTATCCAGAACAGTTTTTCCCATACTAAACTTTATATATTTTACTTTAATAGCAGTCTTGATAATTTCAAAAACAATGCTAATATTGGGACTGTATCTTAACTTTTCTTTAGAATATTGGTAACAAAAATATTTACTGTAGTTATTCTATTTTATTTTAAATTAAATAAATTCTACATAAATATTATTTTCTATAGCATTATTGGACCATGATTATATTTTGACCAGATAGTATGTATGTAGTTCCAGTATAAATAGTATAATAAACACCAAACATTTTACATTACTGTACAGTTTCAAAGAAGCTCAAGATTTAGGAGTTACAAGGGTAAAGTTATTCTTGTTTATTTGTTCCAATAGTTAAAATTTTACTAATTGCAAGGCCAAGTGTTATTCTAGCCTTATATAAACTCTTGTATAAATGACTACGCGCCTCAGAGTCCCCAACCATGCAGACTTAATAAAGTTACAATGGTAGATTGTATATACATATATATATGAAATATTGTAGAGAACTGTAGTTACATCGAAATTGTAACGTTTGTTGATTTAATCAGTTATATAATACGTAACTTTGTAATATACAATTATGGTATACTTCGTATATTCACAAATTTATTCAAAAAATAATTTAACTATATTTGTATATGGAAATAATGTTGTGTTATATGTAATAATTAAAATTTACACAATACTTCAATCTCAAGTCATTGACAAATATTTAATGAGTTTGTTCTTACATCTTTATATAAAAATGTTTAGTTGTTTTTAGTATGTTTCAAAAACTTAATACGGCCTGGAGCGATTTAGCTCAAATTTTTACGCGACATGCAACCCACTTCAGAAAATGGTGTTTTATTTTTACGCGTCCGAAAAACCTATATTACAGCACCTATGTTTATCACACACATGATAGTGACAAAAGAGATTTTTTCCTATCAGCTGTGTATCAGTAACCTAGCCAGTGTCCGCGATGTGTTGAACACCATACTAGCTAATGACACCACAGTGAAATGTGAAAATTCATTACCTATTCCAAATTACATGGTTTATTAAAAAAAAAAAACATAGCTAATGACACCACAGTGAAATGTGAAAATTCATTACCTATTCCAAATTACATGGTTTATTAAAAAAAAAAACATATCAACTTGCATCCCATTCTTATCATTATACAATCTGAACTAAATATTCATTTTATTCGATATACGTTTCTGTGGTGTGAGAAAGCTGCGAAAATACCAAATCGTAAGTACAGGTTATTTGGGAATGCCAACATCCACTCGACTTGCGACTCCCGCATTTTGTGTGGAGTTTCGTCGTAAACAGAGTTAAAATATCGGTGAACTCCAGTCGTATCCTATCATGTTCAATCAATCATTTCCAAATTAAAGCAATAACATAACGGTTTTTATGATCGGTCAAATGACAAAGGACGAAGTTTTGGGGAACTTCTTAAATGTCCCAGGAGAAACTGCAGAGAAACCGAACGTTTCCAATCAAATTGATTGTGGCAAACGTGTTGTCAAAGAATAACAGAATCTTAGCTTTTTATTACCTTAGCCTCTGACTTAATCCAAAATTAAACTTATACGAAATGTCTGCCTCGTTTTGTCTATCATTTCTCTCCAATAAGCCACAATGTGCCACAGCAAAGCGAGTCATGATGCCGATAGTCAAAACCACACTTAAATGTCTTACTAACCATGTATTTAATTTATTTTACTTTTCGATAAGACTATAATTGTAGGATACGTTTAATGAATTATTATTATTTTAAATAATAAACCTTACAGCTATTGTAATAAATTTGTGTACCTATTACGTATTAAGGAGACCGATAAGATTTAACTTTAGGAGTTTTACGTAAATTATTAAAGTGTGGCAAGTTGCCCAAATGTTGTCCATATGAAAAGTATGGTAAACAAAGTATAAGCATCAGGAAAAGCATTCATACAAAAAAAAACAAAAATTTTATTAAAGACGGTTTACTATATGTCTTTTTTATTATAGTTTATTACCATCTGAGCAGCTTGCTAATACCACCAAATGCATAATAAACCCAATGCACTTTAAAACCAAATGACTTAAAAACAGCAAAATTTTTTATTAACAATCTAAGCATAGCCTTATCTTAGAACAACAATTGCATTGCATCTAATACATTTTCTGTAGCAATAACGTTTGTCTATACTTTCACTTTGCTTTGTAAAACAACAAACAGAAAGCAATAACCTCGCGGTTGCTGAGGTTCTGTATCCACTGGAAATTCACAACATAATTAAATTTACCTTCCTTGCTAAACTAGGGGGTCGAGACCCTAAACTCGAGGGTTTTTTTATCGGGACGTCAAAGGGAAACCAAAGTATGTTAGTTTAATTAATGTTTGTTTGCCTTTGTTTTAGTAATTTAAAAAACAGACGTGTATCACTTTTTATGTACCACTAGAACACAAGGAAAACCCTAATTACAAAGTTGCTGCGACTGACGCAATTACGTCATGCATGTGAAAGCAATTACAATTCAGCTCGGGTAATGCATGGACAGATACAACGTGACTGAGTTACGTCAGCAAAGCGCATACCGTTACAGTTTGAACGTATTTTTACATTAACCCAATATTTTATAGTCTATTTACTCTAGAACCTTAGATAGGTTCACATACACACACACACACAGACATATATATATATATATATATATATATATATATATATATACATACCTCTAAGTTAGTGCATAAGTAGGGTACAGCTGCTACAGGAGTAGCAAAAAGGTAAGGTAAGGATACAAAAATCAGAAACCAAAGAAGCTAGATCACTTGGTGAGTTTTGAAGGTGCTGAGGCCAAACTCCATGACGATGGGGATGAAAAGGTGAAATTCATCGTGAGCAGCAACGGTAGATTGTGGTAAATAGGTCAGCAGTCATAGGAAGATTGAAAATAACCACTTGGCGTGTTCCTGAGGATGGCGAGTCCAATGGCGTCATCGAAATCAATCAGGGATGCGCGCGTAAGTTCCTTCGAGAGTAAAAAAAAAAACGGAAAATTTAGATAAAAATGTAAATAGTCAGAAAATGCTATAAAGTGATTTCGGGGGTTCTTGAAAGTGTGTAGTCCAATACAGTCATCAAAACATACACATGTGTTGCTCTACGGGAATAGCGAAATGATGAATGGGGTGAAAATAAATAATGTATACAAATGATAGAAAATCAACACTTGATGTGTTCCTTGCGTGCTGATAGCACACGCGGGTGTTTTAAAGCTATTGAGTTAAATGCCGCTATCGAAAGTCAACTAGGGTTCACGTGTGTGGTTCTTCGAAAGTACCAAAGGAGAGGTTTTGGAGTAAAATGCCGAATAACTCGCTAGAACATTATAACTCTGAGGGATTTTAGGGTCTCGAGGTCAATGCTGCCATAAAAAGTCAACTGGGATGCAAGTGTGTGGTTCTTCGGGAGTACCAAAGGAGAGGTTTTGGAGTAAAATATTAGATGCCGTAAACCACTCTATGGCATTATCACTCTGGGGGTTGTTAGGGTCTCAAGGTCAATGCTGCCATAAAAAGTCAACTGGGATGCAAGTGTGTGGTTCTTCGGGAGTACCAAAGGAGAGGTTTTGGAGTAAAATATTAGATGCCGTAAACCACTCTATGGCATTATCACTCTGGGGGTTGTTAGGGTCTCGAGGTCAATGCTGCCATAGAAAGTCAACTGGGATGCAAGTGTGTGGTTCTTCGGGAGTACCAAAGGAGAGGTTTTTGGAGTAAAATATTAGATGCCATAAACCTCGCTATGGCATTATCACTCTGAGGGTTTTTAGGGTCTTGAAGTCAATGCTGTCATCGTAAGTCAACTGGGATGCAAGTGTGTGGTTCTTCGGGAGTACCAAAGGAGAGGTTTTGGAGTAAAATATTAGGAGCCGTAAACCTCGCTATGGCATATCACTCTGGGGGTTTTTAGGGTCTTGAGGTCAATGCTGTCATCGAAAGTCAGCGGGGAAGTACAAGTGCTAATAGTAACAGATATTCTTTTTTTGATCTTTTGAAGTGTATCTTAATTAGATATATTATTATAAATTGATACATTTATCTTGTTCCCACTCTAGAGATGAATTTACAGAAATAGTTTTTGGGATTTACTCCAGGTTGATCGTTTGAATAAAAATGGTATTATTGATAATATTAAATTTAATCCTAAACGAGTTTTCACTGTATTGATACACTCCAGCCATATTCTTATTTCCTTGATTATTGTCCTCACAAATGTTCAGTGGACTTTTCAATTTATTAGATGTACAGTTACAATATTTTATAAAAGACAATTTGCAAATTCGAGCGTAAATTACAACTATAAAACGATCCATCCCTTTGTAAATAATTATTATTAGCAATAAAAACAAGTACCTCACTTGTCGTCACAAAATAACACTTACAAAAGTAAATAGACTGGATGAAGTAGTCCTTGATAATGCTAATAATACCTGATGTTTAATATTTATCACAGATATGCTTACGTTATACACACACACACACTCATATATATATATATATATATATATATATATATTGGTTATATTTAATTTAATTTTCACTATTTATTCCATCTTTTTGTTACCTCTATATTTTTAAGTTTTAGAAATATATTTCGTTATTCAGGCAATAGGCTAGTTCGACAATAGCGTAAGCTAGACCGATAGTCATTCTCTAATTAATAAAACTTTCGAGTACAAAGAAAAACAAATTAACAAAAAAAAGAATTAAACCACACTTCTCCAAAAACATTTTGCAAAATGGATATGTTACTTCTTTGAAGAAACTACTCTTTGCGATTTTCTGAAAACCCGTAAAGTAAGATTGGTGAAACACTAATCAAACATTAGGGGAAGCTAACTACCTCTGAAAATTTTTATTAGCAATCAATTTTCGTTCCAAAAAAATAATAAATTTTGGGTTAAAATTTAGCTTATCTACTAATATCTATATATTTTCTTTAAAAAAAGTAACTGTTTTTTTCAGGGTAACGATTAGTTAACAATTATATTCTTATTTACTACAATTGTTGAGTTACTTAGATATTCAAAGTATGAATTAATTTATATAATAAAATACAGCTAAATATATTTTCAAGCTATGCTAACATGCTTGGTAACATTTGTCACTGGTCTATATTCACTTTTTTAAACTAAAACTTACGACATCGAGTCACGTTGGGGGAAGCGGTTTGGTATTTGCGGTTCTAGTATTAGAGGAATCGTTGAAAAAGGGTATTATGCTTTCTTGTCATGAAATGTTTATAATGAAATTAATCTCTACAGATATATATATATATATATATATATATATATATATATATATATATAACGTAATATTTTTAATAATAATTGATTTTTTTATAATTTCTTTATAATAAAACAAAATTTAAAAATAATAAATTCTCTTTTTCATCCATTTTTAGTTTACTTCCATTATATTCTAAATTATTGTTATTTATTACTTTTGTGTTTTTATATAAAAACATTACATATATATATATATATATATATATATATATATATATATATATATATATATATATATATATATATATATATAATGCAGGGTTTTTAAGGGTCGCAAAGGCTGTCGAAATGTCTTTCGATGACGAACATATTGCTCAATATTTCTGGATTTAAATTCCAGAGAATTTGGTGAAACTGAGTGGAATGTATTTAGAGTATGAACAAGGTCCTACCATTTATCACGGAGGAATTTAATAAAGGCACGGATATTGCGTAATATGCCAAACTGTACTCACGAGACTGGGTATCACTCAAGTAAAACGTTCCCTGAAAATTGGATTCGAAAATTTGTAGTAGTCCTGAAGAATATATGTACCTAATGTATAGGTATCGGAGTATTGAATGTTTGTTGTAACTAACCCATTACAATTGTTAATTAGGCTAAATGTTATTTTGGTAGAAATGTTAATTTGTAAATCGATAGCGATTGTCTGTAAGATATTCAATTTAAATAAATAAGAATAAACTTTGAAAGCATATTCTTTGGCGGAAGATAGAGTACACAAAAATCCAATTCTGTAGATAAGCAGTACACACGTTGGTTTCCATTGAGTGTTATCTCAATGTTTTTAATTCATAATAGTTATTTTTAAAATGGAAAATTTATTGAACTACCTGTTGATGTTGAGATTTTAAATTAATACCACGAAAAGATTTTCTTTATACTCAAATGGGACTTTTTGACTAACGAATTGTATGGAAAACCTACTGATAAATGATCGCCATAAATGATTTTTGTCAGTATCTAGGTAGGCTGCTTAAAACAATTTGGCTAGGTGACAACGATTTTGTAGGAACGATCAACAAATATGTTTTTGTTTTGGGTTTTGGTAAATTTGTATATCTATTCTCCGGTTGGGTTCAACCTCACTTCATCTAATTATATTACATGAATGTTTTTTTTTAAAAAGTGCAATAATAATGTTTAAATATTATACCCCTCTAAATGAATTTTTTTCAAGTGTTGTATTTTTTTCTTCTATCCTATTATCGTTCAATAAATTTATATTTACAAGATATAAACTAAATATGTCTTTCTTATTATGTTACGCCATTAATTGCTAATTTTTAATATTTTCCATTGTTCGAGGAAATTTTTAAAGCTATTTATTTATGCCTACAAAAACAAAAACTAAATAAATAAACACAGATCATTATGACTGAACTGCTACCTGTGATATGTCTATGACACATCTGTGATTGTTGGGCGGGATGCATTGGGCGAATTGCAATTATTTATACTGCACGTTGCAGAGGGAGCTGTGTAGACTGACATTTTACTTCGATTAGAGGAAGGAGAGGAACTCCTTCCCGAAAATATTGTTTTATTTGGTACACGATTGTTGTTTATTCTTATTCTGCTCCATCCCTTACACAAGTGGGTCCGTTGATTGAATGTTGTACAACCCCACCCATCGCTGAAGGCAGCTACTCCAAATTCCCTAAACCTATACTGGAAAATGTTTTCCGCCGAGGTAAACATTTTGTTACTTCCTTTAGTTTTCAGATACACCAACAGATTGATCTATATAATTGATAAAACAGTTATAAGTTCAAAATCTTAAAACTATTTATGAGTTGTTAAGTTTGACATATTTACAATTTATATATTTGACAACACTATGTATAATCTGTAAGCAATACAATTCTATTCCTTATATATAGTTTTTAATAATACTTTCATTAATTGAGTGTTTTCTAATGATACTCGTGTCATCAACCCACAGTCAAGTAATAGGAAAATTCATTTCCTAAGTGAATGTAGGCATATAAAATAAGAATATAGACCATTAGTGTTAAAATATTTTCTCTTCAACGTGTTTAAAAGTTGCCAGGAAATATGTAGCTGCAAAAACGTTAAAATTGCTAATCATTCTTCTCTTATTATTTATATCTGTAAAGATAAAATTTTAAAGAGTTATACAAAGAAAAAAAATAGTTTTATAGTTTCCTGATGACAATAGTTGGCAATTACTAGCATTAAATTATCTTGGTATTTATATTGGTAATCATTATTTTACCATAGTAAATAAAATAAATTTACCTTTAACCATATAAAAAAGCATAGCTCTACCTTAGAGCATAGGGATATAAAGGTGTTTGTAAGTAATTAGAGAAAGATTATAGTATAAACTTGAATCTTGTCAACACTGAAATCTGTTTTCTTCAAATCTATTGATAAACAAATATTAAACAGTTATTCAAAATATATCATGAACCATCAATCAAGTCATATGACAAAAATTACACTAAAGCTATGGATTTACGGGTTCCATACACGACTCTTGTAACCCCTGGGTATACGTCTTTGACCTGCCTGTTATACCAGGCTCAAAACCCAAAACAATCAATTCTTGAGTCAAAAAGCCTTTTTTAATATTGAGTAAAACGTATCTGCCATCAAACAATTATATTTAGAATACAAATTTAGTATTTACTCTTACCTTTTTAAATGTCGTCTGCATTGGTGTGTTAAAACTGGTCCCTTGCTACATTTATACTGAATATTAATATCAATTTTCAATACAAATATTTTTTTTTATTCGTGTTTGTTATGTGTTGTTGTGTCTATTATTGCACATTTTTATTGCATGTGTTCCCAAGACCAAATTATGCAGAGAACATTTTACATTTTCCCCGTCAATATATAGGAAAAGGTTTGTCTTTACAAGAAGAGAAATCAATACCTTAAACCATTCTCATATAATTAGTAACGAAACTATTTCCATTCGTGTTAGGTGATTTGTAACCAAGAGCAAATTATTAAAAAACATGTGTCAATGTATTCGTGAAAAATTAGAAACAAATGATTGACAGAACATTAACTCAGAAAGTGTCTGGAATCTATCCGCTCCCTCAAGATCACAAGTTAATGCTATACATCTACAACCAGCATGTGAAGCCACAGCCTTAGCAAAACCTAGCTTTAGGAAGCCATGACTGCTTTATATTTACTGCTTTGGTTTCTAAGCAAATTGCAGTGGTTACTTTAAGTGACACAGTCGCGCCACTGTGACGTTACTCTTCCACTTTTAGTTCTTCTAGTTCTATTTCCAAGCATAACAGTTTTAAGAACTGCATAACTATAAGAAAAATATTGAACTGTAAGTGGTTTTATACCTACAATTCCAGCCACTTGTCACAAGGGAATTCGTTCAGTGTTAGTTTTGTATTCTACATTTATTTATCAACATCGATTTTTTATAATTTGGAATAACTATTAACTAATTTAGGTTAAACAACATTGAAAGCCTTGTTGTATAATTTTTTTAAATTTCTAGTAAACAATGAGACAACAAATGACGTCTTAAGTACATTGTTTAAGGATGTTAACGCTACAGTCGAAACGGTAGTCCCACTGTGTGTTTTATGGGATCGAGATGGAAATATTTTTTTCAGAAAAGCCCTTTTCCCTCAGGAAAAGTGAAATTGAAAATAATTACCCTATTCAAAGATCGTTGGGTTCTCCGTTCGTACCATCCCCTTACATATTTCATCCGAAATATCCAAATTCTATTTTCGTCTTCCCTTAGAAACGGTTATCTGACGGACCTCATATGTATCATTATCTCATAAAACATGCTTCCGGAAAGCATCACTTTTCACCTGGACACATTCTGTATTGTCTATGTTTTTAGCTCAAATACTTTCAATTACAACGCATGCGTTAGTTTCCAACGAGTTGAAGGTTTACGCAATAATACGTATTACAGCAATCAACAAGTTGGTCAATAAATAATGACATCGTTGAGGCGACAACATAACTTCTCAATAGAATACGAAGTTTTTCAGGTTGAGTATCTGGAACTTGTGACATTGATAAATGTTTCAACCCCCGTCATTCTTTTCAAAATCTCCTCTGAAAGCTACGTGTCAGATCTCAGTTTTCCCTATGTTTATAGATGAGATCATATCTCGGAATATCTGTTTTCTGGTCTTGGCAAAACACACTTTTAGTATCGAACACATTTTATAATCTTACGATTTAAAATATGTTACATTTCACATGTAACATAATATTTTTATGTGTTACAAAATTACCAAGACTAATAGAAATTCAATGTAGATACGTTTATTTAAACTGTCCGGTTTTAATAAAAATGTCGGGTTCCTCTTTGTGCACACTTTACATTGTATGAACACATTCTTAGAGTATCCATGTACTCACTGAAGATGAGGGCGTTGCATTGACAACAACATGTTTTCTTGTCTAGTATTCCTTTCGTTGGTAAATAAAGTCACAAGTAAATCATTATTCGATTATTATGGATAGATGATGCAATTTATAAAGTAAAACATAGCAAACGAAAATGACCTTGATTTACGTAAACAGTAACAAGAAACCGAATTTTTGTCTAGGAAGTTTCATAGGCGATAATCCAAAACTATGCCATCAGAAGAATGTAGTCATTGATTTTAAATGTAATTAATTAGATTTTAAATAAGTTTTTGTTTTCCTAATTATTGAATTTGTGAAATTACGGATGTGTAAAACTTTATCGTTTTATTGCAGTATAGCCAACACAAACGATAAAATGAAAATACTATTTTGTTTTAGGTCTTGCTTTATCAAAAAAAAAACTAAATAAAAATACAATTTCATCCATGAATTTTAAATGTCTGTAATGACCAATGTAGAGTCACTCAGTGTAAAAATTGCTCAGTAATTGGAAACATGTTTGCATAGTGGCTAGAATAAGCATTAATATTGAAAAATAAACCAATTGATTAATATTGGAACTAGTTAAATATATTATAATATATCAAAACACTCAGTGATCCACGTTTTCTAGATTTGCCATTTACAAATTATTTCACACGTTTTGTCAATACTAAAAACAGTGTAGTTCAATAGAGCGGGATACACGATGACAAGATGGGAACACTAGGATTTGCTGATATCATAGTTTTTCATCTAATACTTGATAGAAAATTTATTTATTTAGGTCATTATTTAAAACATACATACTCACTACACACTTCCAGCAAGACTGGAACACTTTTATCGTGATAGTTTATCATTAAGAAAAATGAAGATTTAAACATCAGTTACTAAAAAACACCCAAGAGAATGGATCATAATAGGAAAACAAATTTTGTTTTATTTAAACTTGAAAATAGAAAATGCTGTGGTAAACAAAAAACCAGAGAAGCAAAATGTTCAGAACAGATCCGCATAGCAGAACTGCAAATATTAGATCCAGTTATGAGTATAAACCGAATAATAATAATTCTTTAAATACTGAAACTTTTCTTGCATTTTAAAACGTTTATATGCAACATTTACTCCAGATTTTCTCCAACGAACTAGGCATATTAGAGGAAACCTTCATAATTTTGTCACCCTATGAATTTAAATTTAATTTTGGGTTTTCGGTGAGCCTTTTAATCAAATGTTACGATAACTCCTTCCCCGAATAGTTTTTTTTTAAATTATGTAAAAGTAAAGAAACTAAAACTATGCAAATTTTAAATATTATTAAATAGATTCAGCTGGCGTAAGAAAACGATGACACAATCTAAAGCCATGACATAGACCGATGAAACCACTTCCTCGAATATCGTAACGAATATACGATTCTGTCAACTCATTACAGTCAAGCAGAATGTGCTTGACTGTGGTGGTACCGCCACATAACTGACATAGTGGTGGATCCTCATGTCACATCAACCATCCATGTGTTAACAAAGAGTGACCGATGTGAAGACGAGTAACCACCTCTTCCTCCCTACGATTCGAACAAACAGATGACCTCCATTGTAGAACGGTATCTCTGATGTCCCTCAGCTGGTTTCCATTTACATTTTGCCATTCTTCATTCCAAACAGAGAATAGTGTAGGTTTAACATTGCATACAAAATCTCACGTTGTGCCGATGACACCATACTTGTAGCTAATTTTGCACCTTCATCTACTTTAGTGTTTCAGAATATTCCGCAGTGACCAGAGACACAAAGAAATGACACCTCGACATCTCGAAACTGGAGTCTGTATATTGAGCACAAGATATCTCCAAGTAATGGGTTTTTAGTGTGCATTTCCTGAATAGTCTGGAGGGCACTTTCGGGATCGGAATACACAAGATAATTAGATGTTGCGGACAGAATTGTTCTCAAACCTTGGAAAATGGCATAGAGTTCTGATGTAAAAACGCTACAGGCTGAGGGAAATCAATAGAAGTAGGTTTGCCCTTCCATATAAAATGCACATCCTATCCCATTGTCCAGTCTTCAACTGTCTGTGAATATGGTCACAGTATGTTGGTGAGTTATCTGTATCTGCAAAAATCCCTGACGATACATAAAGTCAGTAGTATGGTGTTTTAGGTGTCTGAACAATGAGATGTCAAAATTTGGCATTTGTATTATCCATGAAGCGATGTAGCACAGTGTTCGTACGAATATAGGCGGATTTTCTAAATTTAGGTTACTAATAATGCTCAACCTTATTCCGAAGGTAGTTGTCCTACGTTGACGCGCATCGTAATGATCCTCGAGGTAGTTATCAAAAGCTGCTTTGAATGCCGTATGTTTAGGTTTACTTCAAAGACCAGTGTAATATGAAATTTGAAACATTTGACGTCGCATTGAGAGAGATGGTTCCCCAGCTTCAACGAGCAGGCTGGAGATTGGGCTTGATCTAAAACCACCAGTAGAAAGTCTAAGGCCAGAGTTAATATTGAATCAAGTAGTTTCAGAATCGTAGGTCGAGCAGATGAATAGCCTATTCAGCCGTAATCAATTAAGTCGTAATCTTACGACACGGCGCGATAAAAACGGAGCATACATGTTCTGTCTGCTCCCCAATTGGTACCACTAATAACTCTAAACATATCCAATATCTTACTGCACTGGGTTCTTAAACCATGCAGATACGGATTCCATGAAAGGTCTTTATGCAATAAAAGACCCAAAAATGTCACATTACCCGCGTTCTGAAGCCGCGTACCATCAAGAGAAAGGATAGGTTCCTGGTGTTGCCTACGACGATTAAATGCTATACACTGAAACTTCGAAGATGAAAACATGAAGCCCGGTTATTTGGTCTATTCCTGCAAATTAATAATGACTAATTGAAGGGACCTTTCCTCTGTTACCATACTTCTAACAGCCACATATATAAAAATCTTTAACAAATAAGGCACAGTGGACCGGAGACTGTAGATTTGAAGTGACACTGTTAATGGTAACGCAAACAGTGTCACACTCAGAACGCCACCTCGTGGGACAATATTGTCTAGTTTGTAGCGATTATAACATGTGCCTCTAAGACGTATACGGAAAGCCCTGTTATTTAAACAATTCTGTATACAAGATAGAATGTTACCGCGAATACCCCATGATTTCAAAACGTTCAACATTCCTCTTCTCCATGCCATACCATATGCCTTCTCAAGATGAAAGAAAACCGCACGAATAATTTACTTCAATTGAACAATAACGTACTGTGTAGTGAGATGAAATGGAGGGGAACGTACTTTACTTACTTTATCCAACGCCTGACCTTGGTAACTCGACCATTTGGCATCGTGCAGACCAGTAGAGCTTGGACAGTCTGGTTTTTGGGTAGCTATTGTATGCTTCGAGCTGTGGGCAGGCAGGAAGTTGATCTCCATCCATCTTTCGTGTTTAGCACAATGGGCACCGATCCGTGTCCGACAGCCCAATGCGATGAAGGTGCGCCTGAAGGTAGTCGTGTCCCGTGGTTAGACGGAACAGCGCAACACTGATAGGTCGAGGCAGGGTTTTTGGAATGGGGTTGGTGCAAAGTTCTTGCCATCTCTTTCCATCAGCCAGGTTTTCTTGTGATGTTTTCATGTACGTCTTAGCTGCTTCGTGAATCCTGGTGTAAGCAGAGCCTAGTGATATTTTGATTTGCAGCGATCAACTTCAACCCCCATTGAGGGAAACGTTTAACTAATGAATATTTATTCTTTGAACCCAAAATCATCTGAAAATTGCTTTTCTCAATTGACAAAATCTCTTGATTTATTTTCTTTTTACCGATTTGAATAAAGGTCATATTATCACTGAGAATTGGTAGACACATCGGGCAACTACTTTCCTCGCATTATTTATGTCCTTCCACCTGACCTCTGTGGTTCCCTATATATATTCGTCTATATTTATTGTCACCCGTAATCATACGTTTACATCTTCTAATGAAATCTTTTCAAATTTTTATGAAATATATATCCACACAGTTATGGGTCTATAATAATTTTAATAATAAGTAGTTTAAAGTACATAAGCAACACTAGTTTGAACGTGCTTGTTTTGGTCCTAAGTGGTTCTAAAATTACACTAAGTTCAAATCGTGTTGCTAACAAGGTCATTACTCTACATATATAGACAGATAGGCTGTAATAGCTTCTTTCATTATGCGTAGGTATATATATATATATATATATATATACAATTAAATGACACTTTCATAGTAAAGATTATTGGGGTTAAACATTTTTAATCACAAAGTGAAGTTATTAAAAGAGGTTTAAGGGAATTAATTAATTAGTCAATGTGGAAAGTGAGATAGGGAGTCGTTTAGTGTGAAGAAAATAGTAAAGAGAAACGAGTCAAGTAACTACCGAACAATTTTCGAGGTTCTGCGAGCGAGAAGGCGGGTCCAAGAATATCATCATGCCACTCGTAACCGTCCAAGGATAACTACGCAGGTTCACTTAGCTACAGATATAAATTAAATAATTTTTTAAATATTGTAGTAACTAATTTACATATCAGCTAATCCGCAAAACATCTTTTCGAAATTTAATTATTCAGTATTTGTTGACAATAACCAATTGTGAAACTTTCATTTATGAATCATCAAGAGGTTAGAGTAACATTACACGACCCAGAGTAAAAAATAACTAAATTGTACATTCAAGTGCGAATTAATTTAGATTTGAGTTCAGCTAGGTATCTAATGTGTAGAGGAAATTCTTTCTGTCTGCTATAATAATTTTTTAGTTGTTTGTAAACATTTTTTTAAAAAGGCAACCGTTTGTTTGGTAGTTATTTAGATATGGGAATAAATCGTTGTAACCCACATTTTTTACGTTTGACGCTCAATAACTAAGTGAAATGTATTTATTCTAAAACAGTTTTTACTCTGTGTAGTGAAAATGTTTTCAGGTGAACACACACACACACACAAACTCTTATATATATATATATATATATATATATATATATATATATATATATATTCAGGTATATATACGGTTTTTATTACAGTTTTTGTTTCTTCCGACAAGCAATATGCAATCCCTTTTTGCCTTCCTGCATTTGTGATTTAAAAAAAGACTTAAAACCATTACTAAACTAATTTATCTATATTGCTGTATTATTGCAACATATACATAAAATACTAATGGCCTATTCTAATTTCAAAACTTGGTGGTTATCTTAGTGTATTACACAAAATGAATATTTCTTAAAACGATTGCTGATCATAAACAAGATTTAGGCTTAGCTGTGAGTAGTGATAAATAGTTAAATAGTAATCAGACGTACTCAATCTCACGGTATATATATATATATATATATATATATATATATATATATATATATAAACATTTATATATGCAAAGATATATTGTGATTTTAACTAGCTGTTTTACCAGATAATGTGATAATAGCAATCCATACACTCTACATGCAGAGGGACACTCTTGACCTGTTTGCAGTGGTAGCATTTTAGTTCTGTGAGGCATTGGTAGAGAGACGAGACGGTTTTTTAAGAGTCGGTTTCAACGGCATCTTCGTTCAAAATTTAGAAGTAAAATGACGTAAATTTGATTTTTAATTTCAAAACTTGTTGTTATCATATTGTGTTACACAAAATGAATATTTCTTAAAACGATTGCTGATCCTAAACAAGATTTAGGCTTAGTTTTGAGTAGTGGTAAAAGTTAAATAGTAATCTAGTAATCAGACGTACTCAAACTCACGATATATATATATATATATATATATATATATATATATGCATAGATATATTGTGATTTTAACCAGCTGTTTTAACAGATGATGTGATAAAAGCTATCCATACGCACTACTTGCAGAGGGACACTCTAGACCTGTTTGCTTTGATAGCTATTTAGTTCTGTGAGGCATTTTTAGAGAGACGAAATGGTTTTTTAAGGGACTCTTTACGGTATCGTCGTTTAAGTTTTAGAAGTAAAGTGACGTAATAATGACCTCCTTTATTTGTAAGTGGGCGAAATCTGTTTTTGCAGTAATTCAAGATAATCCAGAGGACTTGTGACGTCACGCACAGCCGATACATTTTTTACTTATAGAGATGTCACGGAGGGAAAAGCAAGCTTTACGTGCAAAGAGACAGTAGTATATTTAATAGTGTACGAACTCTGTACCGTAGTTATTGTAATTAAAAACGACCTAATTTGTCGGACACGTAATTTCATCCCAAACGTCTTGAAATTGCATCAACCTTGATAGAGAATAGGATTTCATTAGTTGAGAGAAATGATTAGGCTGAGACATTTTTCCAATCAAGACCTTGAGTTATTCGATATAATTTGCAGTCTTATGTTTAGAAATTAATTTAAGTTATGTAAACAATTGTAAAATGTGTATATAATAACTCAGAATACTTTATCATATTTATAGAGCGAAAATATCTTAGCAGTAAATAATTATGTATATATTTGTATATGTGTGTGCGTGAGCAAATCTTGACTATTACACTTCTTAAATTCAATATTAGGTATTCATTGGAAATTTCAAGAAAATGGCAATAAATTATCCTTGTTGAATATATACCTATATAATTATTTCTGTATAAATAATTCATGGAATTGGAAAGTATGTTTAGAATATTTAGCTGTGTTTGAGTTTTTTCCCGGGCAAACACCAAATGCTGTGATCATTGCCAAGTTACAATTACAACAGACATTAGACTTGCTATGTACAAACATTTATTCTATTGATCACCAATTAGAATAATATCTTGATGATGTTTATTTACAGTCCTAATTTGTAGATAACTGATTATAAATAGGGGTAGTAGCATGAAGTATATATGCTGCCAGTAGTTGGAACACACTAAAAAATAAAATGTATTATTATAGAGTAAAGGGAGTAGACTAGTAAATTATATTTCAAATATCGGAAAGGATAAATTAATTAAAATTCTACCATATTGTATCAAATTGCTCAGTAAACATTCAAAGCGAATTAACATGGTGCTAGAATCGTATATATAAGACTACCTAAATATTAGTATACCACTAACTAAATATAGTAAATTGATAATTGTACGTATAAAAAGCTGTGGCGTAGTGTTTAATATAAATAAATTATACCTCTATACCACGAATGAATGTTTCTTTTATTTAAAACCTTATCTACATTTCCATCACATAGCAATAATCGTCAGAGAAACACAAATATTTTATTGTATTTTTATTTTAAATTACCTCTGAAGATGATTGCTAAGCAATCGAAGTGTACATAAGGTTTTAAATAAAATAAAAAGTTATTTGTGGCATAGAGGTTTCATTTATTTCAATTTTTGTAAATTGAATTTATTCATGATTAAGCTTGTTTACACAATAAAATAATTGTACACTTATTTTAGTAGGTCAATTATTATAAAGTATGGTTTATTTGTAACAATGACATCGATTTAAGAAATGTTAAAAACACGTTAGAGCATTTTGTTAGGATTAAATACAGTGTTTTGCCGAAGAAACAAATAAAGAAAATGAATTAAATATTTTCTGTAAATAAATTAAGATCTTAAAATAAAAAATTACATGCCAATCAATTATGTTTTAATATATTTCTGTGTACTTTTCTGTCTTTTACGTTAATTTGATTTAAAACATAATTTTCGGGTAATATACGAAGAATATATTTGATTTAATGTAATTCTGTCTACGGACACTAGGTGTATCAAAACATTTCGTGTTATGTTCTCAATTTCAGTTTCTCAGGTCTAGTACTTTATAAGACGTTTTATTGTTGTTGCTAAATATATTAAAAATATATATTATATTAATAATATATAGATATTATCAAAATTGCATACAAAACTAATAACAAAATAATAAACATAATAAATAACAATAATAAAACAAGTAATATGCATGAAAAAGGAGGTGTTTATAAATTAGAATGCAAAAATTGTAATAAAGCTTATATAGGTCAAACAAAGAAAAAATTAAAAGAAAGATATAAAGAACATTTAAATGCCTACATTAATTCAGAAATATATAAATCAAATTTCGCAAATCATTGTATTAATAATAAGCACCAATTTCCAAATATAGAAAATATGAGACTTATAAAAGAAATTAATATGGGATTAAGAATGAATATATATGAAGCATTCGAAATATATAAACACAATAATAATAACAAATTAATAAAAGAACAAATACAAATACATTCTAAATTGGATACTATATTCAATGTCTATAATGTTACAGCAACAAAATAAATTTGGCAATTTGTATAAATTTAGCAACAATTATATTTCTAAATAAACATATGCTTTAGGCCTATAGCTTACATTATTGTAAATTTCATTCCTGATGATGTTGGTACTGTTTGCCAACGAAAAGCTTTGGATATAAAATAATAAATATTCTTGTATTTGAATAACCTGTGTTGTTTTAAATTATTAAACAAGAAAACGTATTATATATATATATACAGAACATAGGTCAAAATACAAATACAAGAATTAAAATTGAATTAAAAATTCAAAGCATCGATGATACATCATCAGGAATGTAATGAATATTCTCTGATGAATATTCCTGATGATGTTGGTACTGTTAGCCAACGAAAAGCTTTGAATTGTAAATTCAATTATATTTCTTGAATTTGTATTTTGACTTATGTTCTTTATTAATACACAAGAATACATATTACGATATATATATATATATATATATATATATATATATATATATATATTATAAAAGAAATATATTAGTTACATCCTTTTTCAACAGAGAGAGGTGAATACAATTAGCGTAGTATATACTAAATAAATTTGTTATCCATGCTATTATTAGTAATAAGGGTTAAATTCTAAGTTTGTTTATGAGATTAGAAAAATGTGTTTAATCATATATGAAATTTCGTCAGTGCAAAAGGTGTTGGGCAGGCCAGCTTTAGGTTTCAGAAATAGGATTTATCTTATGTAGAAGTCGTTGGAATATGTAGACTATGACAATGCAAATTGTATAAGTAATATTATTTTGCAGTGTTCCTCAATAAACCCACACAGAGATTATCCTTGAGAAGTGTGTGTGTGCAAGATTATTATGTGAATTTAAGGAGGATATTTACAGTTAACCTATATTAAGATCGTAACATTATTATAGAGAGATATAACTTCAAACATTACATTTTTTGTTGTAAATTTGTATTTATATAAAATACAGATCTCTAAAAGACGGGCCATGCACATTTTTAAAATGGTTGTAAATGTTTTACTCTAATTTAAGGCATGTGATTATTTCATACAAATTTGTAGAGTATATTGCGCATGGTCTCGAGGTAGCCTTATGCCTAGAACCTTTGCCATAAATCTAAAATCCCCAAACGGCAATAAACTAGACATTAGTGGGTTTTCCAATGAAGTTCAGTGGGAGTAGCCTATATAGCAGAAGGGGGCACAGGTCCCGGCAAGTAATAGGTTCATCTGACTAGAGCATCAGCGAGCACGGCGCAGAGATTACAGCCGGCCGCAGAACCAGTCCTAGTAAACATTTCTTCTAATACACTGTCAAGGCTCAAGCATTTCTTTCAATCAAGGGACAACACAGAGGTATAACATTCCCAATAATATATACCCATTTGAAGCCCAATAATATAAATACCCTCGCAAAACTTTCTATATGTAGAAAATATTCAAATAATAACAATATAATTTTTAAATTTTCAAGACAACAAAGATACAGTGTCTGTTTTTATGTAAGGAATTTATGTGATTACATAAACATAAAGAAATAGTGACTATTGTATTCACATTTTACACTATTTCCAATGATACTGCTTTACGGAGTTCACCTCCTTTTTTCCAACCTCTATTACCCTTGGATATCATAATATTTTATTCGGCTTTATATTACAGAAATTATTATTAGTTCTAAAATTTTGGCGGTTTTTGTATTCCCTGAAATAGTTCTTAGCTTGACTTTAGAAAGGAAAACTGTTCCAACGTTTAAAATTTTTGCATATTTAACATTTGTTATGCTATATATTTTATTGATTAAGGATACGATTTACAATCTTTCTTTTAACTACTCCCAATTTTTAGTAGGTTCAAGGAATATATAAGCGATCAGGATATACCAACTTTCAAGTTGCACAAGCAGAATGCTCACAATGTAACTTCTTCTTGGGAATCTCGTCTGAGCCATTTCTCTTTTTACAAATAAAAGATTTTATTTTGTTCATGTATTCATAGCTTACGACCTTGTATTACCTTTTAGCTGGACTAAAAACTTATAAGTTGACAAAAAACCTATAAAGAAGTTTTCTTCGAAAAACATTCTCAAACTTTACCAAATAATTAATAACATCTGGCTTGGAATTTTACCCGGGGATAATAAACAGACTGAGCGCCCTAGAGTTTGATTTTACAGCTCACGAAAAGCAGGTTTCACCATAATGAATCTAGAAGGGAAATTTTGCAATCTCGAAAGTTTGGAAAATATAGAATCTTTTTATTTTTAATGTAATTCAATCCTGCTAGAAGTTTTTGGTTTCCTTAAAAGTTAAAATGTTATTACATTTGTCTGCAGTCTGTGACCTAATTATCGAAATAAGTATATTCATAAATAAAGGAAAATGCGTCATATTTAATTAAATGGAAATTACAACACTCTCTTACCTCAGTCTGTCAATGTTTCTCTTCATTACCCTTTTATTTAATCTCTTCTAGACGATAAAAAGTTTAACTTCAGACAATTCAATCGTCGTGCAACAGGCATGTATTTCTATATATTTAGGGGAAGGACTGTGGATTGTAAAAGTAAATATAAGTTCCCTCACACTGCTAAGAGTAAGTTAAATCTCCCCTACATCCTCGCTAAGCTGCCAAAATGCAATCAAAAACCACTTTTTATACACTATATTTACTATATAATTAAATTTACTAGTGTAATTAGATTTGCCATGTATTACATTACTTTTTAGTAAAACAAAGTTGCAAAACCATGGAAGGGATATCAACCGGGACCAAACAAATGCTGTTTACATCAATTACATTGTACTTCAATGGTAATTGAAACATGATTCCGCTAATTTGGCAGCAAAGATTTCCATAAATTTGTTAATTTTTAGTGTAATCAAACTCTTAGTTGTTGGAAATCAGTGAAATTCTAAACTTATGTTTTCATTTTTCTATATTTATTTCGCTAACGGAATATTGGTATTTGAAAACCAGCTACAACACTCTAGAGTTTCGAACCTGAGGTGATATTTTTATTTACTTTGTCGTTTAAATGCAAGGCTCAGCCATTTAGCATGATTATATCCTGCTCAATAACATGCCAGTAATCTATTTTACTTTACCTAATTCTTAAGCAAGACTTTGCTCATGCGAAACAAAATTTCACATATAATTTGAAAACCACTCACATATTATCAAAATGTTTTCACTTCAATGCTTACCAAATTTAAACCGGAAAATTAAGAACGTTTTTGTTAATTATTATATTCTAGTAGGTTTGGACTGACTTTAATATAAGAATATCTCACAGTCCTTCATAAAGGAAAAAATTAACCGCTTCTATAGTAACTGCAAGTGGAATATATATAGTCAAGGGTTTTAGTATAAATCTATTCACTCAAGAGGTTTAACACAGCTATGCTTTCTATTTCTAGATATAAAAATTACGTAGTTCTAAATAAGACAGTCCATTCATTGGAGAAATTTTTTTATTTCTGCTTTTTTTTTGTAAACTATCAATTACATTTAATTTTCCCACTAGCAGCATATTGGACTACACATCTTTGGACATGACTAATTAAGGAATGGAGAGGATCATTTGCCAATGACCAATTTACCAAAAATATTATTAGGTGTTATACATTTATATCTAAATATTATATTAGTTGCTTTTATCAATTTTATTCAACAAACAAATCTAATAGATTTATTTAAAAGAAAATTAAATAATAGTTTGTATTTTGTTTTTAATTTCGATTTTTGAAAGCTATGCAAATGCCATAAAAACTGTAATATAATAGAATATATCTCAATATCCTTAAGTACAGGCTTAAGCAGGCCTTAGAGTACAACTTTACATTCATATTGTATTCTATTTAATATCTGAAACCGCCTTCTATTAAGAATAAAACGAGTATGTTTTTATTATATTCTTTTTTCTTAGGCTAGATTTTTGTTATTTTTCTTTCTATCTTCGCTCAACTCAAACTTCTAACCACATCATTTCAAAGTGATGTATTTTAAGACAATTTCAGCAAACACGTTTTAAAAATATACATAGACGTTTCAGTCAATGTAGTATTATTTTCGATTGTTTTAACAGGAACAACTAAAAATGATTTAAAACGAAATCCTTTCCTATTTCTCTAACAGACATTGTTATTTTTATTGTGAACTTTTTTTCAAACAATGACTACGAACAAATATAATCCCTGTGTAACCCTAAAAACCAGTTTTAAAATAAAAAGCATTTAGACAATCACTAAATGAATGTTTTTTCAGGAATTAATGTCAATTAGGTAATGGACGACAGTGACAGCCTTCATATTTACAACTGGGTTACCCTGTGTAATTGGATTTCAGACTGTACTCGGGATTTCGTATCGCATTTAAATAGCGTAGCGTTTACTTTGTTTCTCGTTTTTTAACTGAAATTTTTATTGTATTTATATATGTTAAATATATACATTTTATATATATTTATATATATGTGTTATATATATATATATGTATATATATATATATATATATATATATATATATATATATATATATATATATATATATATATATATATATATAGAATATCAAATGTGTTTTCCTGTTAGAATATTTTTAAGATCAAATAATACACACAAATACAGGAATATTTAATTTATTGAACAATAAACTCAAAGCTTTTCGTTGGTTTACATTACCAACATCTTCAATTTATTGTTCAATAAATTAAATATTCCTGTATTTGTGTGTATTATTTGATCTTAAAAATATATATATATATATATATATATATATATATATATATATATATATATATATCAAAGGCTAATGTTAAGAAATGTTTAAAACCATGTCTTTATTAGCATTTACTTTAGTATAAATTTAAATGATGACACATATAGATGTGTGAAATTAGAATCGACAAAAGTATGAATCTTTTGAAACGGAAAACCCGTATAAAATATAAGGGTTATTATTGTTGCTAATTAAATTTTTTGCTAATATATATATATATATATATATATATATATATATATATATATATATATATATTTATTTATTTATTATATATTTTATAAACTGATATATATATATATATATATTTGTATATATATATATATTTATATATACATATATATATATTTTTATTTATATATATATATATATTTATATATATATATATATATATATATATATATATATATTTGATTGAATTTTTGTATGTATATATGTACGCGTCTTTTGTATTACTAAATCACTGGTCAAATCACTATAAAATTTAGGGAAAATGTTGAATATATTCCTGGGAAGGTTTCTGACATGATAAGTTTGAGGGGGTAACCAGGAGGACACAGAGCACAGGGGGCACGTGACCCGCAAAAAAATATTCTTAGCGGAAAAATAATAACTTAATTAACGGCGCTAGGTTTTTGCAAAACCGCATCCTGACAACACGATAGCGTTTCTCAACATGCAATTATTAAGTGCTAAAATAGAAGAAGAAAATATGTTTTTCTATCTTATATTATGTTTAGACATATCATGTTTCAAATATTGGTTGCTGACCAACGGTCCAAAGTGTAAGTAATTTTCTACAATTTAATATATAGAAAATAACTATATAAATGCAATTGTAGATTTATTTATGTATAGGACAAACAAGTATGTTAAAAAATACATTTTTGTATATATGCTTGGTTTAGATTCCCGACTTGGTATCTTCATGTTCTATTCGCTTATTTCCTAATGTGTCCTATTGGTGTTACCTTTTTATGCGTTTTATTGTTCTCTATTTTGTAATAATTTATCCCTCGTCTGACGGTTTTTAGTTAGTATTTATACATTTTTTATTTGATTGTAATTAACAATCGATTATCTTGCTGGTGTTTGCTTTTTCATTAAATTTACTTGCTTATAACCCTATATTTCTGTAAGTGTCTAGTTTTCTCAATTCATAATTAACTCATTGACGTTCAACTGCAAATTAAATAATATTTCCTAAATTTTGCATGTATTTAGTTTATAAACTTGAATTATTAAACTATTTTTTTGCTGACAAACTGAACTATTTAAATACATTCAAGTTTTCGGTCCACATTTCTTTAGTTACAGCAATTACGCATTCTTTGATAATTTCTCCATCGGTGAATGATTTTCCAGGCTTAGCCAGGTTTACACGATGCCTATCGAAGAGACAATTGTCGGTGCCAGTTGTCAAGACAACTCGGGCTAGTTGCCTGAATGTGTGAGGCCAATTCAATCGATTGAGAATTTGTTCAAACGGCGAAACTATTGCAACGGCAGTTGGTGACGAAAAAGGAGTGCTTATCATCTGTTATGTTTCGTGAAGAGTTAAAAGTAATGAGTGAGGATCTTTGTCAGGTATTTATAGCTGAGGCTTGTGAAGTGCTCGAGAAAGAGTTAAATAAGAAAAGGGAGTAGTGAAGAAATTACCTTTTGAAAAAAAAACAGTCAAGGAGCGCCATCAGAAATGATAAAAGAATTAGGAATGGAGGATGCATTGGGGTATAAAGCATGTTTAAGGACGAGTCCGGAGAGTTTTGCCGATTTATTGCCGCTTGTTGAAAGTAAAATATCTAATCATGACACTATAATGAAGAATGCCTCCTAAGTCAAAATTAGTAACAACAATGTCATTTCCTGCTACAGGAAATAGAGAAGAATACGGTCTTGATAGAGTGGTGGGGGACGCCACTGCGTCAAGTGGGGGGGGGGGGATCAGTCAATTGTCCTCTGTCTACTCCTGGAGACAATCGAATATCAGGACAACTCGCAGGGCAGTTGCCACACCGAATTGGCCAGAGTTTTGTACACGTAGCCAATAATTTCCTGCCAGTAAGTTGTCATCTGACAATTGTCTCTTCAACTGGCATCATGAAATATCATGGCAACTTTGTATATCAAGAGCCACATGAAAACTGCCTCTATTAGCAGCCTCTTGTTTAGTATTGAGTTTCCTAAACGTGGATTGCTCTGATACTGTAATCTAGTAGATATGCATAGACCCAATGCAGTTCAACATAATTTTGATTGAGCTAGCGTCCTAGCGTATGATCCCTAAGAGCAAGTATTCGGGACTAGTCTAGATCTAGAAATTATAGATACTGGCAGGAGAATTAAAAGGGTGTTTGCCCCGGAAATTCACAGAAGTAATCAATATAGCCTCGTGGTCTAGTATCTAGAGACAATTGTGTTTACTGTCTCCCAGCACAACTAAAAAGCACATTCCTTCGCAGACTCTCTAGATAACAGCAGTGTTCAAAAAATTTTGGAGGTGAATAAAACATCGTAAACAAATGTATTTACACAAGAATGTAAAGCTGAAGCTTTTAGTTTCAGATTTTTATTATTACATCACACGTTTTTAGAAAATGGGAGAGTAGTTTAGCTCTAATCTGTAGGGAAGAATAAGTTACTACTAAATATCTCTTATGGCAGATTATAAGCGGAAAAATTTGCAGGTTAAAAAACAGTACGCGAATAATTCGTTTAGTTAAAATCGAATTCATCATTTTAAAACAATTCAATTGGATTGTAAAATCACTTATTTTTGTTTAAAAGAATAATCTTTTTCTACATAGCATAGTTACATTGTCATATATTGTATAGGTAAGTTATGTATTGCAGGAAACTTGAGTGATCAAATTTGAATAGAATGTGATTTGTATTTTAATTATATCTTTTCCCAGCTAATAGAATTAAATATTGGTTAGTGAGTTTAGGAAACCCCACCAGTAAGAATCAACCCATCTTCACGTTTCTTCTGAAACCGCAAACAAATGTGTTTATAGAAATGTAATGTCTTTTGTTTGCATTTTCATTAATACTGCTAAAATGTTCAATTGTTATTTTGTGGACTTAATTCTTGCTATTTTTCTCTAATTTTTCTTCTTCATAATAATTTTCTCATCTGTACAATATTGAAAAAAAACCTTTTTTTATATTTTTTTAAGAAAACTGCTTTAAAACAAGTAATATATGTTAAAGTCTAGTATGCAAATATTTTTAAAACATAATATAATCGAAAGAAAAATATACAAGGAAAGGCTTTTAAGTATGTTGTTGGTTCTAACTGCATTTTCTATAATTTTAGGATTCATTTTCAGTAATTCTGTAAGCGAGCGAATGAAAAATCGAAGATTGAAGTATAAGAACAATTTTAGTCAACGTTAATGCTTCCTTTAGATCCTTAGACACTCTGTGTCTTACAGAGCGTCGTGGCGGGAATAAATTACGCAGGAGATAAACAAGGTTCTCCTCGGTGAGCAAGGAGACATGTTTTGCAGATTTACAAGATTAGTGTAAATATGGAGAAATAACATTTTAGATGGGTAATTGTTTTGATTTGGAGGAAATGAGATATCAAAACGTTTTAGAAACCCCATTTTTGGAAGCTGTAACAATATTTATTGTAATTTGTTTTAAAGTAATTGTAGATTACTATTTCCTGTTTAGCTCCAATTATTACTTCTGGTAACAAAATGCAAAATAAATTCGAGTACTTTCTGGAATATCACATATGTTTAAGGTAATTATTTTTAAAGTTAGCCTATATTTACAGACAAACTCACCATTTACATTGGAATTTTCAACTTACAAATGTAGGTTAGCCTATATAATTTATAATGAGCTACTTTGTTTAACGCCATATACCATTATATGGAAAAAAGCTTTCAATGTGTTTTGAACAGAACACACACACACACACACACACACACAACACATAAAACATACACACACACATTCGCACGTGCGCGCCTTTAGAGAATTTTGTATAATCGGGTGATAAATGTTACAAAACCTTGGGTGAAAAAAGATGACAATATATTTAGGGTAAAAAAGAAGCTGTCACTCTTGGCAGTGGTGATAACATCCACCCCTTCCTTCGAGGGATTTTTATATCTCTCGTTATTTTGTCAACATGTCAAGCGCTGTTAGCGCTGTAGTTTGTAGTCTACTTTTGTTTCCTTCCCATTTTTTATTTTAACTTTTCAATTTAATGACCTATTTGTAAACCTTGACAAACTCACTCATCGAAGTTAAAAATAAACTTTAAAAGCTTGCGTATCTTTTTCAATTTAACCTCCCAATAAACATCTAAAGCAGTACCGAATAATTTGTGTATTCATTTTAACGTTAGAAAATTGAAATATGTTTACCAGCTACAGTTATCAAAAGTGGTATTCATATCAATACTGTCCTTATAAAAGAAATGTACGAAAAACATAGACTATTAGATTTGAACTGTGATAACCCAGATAAAAACATTTGCAAAGAGGGAGAATCCGATTGGCACCAACAATAAGATATACGTATTTGTGCTTCACAAAACAATTGTACTGGATTCTGATAGTTCAAATAATATAAAGTGTAAAGGTCCAATCGATTTGAAATATTTTCAGTAGCCTAAGTTCAAACATTGCAGCTGAAACTAAAATAGACACTAAAGTTTAGAGAAGGTTCTTACTTGCAGAAAGCCATTTACGACCTAAAATCCACAAAACGTAAAAGGCTGGTATTTAAAAATAACAGTAAGTATAATTAAAATATTTTCAGTAGCCTAAGCTCAAACATTTCAGCTGAAACTAATATAGACACTAAAGTTTAGAGAAGGTTCTTACTTGCAGGAAGCCATTTACGACCTAAAATCCACAAAACGTAAAAGGCTGGTATTTAAAAATAACAGTAAGTATAATTAAAATATTTTCAGTAGCCTAAGTTCAAACATTGCAGCTGAAACTAATATAGACACTAAAGTTTAGAGAAGGTTCTTACTTGCAGAAAGCCATTTACGACCTAAAATCCACAAAACGTAAAAGGCTGGTATTTAAAAATAACAGTAAGTATAATTAAAATAATTTCAGTAGCCTAAGTTCAAACATTGCAGCTGAAACTAATATAGACACTAAAGTTTAGAGAAGGTTCTTACTTGCAGAAAGCCATTTACGACCTAAAATCCACAAAACGTAAAAGGCTGGTATTTAAAAATAACATTAAGTATAATTAAAATATTTGTAAGCTAGCAGTTAACAACGGAGCTGTAAAACATTTTAAAAATGAGTAAGTTAGAATTGTGTAAACTCATTGCTCATTGGTCGTGGAATTTTGAACTGTAACTGCAAGACACGTTTGAACGTTAACAGTTTATGTTTTTACAATTAATGCCGTTTTGCGGCCCAGTAAAGGAAGGCTTTAGTTTTATTCAACAAAATTGTAGCCTATTCTAAGTTTCATTGTCTTAAAGTATTAATTAGTTATAGTTAGGATAAAAGTTAATTTATTTCGTAATACTTATCACGCGAATAAAACGTGCAGTCATATTGTAATAACATTGTAAGTGTTTGAGGGTTTACGTCGATGGGGCTCAACTCTTAGGCTTACGCGAGAGCCGAGAAAGGATAGACTCTTGGAAACGTCGCAGATCGAGGAAAAAAACCAACCACTATTCTGGAATTAGCGCCTGGAACAACCGCTCAACGCAATACAAGTACGCAATCCAAGAGACCTATCTGGTGCGGAACTTTCTCATATGAGATTTTCTATATGAATATATTTCTAGTCTCGCATCTGTTAACTATAAAGCATGACGCCAATGCGAACATATGACTATTTATAGTACTTTACTTTATCCAATGAAAGATCTTGGAATTTCCGCCATTCTCCTCCTAGCCTCCAGTACAGACAATGCTAGCTTCGGTCTTCCACATCTGTGCAATTCCGAAGATATGGAGCATATATCCTTTGACAGTTGCATAAAGGGCAAATATCTGAGGCTGCTAATCCTATTCTATATAGGTGGGCTTGCAGATAGTCATGGCCCGTAAGCATTCTGAATCTGGCAACCGCTTCCACTCTAGGTAGGCTATGTGGTATCAGGACTGATAGCGCCAGGTCCTTCCATATCTTTCCAGCGCTCTTCGTTTTGGCTTTCCATTATTTTTTTTTATGTTTTTGTTTTTTTATTGATTGTAAATTAAATCAGGACTATTTATAAATAGTATAGGATAATTTTGAAATTGTTTTATTACTTTCATAAAAATAATTATATAACTCCACTTGAATACGCATGTAGATTTTATGCATAGAAAGAGCCTCAAGTATTCTATTATAAATCCTAGCTCATATCAAACTCGCCAAAGTTATTTTAGCCAATAGTATATAGGAGTTGTAGTGTAGAGCTATAAATCCTAGTACGGTGTTCTATTTGAGGAAAAGTGTTACATTTGAAAATAATGATACTAGCTGTCAATCCCTACTGAGGGTCTCCAGGTGATAGTGATTATAATTTTCAAATGGATGTAAAATAGAAAATTAAGAACAATGCCCTAATTTGTTTTCCTGGCTAATTCGACACAACAGCTCCTATTATGTTTTGAGCTTTAGAAGTATATTTGTTTTATAATTTTATTTATAAAGGGTTATGCACTACAAATATTTACCTAAAAATAATATTCTATAAAATAAAATTCATAATTTGTATAAAATATGTTTGTTACTAAAACATAATTTGATGTTGAATATTATTTTTTTACAATATTTCAAAGTAGCGTAATATATTTAAACCACAAAATATACTCACAAGGAGATAAGGTGTGGGGATCCTTAACAAATACGATGGATACCACTAGCGTTAAGCGGGTTCTGAATTTATACCCAGGAGATTTTTTTTAATACAAAAATATTTTAGAAGAGTGTTTCAAGAAACCCTGTAATTTGTTGACAATATATGCATATATAATATATAAAGAACTAACTCAAAATGCAAATACAAGAATTATAATTGAATTTACAATTCAAAGCTTTTCGTTGGCTAACAGTACCAACATCATCAGGAATATTAAACAATTGTTTAATATTCCTGATGAAGTTGGTACTGTTAGCCAACGAAAAGCTTTGAATTGTAAATTCAATTATAATTCTTGTATTTGTATTTTGAGTTAGTTCTTTATTAATTCACAATAATACATATTGCGATATATATATATATATATATATATATATATATATATATATATATATATCGCAATATGTATTCTTGTGTATTAATAAAGAACTATGTCAAAATACAAATACAAGAATTATAATTGAATTTACAATTCAAATAAGGTTTATTATTCCTGATGATGTTGGTACTGTTAGCCAACGAAAAGCTTTGAATTGTAAATTCAATTATAATTCTTTTATTTGTATTTTGAGTTAGTTCTTAATTAATTCACAAGAATACATATTGCGATATTTATATATATATATATATATATATATATATATATATATATATATATATACATATATATATATATATATATATATATATATATATATATATATATATATATATATATCGCAATATGTATTCTTGTGTATTAATAAAGAACTATGTCAAAATAAATAATACAAGAATTATAATTGAATTTACAATTCAAATAAGGTTTAATATTCCTGATGATGTTGGTACTGTTAGCCAACGAAAAGGTTTGAATATAATTCTTGTATTTGTATTTTGACTTAGTTCTTTATATATATATATATATATATATATATATATATATATATATATATATATATATATGTATGTATGTATATATACGATGAATGCATAATAAATTATTGTATTAATTTTTAAAACGCTCAGCGGTCAATAGTTGGGTTTAAATTGACATATTTCTTACTTCATGGTAAATACTGAATGGCTTGTGTAAACAACATGGACAACAAATAATCCTGCAATTGTATAACATATAAATCGAAAGTTAGGAACGCTACTTTCTGTCCCCTATGATTGTATTTAATTTATTTCAATACATATCGTAGCTTTAAGAATACAAATTTTGCAATTACCTAACAGGTAATAGTTATATGTAGTTTGACGTTAAAATTTTAAATCACTTGTTATTAAATTTGTTCTATTAGCTCAATCTCTCCTGATATATAACGATTACACATTTTTAATCGCTTATAAAATATATTTTTATTCATCCACTAAAGTTACAATACATTTTTTTAAGACGTATAATTTATAACTGTTGAAGATGTTCAAATTTTGTCTTATATTTATTTATAAAATCAATTTTAAAAAGATTGTGTCACGGTTGGATTCGAACTGAATGACTATATGTTTGAATTCCAGCACATTGTCACAGAGCCAACTTTCCCATAGCTATAAAACTATTGCTTAAAGTTATATATGAAACTATAAGAGAAAGGTTTCTTGTTATAATAAAGGAATATAAGAGATGGTTAAAATGAAAAATTATAGACCGCAATTAGCTTCATAAATTAGAAGCGAAAATAAATGTGAATAAATAGTAACAAACAAAATAAAAATCTAACACTATATACTGTAAAGATAAGGAAATTAAAAATTGCATGGGTATTCTATTTCTATTTTGCCACCTAATCCACTGTACATCCATATTATTATTATAAAATAAAAAGTATATATTTTTTTTTAACTTTAGTAGTCATTGACTTTAAACAATTTTGTATATACTTATTCTAACTGTAAGACGATTATTGTCAAAGATATAATATTTGGTGTGGAGAGAAATAACATATTTGAGTTTATCTATATTTTAAAAGATTGGGTATTTGGTTGTGAACTTCATTGTAAAATAGACCTTTTTTAAAGCTTCAACCACAATTTACTTTTCCATGTCACGCAGTAAATACACGTATGCAACTCCTTATCCTCCTATTCTACAAAATATAATGTGTGTAATATATACTGGAATTTGAATATTTTATCATACAATAATGCTGTATCCTAAACAACACCCATTAAAATGTTCTGTTATATTTTCATTGGTAGTATTAAACAAAATAAATTAAATAGAATATTCAAATTAAAAAAAAAAATGTCATTCAGCAGTAGAAAAACTATAAGCATTAAGCTGAATCAGAAATAAGACATACCTCTTGTAGTATTTAAATGACTGAAGAATTTGTTAATGTGGTGCCTCTTTATAAAAGGAAGAGAGAGGTTTTGTATATGCCTAATGATTCCAATTGTACGGTTATATGTCGTGTAACATTTTTAGATAAAGGAGTCTCATATACTCGTGATTTGGTTTTTTTAATCCCACAACTTATACAAACATAGGAAACGGAAGTCAAATGTTTACATAAAATATCAATTTTACTTTTCACATTTATCTTATTTTTTCATTGGTCATGAAAACTTTGTAATGTAAATGTGATTTAAAATTTAAAGTTCTTTAAACGCTTGTATGATTTTGCAAGCAACTGAGGACTTTAGACTCCTAGAAGTGTTTTAGGTTCCCGAAGAAGGTTGTTTTGAAGGGTTTAATTAATAATAATGTGGTCAACCATCAATTTAAATTTACTTATATTTATTTGGAGTAGAATTTGGTAGTAAACGTGTTTTGGTTTGTTGGTTTACATCGACCCATACGTCTTATGTGGTTGAACTCATAACCTTCTTTTGTTTCTATATTGGTTGAAGAATTTGTTATTAGGGTGCCTCTTCATAAAGAGAAGAGAGAGCCCTTGCATATTCCTAATAATACAAGTTCTACGGTTACATAACTTGTAACATTTTTAGATAAATTAGTCTCATATATTCCTGAGCTGGGTTTTATGATCCACAACTGATACAAAGTAAACGATAGTCAAATGTTTACATATGGCAGTAATTGAATATATCCGGTAATCTATTTTTTTTTTTTATTTTCAACGTCAATATAATATACTAGAAAATTATTAAATATGTTTATTTTTATACTTGAAATACAATTATTGGTAAAAGAAACAAATGTGTTTTTCTATCAAAGAGTAAACTACACTTAAATGTCATTAATCATGATTTCTTCCTTATTAAAAAAAATATATGTTTTTATAGAAAGTTTTTATAAATTTCATGATAAAAATTATAAATACATTTATAACATCTCAAATTATATATTCTTATAGACGGCTTTTATAAATTATAATAAAATATATTATATGACTAAATATATTTAATATATAAAAATATATGTTTTTATAGAAAGTTTGTATAAATTACATGATATAAATTATAATAAAATATATTATTTATCAAATTATATGTTATTATAGTCGGTTTTTATAAATTATATGTTAAAAATTATAATAAATTAATAGTCCAAATTTAATTATTATATAAAAATACATGTTTTTAGAGACTGATTATCCAGTCAGTTTATCATAAGGAAATCCTAGCCCCTTGGGTTCTGGCCTAAACTATAGCGTGTCTTTTTCTGATAGGGTATCTTACCAGGATTTTTCATCCCCTACTTGTGTTATACGTCCCCTTCTTTTCCCCTATCTCTCGATTCTCTATGTGAAGAGATTATGTTTCCATGTCAGACAGATTTCCACAACTGAATTCGATCTAGTAAAAATGAAACAGGAAACACTGAATACCCCATTGCAAACAATACTGATACACATATATTTCTATCTAGTTTTTATTGGCAGAGCTATTATTCATCATTACAGTAATATTTATTATATGTTGTTTATAATTAAATAAAAAAAACACAATTTTCACAATAAATAGGTACTTTTATAATACGGGGCGGATTTCAATTACAAATTCATCATTAAGTATAACTACAAAAGTATAAACGAAAGCACCTGTACTCATTTATGATGACACTGATATCGGAATTCTTTAATTTAAGAAAAATTTTAATGTAGTTACTTTTTAATAATAAATACACAAAAACCTCTTAACCACAAACTTTCTTTAATTTACCCTAATGTACATTTCAGTTACAAAGTAACCATCCTCAGAGGGATAACATGCAGTCTTTTTATGTTATCCCTCTGAGGATGGTTACTTTGTAACTGAAATGTACTTTAGGGTAAATTAAAGAAAGTTTGTGGCTAAGAGGTTTTTGTGTATTTATTATTAAATTCAACCACAGTATATTCCTAATAAATAATAGTTACATTTTATTAAGTAATTACAATTAATATAAATAAAGTTATACTTCTGCGTTAAAACATCTGTTCTACCACATAACATGAAAAATATAACCAGGTGTTTATGAAATCATGCATTTCCACTTTTTTTTAAAGCCAAATGGGATGAAAAAGATATATTGCATATTTTACACCTTTTTTGAAAAATTCTTTTCTATATAAACCTAAAATAACTCACTAAATTTATTAAATGATTTAGAATGATAGAAAAACTGAAATTTACATCAATTGTCATCTGCTATAAATTTATCATTTACCCGTCTCTCACCGGGTAGAATTTAACACCAGAAGTCCACAAAAGGTATTTCACCTACATAAAAAAAAAATAAAGGAAAGGACTGCTGTTTACTTTTATTCGGCTGAGTCAGTCCCTTATTGATTTACTCAAGTCCTTATGTCTCATACCGCTCCACCGCCTCCCTAATTAATGTTTACTCTTTCGTAACGGAACCAGAAATAACATCAAGTGGAAAGAAGAAAACTCGCAATACTAGAAGTAAGATGTACAGTTAGATGTTATTATAAAACGTGCATCCATGCAATGTATGATACTGAACCACATTAACGGTAATTTTTGTTTGTCACTATGATTTGGATTGAATCGCTACTAAAATACATTTATTTCAGCATTTCTTTATTCGAGGTCTTCCCATTTATGTTGTCTGCTTAGTGCTAATAAAGAAGTTTCGTTCGGATTAAAGATTGGTTTGATTTTAGGATTGCAAATCCTCTCCCTGAAAATGCCCGTTTTTGACACCAGCGAATATTAGACGTTGCAAAATTTAAAATCCCTCTGGTTATTTAACATCCTTAGAGTCTTTCTCTATACATTTATTATTTATCAGCAAGAAAAATGTAGTTAAAATGCCAACATCAATAAATTTCTTAGTAGTCTCCTACGCTTACCATCTGTAATAACTATAGTCTGCTCATGTTTAAAAGTGGTTATGATTTAAAAGGAAACATAGCTCCTTAAAAGAACTGCCGTTTTCTCACAGAATTAAAGGTTTCCACAAAATTACTACTGTGTAATATTTTTTTTATATTATCGTTGACCATTTCAAAACTATATTTGTTTAGAGTTGACTTATCCCTTATTTCTTATATTAGTCATTATATGCAATAATATACATAGGAAACATAGACTTTATTGTTAAAATGTTTACACAGAATGAATATATATTTTTTTGTTATTTATGATTACTTTAACTTTAAAATTTTAAAGTTGAAGTTTCTAAAAAAAGTTTATAAAGTTTGTTTAAAGTTTAATCTAAGATTAAACTAAGTCAGTCATGCCTGAGAATAAAGAGACATGTCTTACAATGCCTAAATATTCTTTACGAAGTACTTTAAGAAGGTAGACCAGCCTTATTTGAACTTCACGACATTCACTACACCTTAACCTCCTTTAATTATCAACATCGTGTAGAAGACCATTTGGGCGGTGGGAAGACACATTCAAGTACTTTTGCGCTAGGGAGAATATAGTAAAAAACTACTCACTCTTTACATTGTGTAAACTATCTTCATTAAACAGTTTATTATTGAATTACAACCTATTAAAATCCCGGCGATGTTGTTTCTTTCGTAAATTAATTTACTACAGTTTTAGATGATTTCATTTAATAGAGATGCAGCTCTGTGTAGGCATTATATGGATAAGGCTTAGTGCTAAACCCATTCTAAACATTGATGTTGGTACTCAAAGTTATTGCTATCATTTAACTGTTTCGGTAAAAAGACTGAATATTCTTTAAATTAATTTGTACTCAATTAATTAGGTGTCAAAATCAACAATATTAAACCATTAAAAATTACACTCTTAACTTTGAAAATGCAAGTTAGTAAAGTAATCCTGGGCCTTTGTCCCACAAACGAATTTTTGGATCTGAGGATCTACAGACACATATACACACACACACACACGCACACACACACACACACACACACACACACACACACACACACACACACACATTGTGACGGCCCCACCCCCGTCACAAAAATAAAAATTTTGAACAAGCATCGCGACCGAAGTCAGCCCTGTGCTAACGCTTGCAAAAATCTGCCAGAGAACCAGTCACTGGACTTAATTTAAAAAAAAACTAGGTCACGATGATTCAAACCTTTGGATACTGTTTCCCTGGACATGATTTTTTTAGGCATCTCAGCTTAATGACCAGGGTGTCGGAGCTTGTGAGAATATTGTCAACTTAATCAATTTCAACTCAATTTGCAAGCTAGTGAGAAACACTGTTTTTTATTTTATATCAATTTTCACTTTAGCACAGATTTGTCAAATTTTTCAAATATTAACCTCTTACAAAACTACCTCTTTCGTTTTACAGAATTTCTAAACCAAAATAAAAATGTTATAAATGAACTAGGCGTAGTTTTCTTAATGGCTTTGCCCTAGCCTAGTAATTTGAATGTTTTAATATCATTTAACCCTTTGAACTCTTTGGTTCTAAGCGTAACCCTTTGAAAAATGTACTTAATTTTAACATACATTTATATCCAGAAAACTTACGATTTACAGTTAAATTTAAATTATGGAAAAATATACGAAATATACCCAAAAAGAGAAACTTGATAACATTTATAATTGCATAAGGAAAATCATAAATACAGGTAAATCACATTTTACCAGAATATTACACCTATTCAAAAAAATGTATGCTCCATATTTCACATAATAATATTCATAACGTATACAAAATCTATTCATATCTAAACTTTCCTGTCCTTCAAAACACATATTTAGAAAATAATTTAGCAAAAACTTCTTCCCGATTTAGCATTAAACATATTGAACATATCCCGGTTATACATTTAAAAAAACACGAAAGAAAACCCCCACATATTAACATATAACAATTTATAAAAACAATTCACAGAAAAACATTCAAAATTATTTAACAACCCCCACCTATTTTTATCAACAATTCGTAATGAGAATATTATTTGGGGGGCCCAAATTAACCACTAATGTCATCAGAAACATTTACACGAAATTTTAAACATCATATTTAGATTCTAGTATTAACATGCCATTTGTAAATACAGCATCTATATATAGAGAGATCATACTTAACAAAGTTTACCAATTAAAATTAAAATTATATGTTTTTGACTTTTGTTTTGTTTTCGTACAATATTCATTTACTTTCTATAAATCTGAGTATTACTTAAACATAAATTATATGTTTTCTGACATTTTTTACTTTAGTAATTTTTATTTGTTAATTTCTAACAAGTTTCAGTTACAACCCTTTATGCTGGGTTGTTTTCTAAATCATTTCTTATTCAAAACTAGCTAATGTATTAATTTTTTTATTTAATATTTAAACAAACCTAACAATTCCTTAATCATAATTACTGTAACATATAAAACTCTTAGGCATTTATTTATTAATTTTGACCATTTATTTGTTTACAAAGAACATCATTGTATATCTATACATTGATTTTATTTCAGTATACTATGTGAACAACTCTTTTAAATCATTTTCTTTAATTCTAATACTCATAAAGCCATTATTTTTATAACATATTTTATTTATTATATTTTTTAAATAAAACTTACTTGAATTATCATTTTTCTAAAGAAAGGGTCAATTTACGAAACTATAGATTTAAACAAAATGAAAACAACCACCTTTTAATTCGTGCCGTTTTCTGGATCGTGCTAGATTCCACAGTTTGGGCTAACCAGATTTTGCATGGTGAAGCTTCTCTCCAGGGTTTTCATTCTTCAACTCATTCCTTTGTTCTGCGCCTCCGTGAATTTAAGTTTTAAAAGTTTACAGTTCTTATCCCTGTTTTTGTAAATGAGTTTCACTGATTGTATTCCCAATTTTTAAACAGTTCTTGATAACTTGATGTTTAATTTTTTTATTGTTTTAACTTTTAACAGTTTTAAAATATACATTACCGAATTTTATTGTCACTATCTTCTAAAAGTAATTAACGGTTTATAAACTTTGGAAAACCTCCGTTTTTTGATCTATTTGAAATGCACCACATTTCTATTGAATTTAGCCAATTTTAGGGACCGAAATACCCAAAAAAGGCTTGGGAATCGGACGGTTACATTTTGTAGCCACCTTTTTTGTAGCACATGATGTTAGAATTTATCACTTTTAAATCATTAAAAAGCAGAGTAAGTTGAAACGTCGTCTTGCGCTGGCCGTAATTGAGACTCAGTCATTTTCCCCCTTCGGTTTCAAACACCCTCGCCCTTTCTTTGGGCCTCACCTGTTGTTTCTGATCCAATCAGCAACCTTTAGAAAATGACGGAGAATAATACGAGCTACCCATTACAATAGTCTGATCCCCACGACACGATTTTCTGTGTTGAAAAACCTCGATATTTAGGTACAAACATTTTAATCTGTCCATAACTTTTTAAAATTTGAATTTTGGCAATTTCCTTATTCTTGATGTTTTTCATTATTTCTTTTTCTATATGATGAACTTTCTATATGAATTTGGACTTTTCTTCCATTTTGCTTAATTGCTTCATTCTTCTCCTTCAAATTAATAAAAAAAACTCCCTCCTTTAAAAATCGCTTTACTTTATAAAGTTTCTTTGAAATAGCTGCTAATGGCCCTTTGTTTATATTCATATTTATGAATATGTTCGAAAATACAATTTTATACTTTTTAATTTCAAATTCTCATTGTAAATTCTGGATTTAAGCCCGTTACAACACACTCACACACACGCACGCAAACACACACACACACACACACACACACAAAACACACACACACTCAAGATCACACAAACACACAGAAACAGACACACACAGAATATACACTTACATATATATATATATATATATATACTCTGTGTGTAAAGTATAGTATATGCGTATATATTAAATGTATTAATAAATATATGACAAACGTACACACACAAAAGTGTAGAATCATACTAAGAGTTCTTGGTCAGTTTTTCACTGATGTTCTTATGTTCTTTATTAATACACAAGAATACATATTGCGATATTTATATATATATGTATATATTTTTTAAGATTAAATAATGTACACTAATTACAGGAATAATTTATTGAATAATACACTCAAAGCTTTTCGTTGGTTTACATAACCAACATCCTCAGGAATTACAATACTAAGAATCCTGAGAATTACTCATTATCCTGAGTAGTTATTACTTATATATATATATATATATATATATATATATATATATATATATATATATATATATATATAGGTTATATAATTAAGTATTGTAGATTTAGCTACTATTAAGATGCCCTAGGTATAATTTTGCTGATGTAGTTTATATGTATTGTGCACCTGCGGAACATATTTAGATGGCAGTAAAGTAGCCATCTCTTGTCTAGTATAGCTCACACTCTATGTACTTTGCGAGTATATCAGCGTATATGTAAAATCTAGTAATAATGGCGAACATTGAAATCATACAAAGTTAATAAATGTTTATTAAAAGTAAAATCAATGTTTTTAATCCTTTCGTGCCGGTATAACCCCTCAAGGACGTTATTGAATATAACGTCCGTCGGATTTAACCTTTAATTGAGGAACAACTTAGCACAAAGTGAATATCTGCAAAAAATAATAGAGTTTATATTTATTGTCAACGCGAGAGGAAATCGTAACAGTAAGTTGTAGTTATTGTGAATATTGGTATACAAAAATGTGCAACGTACAATATACGTGATGAGCAAAGTATTTTGGATTTCGCTGTAAGTAAATCTGTAATAGTATTAAGTATATATTGTTCTAATTGAATAATAAGAACAAAAGTAGAATTTATATTTTATTGTAGTAAATAATTTTTAATTTTATTTTAAATATTTGAAATATATGATAATTAGTTACAATGACTATGTCCGTATTAAAAAAAGAATACTTGGACATGATTCCAGAATATAACGGCGAGCCGTCTATAGAATGGTCACTAGATTTATTACAATTTGTGATAAGATTGTGAAGAAATGCTTTGTAGTTACAAATCCGGACGATCTAAATTGAATTCCTCTTTTCATTTATCTTTTCAAAATTAAAAGGACAGGCTTTAGAAATTGTAGTAAGCTGAAATACTTATGCCTGGAAAAATATCAAAAACACTCTTTTAACTAGCTATTCAGATGGAAGAGATTGTTTTTCTTTAAATTTGGAAATGAGACAGGAACATAATGAGTAACCCTTTAATTTCTATAAAAGAATTAAGAAACCTGTAAATTTGCAAATAGCATTTCTTACTAATAAGGAACCAGTTCTTAAACATGTTCTATGTACTATACCCAAAAAATATGAATAAGAGTTTTTAGAGAGGGCTCCTGGAACCGTTAGGATCATTGATGTGGACAAAACATCCCAGCACGCTTAGTGAAGCTCTTAATATGTTTACCAACGATTTCCAATTCAAAAATAATAAACAATTTGTAATTATCGGCCAAACACACCAACAAAATTTCAACACTCACAGATACGTAAACCTGTGACTTATAACCAACCATTTCAGTCATATTACAAACAAATGCTACAAAATGACCCTAATCAGTTTAAACAACCATCTCAAAACAATGTAAATCTATTCATATGACAGAACTATGTATAAAACCACAAAACACCTAAATAGAATCAAAATCATCAACGCAGGCCAAATTATCAACCCACACCGATGAACATATCAACTCGAAGATATGCGGAAGATTGCGAATTAACCCAAGACGAATACGATGTTTTTAATAACTTTATTGAAGAAGACAATACATGCGGATTTTCAAAGGAAAATGAACACACACATCATTATTTAGGACATTTTTAGACGACACTAAAAAGAAATTTTCCATAATGTACATAAAAACCACACAAATGATTTACCTTATGTTTACGACCCAAGAACTAACCTACAAATTTGATCGGCACAGGAAGCACTAGATCATTTATTATAAAAACAATTGGGTTCAATATTTTCTAAAATACACTAAAGCAAGAACCATTCGTAGTAAGTACAGCCCATGGAGTGTCAAAAAGTAAATGTTTAGCTGCATAATACCAAATTTAGGAAAGGAAATGTTATTTATTCGATTTTCATAAAGACTTTGTACCGCAATGTATAGTTTAAGTTGAAAATGCACTAAGTTATTGCCTAATAGTCAATCATACAACTGCTGATAAACGTTTAGAGATGAAACCAATGAACGTATAACCGCTAAGTGATTTTAAAATTTATAATCTAAACAGTAATCCAGTAACTTCTACAAATTTTAACATGTTATATCACAAATATAATAAACTGGACTTTACAAAGATTAGATCAGATCATATGAATCAAACTTGACATATTATTATTAATTTCTGAATACCTTGATTTTTTCCAGCAACAAAATAATTGTTTGAAATTTACGAATCAAGTTAAACACTTACTTTACTTTACTTTATCCAACGCCTGCCCTTGGTAACTCGACCATTTGGCATCATGCAGACCAGTAGAACTTGGAGAGTCTGGTTTTTGGGTCGCTATTGTATGCTTCGAGCTGTGGGCAGGCAGGAAGGTGGTATCCATCCATCTTTCCTGTTTGGCACAAGGGGCACTGATCCGTGTCCGCCAGCCCAATGCGATGAAGGTGCGCCTGAAGGTAGTCGTGTCCCGTGGTTAGACGGAACAGCTCAACACTGATAGGTCGAGGCAGGTTTTTTGGAATGGGGTTGGTATCAAGTTAAACAAGTAATTAGGACAACTGACGAAATTCCGTTTATACCAAAAATTATAGATGTCCAGAAATATATCGAAAGGATGTAGACAAACAGATTCAAAAAATTCTCACCAAAAAAATTATTCAACCCTCTTGCTCACCTTGGAATTCACCTGTAAGGATTCTTGCAAAAAAAACAGATGCTTCAATAACACAAACGTTTAGATTACTGATTGACTTTAGAGAATTAATTGCAAAAACTATCGAAGATAAATTTCCGCTCCCAAACATAACCGACATATTAGACAAATTAGGAAGTTCCTAATATTTAGTACAATTGATCTCGCTTCAGGCTTTCACCAGTTAGAGATGGACTTTAACTGTATAGATAAGACCGCCTTTATAGCAGAAACTGGAAACTACGGGTTTCTGGGAATGCCGTTTGAACTAAAGAACAGCCCACCTACATTCCAAAGGATATTGCACAATGTCTTGTTAGGCATACTGCAACGATGCATCACCACGGCAACCTTCAACCTGTCGAAAGTTGTGTACCACCTAGTCACATCAGCAAGTATTTAAAATCCCATCTAATAAGTATACCCTGGGAACGTTGTCTATAAAGTGTATTTAAGATCATGGTAAGGCATGGTAATGCATTGTTTATTGGTAATAGTTTTGTTTATTTTTTTTACGGTATCTTTTCCACTTTACTCGTCCTTTGTAATTTATTCTTCTCTTTGTACCTAATTCTTGTTTCTGTAATTTCCTAATCATTTTATTGAGATCAGTAGCCATTATTTTACGAGTTTCGTTAGTTAGAGGTTTTAGAGTATCGATAAGCATATAACATGAGCTGTTGACTAATTTATTAAAATTTGCTGTTTTGTTTTTTTTTACCTTCAGGTCTATCCTGAAAGTTAGTTAATTCTTTTGTTTGCGGCTCTTTGCCATATTTATTATATTTTGTTTGGGGCTCGTAGCCGTAATTTTCGGATTCTTTGAACCCTCTCTCCCTTTTACTTTCCTTTATTTTTTTTGTTTATTTATATTTTTTAGCCTTATACCCCGGTTTGTTTTATTTTTACCATTTTTTAATGGATTTAAATCGCTCATTTTACCGCATTCGATTTTAATTTTGTTATCTCCTATCTTCCCTCGCTCCCTGCTTTGTCTGGGATTATCGCTTACTGAAATTTTCGCATTATTATTTATTTGGTATTTTATATTTTTATGTATTGTATTTTTACTATTTTCTCCGGCTTTTAGCCCTACATTTTTATCAATTATTTCTTTGTTATTTTTCTTTTGTGTTAGTTTAAATTTTGTCCTTTGCCATCCTGTCTTCGACAGAGTTAGTTGCATATCCATGTCTTTATGCTCCGGATATACAACTGCTAACGCCCCCTTTCTCTCGCCGCTTGCAATCAACCCCTCCATTTTCGGCATTTGAGTTGTTGTGTTGCCTAATTTAACTGGGTTGTCTTTTTTCTTTTGTTTTAAATTTGTGTCTTTGTTGGTGGTTTGTAAACCTATATTTTTTAAATTTATTTGATTTGGTTTATTATTTTTGTTTATTATGTTTTTGGCTTCTAGTTCTAATTCTTTGTGTTTATCAGGTAAACTTTCATTTACAGTATTACCCGTTTTTATAAAATCTTGCCAGAGCATTTGCCCGTCCATTTCATATGTCATAAACGATTTATCCAAATTTATGCGAGTTTTTAGTTCACACAAAGTATTCATACCCAATATGAGGTCAACTCGTAAGTTTTCCACAATTAGGAATACAAATTCCTGTGTGTGCCCTTGAGTTTTAAAGGCAATAGGGTTTGTAGTCCGACCCTTTTGCAAGTAGAGCCTATTGCTGTACAATTCCCAGGTTAGCTACGGGTAATTCATAAAACATATTGCCTTGCTGTTTTAGGGCAATATATTTATTGGCATTTATTACGGAAACCTGCGCTCCCGTATCCACTTCCGCCATTATCTCTTCTCCATTTATACTACAGCTAATTAAAGCACATTGCTCTATTTGTTCTATCTTGTTTATGTTACTATCGTGTTCCTCTAACAATTCATCTCGCATAAATAGGGATAAGCCGTTTAGGCTCACTATTTCGTCATGATGGTAAATTTGACGACCTTTATGAATAGGGCTACTGCGTTTTGGCGATCTTTGTTTACGGATCCCTAGCCCCGATAACGGACAATGGTCCTCCTTGCTAGAGATCCCTCTCGTTAGTTTTTTGGCTGAGTGTCACTAGGTCCAGGTAAGGAACGTGTAGGATTTGGTTTTTTTGGGTCCTTTGGTATTGGTATTTTTTGGTTTTCACCATAGTATTTCGGGTTTTGGTCAGGTTTTTGTTGGTGAAAAGTGACGAAGAGCGGCGGTGCCGGTTTGCATTGACGTTACCGCGGTCGTTCTCTGTAACTTTGTCCAGTTGTTGAAGAAACGCAATAGCCTGTTTGATATTTTGTGTGGGATTGCCCACACTAGCTAACTGTATATTGGTCCCGAAATGCTTCATAATCATAAAAAATGAACTGGTTCTCGGGCATTACTGGGTCTAAATTTTTTGCTTTATTTACCATCATGACGAAATATTCCGCCATGTTGGAAGGCCCGCTACTATTATACCTGCCCTGACTAATTTGTCTCCGAATTCTTTCTTGTTGGTGAAAGCTCCAGAAGTGCCGAGTAAACTCCCGTCGGAATTCCTGATACGTCTCGGTACCCCTCTTGACCGCTCTCCACCAACTGTCGGCTGAACCTTGCACATATCTTTCTATGATTTTTAGTTTCGTATTTTCCTCCATAGTGTTATCTATTTCGGAAAATAGCGATTCCATTTCGCATAGAAATTCTATCGGGTCTTCCCGAGATGTTCCCCAAAATTCTACGATATGATGTCTCCCGCACGTTGGTTGATAACGGAGGATACATATCTGGGTTATTGAACCCGCCGTCCCTGAACTCGTGACTTTATTTTCTAGCTTTTTGACGTGTTGATTAACTAACCTAACGTCTTCTTTTATTTGCTTAACTTTTTCGCTAAGTTTATTTTGTTTAGCTTCAACATCATTTTTTATTTGTTCAATCGCGACCGCTTGTTCGCACATTTTTTCTTCTAATTGGCTCGTTCTATTATCGTTCTATATCTATTCATTTCGTCTTGAAATTGTTCTAATATTTGTTGCCGTTCTAATTTTTCCATCTCCCACCGTTTCTCGGCTAACTCTAACTCTTTATGCCTTTGTTTTTTATCTTCTTTCCTTTCGGCATCTCTAACCGCCTTATCTAGTCCGCGTTCCTTTAAACGCCTTTGTTCTTCGCCTTTCTTTAGCCGCGTTCTTTAACTCGCGTTCCTCTTTATCTTTTAATTTCTCTAACTCTCTATCTTATTAATCTTTTAAACGCCTTTCTTCATCGCGTTTCTCCCTAGCCGCATTTTCTACCTAACTATCGTCTTTATCTTTTAGTCTCTCTAACTCCCTATCCTTTTTCTCTTTATCCTTCTCGGCTTTTAGATAAGCTAATAACTTATCCATGTCGGATTTTGTTTCTGATTTCGCCATGTTGCATTTATTTGAATAATTTTTAAACTACTTTATTTATGCGACTAGAGATATTTCTTATTTATTATTTTTATATTATTGTAAAATTATTTTAATCTTTAATATTTTATTTGATTTGGCCGTTCGGTGCGGGTTGTAGTAATGTCCTATGATGTAGTTTGCTCTCATAACTAAATTTAATTTATTTATTTTGTTGATTCATTTATTTCATTAATTTTTGTTTGAATATTTATTATTTTAAGGCTTTACTCCCTGCCTATCATTGTTATTCTCGTTGACTTTACATATATTAATTCCTAATTACCTTTATTTATTTTACAACTAATTACCCACTAATTTTGGTACTTATTTGGGTTTATGTATTTTATAATTTATTAATTTTTGTGCCTATTTGTGCATGCCTAATTCGAGCCCTGTTCGGGCGCCATATCTGCAACGGTGCATCACCCCGGCAACCTTCAACCTGTCGAAAGTTGTCCACCACCTAGTTACATGAGCAAGTATTTAAAATCACATCTAATAAGTATACCCTGGGAACGTTGTCTATAAAGTGTATTTAAGGCCATAGTAAGGTCAGTGATCTGTCATATGGTCTAATTTATGTCAGCTGAAAACACATAAAATGTATCACATCATAAATTTGCCTTACCATGCTTTGAAGACAACTCTCCACCCTGCTCCTTCTTTAGTGAAGTCCTTGCAAGATAGAGTCTTACCATATCCTCCTAAAAGAGGTCCTGTGTTTCATATGGTAAAACCTGCCAGTGAGTATCAACTCCTGGACTTTAAAGCAAAACCAACTAGTCCTTAAGCTAACTCATAATTTATAATTTAATTTAATTAATTTCTCTGGATGGGTTGCTCGATTATCTTTAGTTTGCACATTGATTTCTAGCTATTTATTAATAAATAAATATGACTGACTCTAATAGGCTGGATTTTATTAACTGTATTGATTTTATGAATTTACTATTATGATTTACTAGTTGGGAAAATTTTAAATTTATTATTTTTGTACACAGGATTAATTCAATAAATATTACTCTTTTGGCTGTTGTTGGAAACTGAATTTAATAATAAAGAAATTTGTAAGTGAAATAAATTCTTAAAGCATAAAATTCTGAAATAAAATCTTAATCTTAAAGTCCTTAGGTAACAAAATATAAATTAAATTTTCCTTAAATAAACTCAAATTATTTGATATTTATTGCAGGGAGGTTGGCTAAGTTTATTTCAATTATTATAAATTTCAAACTTAATTTATGGTCTTATTTTGTGCCAGCAGTTAAATGACATTAATTAAATTTACATATTGTATTATTTAAACGAAATTTGTTACTAATTCTACTACTACAGAAATCATTGATTTACAAGCCTATGAATTTATATATATATATAATTTGCAATATTTTAATTAAAACTAAATTTCAAATTATATCACTCATTCAAAAATACTAAATAATTAGAGATTGACTTTGTTTAATAATTTCTGGTTGATAAATTATTTATATTTTTCTACAAGTTAAATAATGATAAATATGTTTTCTCAGTTTATTTAACTACTGGTTGCAACAAACTTTACTGCATTTCCTTAGATAGTATGAATGAATTTATTTTATAACTAATCTTCTTTCTATCTTTTTCCATATACTTTACTATTTCTCCTATTTGCAAACATTTGAACATTTTTATATAACCATTTTTATAACTAAATAATTTTGTAATTACCAATTTAATTTTCAAGGAAATAAAGCCATTATTTATAATTTTACATATTTAAAGCATTTCTTTGAATCTTTGAACGTATTTCAAAATCAAATTAAATTTTATTACTAAATTTGTATAGAAATCATGACTTGCCCAATTCTCGCAAATTCCAAGATACGTCCCAAGGTCCAAGGAGATTACTTTACGCTTCCAGACGGGTAGTTCTCCTCGTTTGTAATTTGGTTCATCCAGGAAGCAGGAACGGACAAATTCGGTGAAGCCAGTTTCTTGACAAATGAAAATTTAACCGTGATTTTTCATATTTCGATGTCTAGTTTTCACTAGACATAAATTAAGACCTACTACATTACTCCCGCACTCCGCTGCCTCGAGTTTATGCTCTAGAAATCCATTTTGGTAATTTTGCTAACTTAACAGAAACTATGACCTTTCTGGTCAGTGTCCTAATTACGTGAGAGCGCATAAACTCCCAGCAACAGTTATCGTCTCTATTCCCCCACTCTCGATTTGCTTGTCTGACTTGGATTTTGCCATTTTATCTTGTCTTAACTGTTTATTTTAAATATTGTAGAAACCTGATTTTTTCGTAGCACAGAAAACACTCCCGAAGTCATGATTTTTGTACAATTACAATTTATTTTAGCATTATAGACTTAATGATCAATATTCATGGCTTGAAAATTATTTAAATTATATTTTATAAATTTGGATTAATTTAATTTTTTATTGAATTGAAACGAGACATTTTTGACCCGTTTCAATACATAATTAAAGGTGTTTATTCCATCTTGATGACGTCATCGTATTTTTCACCAGTTTCCAAGAGCACCTAGTTTCTACTTCCTAAAAGAAATTTTTAATAGACTAAGAAAAGCTAAGTTTAGGCTACAGTTGGTTGGACAAAACGGAATTTGTAAGATAGAAAGTTGCTTATTTATGACACATAATTAAGCCGAAAGGAGTAAAACCCAATCCTGAAAAAAAAGCAATCAAGAAATATCCAATACCAAAGACTATTAAACTAATTGAAAAATTTTCAGGACTGTTGGGATATTACCGAAAAATTATTAAAAATGTCGCGAAAATAGCAAAAACCTTTACTAACTGTTTGAAGACAAATGCAAAAATTGATATTAATATATTTTATAGACTGTTTCGAAACATACAAAAATGTTTCAACTAACGAAACACTTTTGCAATACCCGGACTTCGAAGAAGAATTCATACTAATAACAGACGCAAGCAGTTATGCGATAGTGGCATATATAATAATAGCATACACTCTATCACTATATAACGCCGTGTGAAGTGTTATTTAGTCACATAAACTCGAACACCCTACTGGATGTAAAAATGTACAAAACCAGTTTGCAAACGACTACTTTATAAACCATAGAGAAAAACACCGTAAGAGAACATTAGAAATGTTACTAAAAAATTAAAGAAAATATCTAGGAAAAAATAAATACAAACACTCCCTTCCAGAAATACTGAAGTTAATGTAAAGACAATACAAAAACAGGGCAAGACGAAAAATAAATATAGCAAAGAAGAAATTTGTTCTGTTAATAGGGAAAGGAAAACAGGTAGATTAAAGGCTAGACACTACAAAACGAGAGAAAAATACATTTATCAAAATTTAAAAGACCTAGAAATATGAGAAACATAACTAATGATCAAAATCATTTTCCAAGTCCCTCCCGTACGTCCTTGGCACAGCCACCGATTCAGCAGATATTAGAGACATAGCCAAAAACCTCGGAATTATCCTGATAAACCTTGAGCTAGCCAAATTCGAATCCTTGTACCATACCTTTGTCCACTATTTAAATGTAGGAAAGCTTATTAATCGTTTAAATGGCATTGGATCCTATTATTATGAGGTATTACTAAATTTTGAAATTAACTGCGGCAATCATAACGGTAGCCTAAATGGTAATGAATATGTAACATATAATGGTAATACAACTAGAGATATTGTTAATTATTTTAAATATGTTAATCATAGTTGAGATGTAATTAATGAGAAATTAGAAATTGAACTTTTAAAAGATATCAACAGTAAAAGAGTAAAAAGAGGCCATATAGACTCTTAACGGTGGATTAAGATCCGTTATAAAATCTAAAACAGCCAAATTAGATGCATATGATGGTAAAAAATATTACAAGATAATTAAATATATTGAGAATGACCAAATTAAAATAATTTATCAACTTGAGTTGCTAAAATATAATGAAGTTTATGTAACAATAATACCAGAAGTAAGGTACATGTTAGTATCTAATTCTGTAATTTTAGGTTTAGACAGTAATTTTAATGGTAAAACAGATTCTAAATACTTTTGTTCATTTGACCTTTCAACGCACCAAAAAATAGGTTGTTGTTATTAGAAATAATAACGCCAACAACTGCAAGTATACTGCACTGGAAGTCAGGAACAACATAATAAACATTATCCCAGAAATCATCCATTTCCTGGCGACATTTCCCAATAAAGAGACTCTAGAAATTACCAGCCAAAAAGCAACTACCGCTGTCAGCCTTCAAGGCTTATTCCTGATAAAAACTAATAATGATTCAGTCTTTTCAACGACGTAAAACTGAGCCATTCGTCAATGACATCTGGATGACTCCCTATTCTCATGGACAGGTCCAAATTCAAATTTACGATGGATACAAGCCAGCGTTTTCGCTTAAATGTGATGGGCTGGAGTTGGACAAGATCAACACCGAAGCCTTGTCTATAATTAATCCAACTATGGTAATAACCCATCATAATGTTGTATAGACCTTTACCCTTTATAGCGCCTTATTTAGTGGCTTGATATACATTACCATCATCAAAATAATTAAGAGGTTTCACACAGAAGACAAAATTTTGCCAGACCCGGAAGTTTTACTTACGGATGGAGGAGTTAAATAAATATTTTAGATTTAGCTAATAATAGGATGACCTAGGTATAATTTTGCTGATAAAGCTTATGGGTATTGTGGACCTTAGTTAAGGCAGTGTAAAGCCATCTCTGGTCTAGAATAGTTCTCACCCCATGTACTCTGCTAGTATATAAGCGTATATGTAAAATCTAGTAATAATGGCTAACATAATAATTATTCAAGCCTATAAACATTCAATAAAAATAAAATCATTTTTTAAAACCTTTCGTATGTAACGAATACCGTATCATATATATATATATATATATATATATATATATATATATATATATATATATATATATTAATAAATTTAAAATATTTCAAACACAAGAATACTTTTAATGAATATATTTATTAAAAGCTTTTCGCCGATAAAAAAGTATCAGCATCTTCAGGAAAAATAATTATCTAATAAAATACTTTTACAAAATATATATATATATATATATATATATATATATATATATATTCACTATTATGTTATATTTTATATAATAAAATATTCATTTTAAATAGTTATTAAATTTTATTGCTTTGAATAGTAGAGGAAGAAAATAGAATAAAAATCGAGTATTTAAAGGTTTGTTCACTCCTACAAAACATATCACCTTTATTACACGTTGTTTAACCTACAGCTGTAACAATTTTAAAGATTATACTTCTGGAGGAAAGTTTCCACATGTTTTATAGACTTTTTTTATCCCTACAAAAGATGCTAATTGTATTCAAAATAGTTCTATCTTTCATACACTAAGGAGCCACTAGTTATGTCAACAATTAACCTGTTTGTATTAATAACTATATATAAGGACAAAGCCTGATATAGCAAGCTTTGTTATTTACTTAAAACACTCTTACATTACAGTTTTTTGTACATTGCAGTATATATTTTATATTATAATATCGTAATGCCAATTAAATAACATAAATGTTCTCACTATTATCTAATCTATATTCTTAGTCAAGACATAGTCATAGAGAGACCGACTCTCTAGCTTAACCTTATGACTTTTTTAATACAAAATTTGACGCCAATGTATTCCAATGTTTTATGAAATACGCAAGAGGAATAGAGATTAATACAGCGCTGTGCACAATGAATATTCCGACTGACAACCGGTTTCCTATTTAAATGATGCAGTTTGTTAACAGAATCATTGTATTTGGCATACCAAGATGTAAGCTTCCAAACAGACTACATTACCATTCTATTCAGATTTTAAATGTTCAGATTTTAATAGGTTAAGAATTTGTATATATGTGTATATGTACTGTTTCCTTTTTATATTTGTGCAAATGCCTTCTTCCTTTCAACTGCTTTCTTTATACCTCTAGATGCTCTTATTCATCATCTGTCAAACCTCCCTACTACCCTCCATAGCCACACCCAGTATATCTTTGTTTTTCCTTTCATGCATTTACCCAATTGAGTATTTACAAAATTGTCTTTATCTATCTTTCACTCTTCTTACGTGAAGTAACAAAGCTGCTACTTTGTTATGAAAGTAAATATATTTTCTATATAGATGAAAACATATTTATTTATGACAATTGTTCCCAAAACTTCATCTTTGTAGCATTTAATTTTAATTGAAATTTATATTTTTTCTAACCTATATGTTAGAAATCGTTTGTGTATAGTGTTATAAATTCATATTCTTGAGGATTTGTTAAATAAAATTTTATTCTCACAAAATTATATTGTTAGGCTTTTGTAAAATAATATTACTCAATGGAAGTTAATTATTTTCACTCTTCAGAGTACATTGGTAGTTGAACTAATACAACTTGTATTCTAGTATAAAAAATTATTGAATAATATAAACTGTTCGTGAAATGATAGAGACCTGGATGGTGATTTGAGGCCTATGAGAGAAGAACAATATACAAGTTCAATGTCAAGGAAGCTGCTGAACACCCATTGCAAGGCGTAGAAAATACAATTGAATGGAAACATTAGAGATCAAAATATGTAAGTTTGAGTTTTCTATATGCAAACAACAAAACTATCATTACATTGAGTTATATTGTATTGGTATTGGGGGTATTTCTTACACACCATTATGCATTCCGTTTCCTACTTACTACATGTTATACTGTACCTTCTACAAACTATGTCCGACACTCTACGACATATACACTGCCACCGAAATATTATTTTCTTCACTCAGTATCCAGAACACTACATCTTAGACACTACAGAATCGGTAATTTGGTTTGAACTCCTATCTATAAAACGAAAGTATTTCATGAAGCCTCAAAATGTGTTAGAGTAAGACTGATAAACATGAATGTTTTTACATAATCCTAACATTGTTTCCTGAAATATAATCCCGGGACGAAACTCAGGAGTTGGTGAACGCCTTTTTGTTAGTGGGATTCTCTAATAATTATTGCTGAGAAATTCCCAATTCAGCGATTTGATAAACTTTTATATATATTTATTTATTTGTAAATACGGAGTTAGTATTTATTTTATTTACTTTTAATTTTAATTGTTAAACTTAGTTGCTATGTAACGATATGTCTTGTACAAAGTGAAAAAGTATGAAAGGAATTCCAGATTTCTAATGTGGAATCAATATGAATGTTATTCGCATAAAGATAGACTAATACAAAGAAAAGATAAGGCAATTTTAATTTTCAAGATATGGTTGTTGAAACGAGCCAAGTGAAATTATTAAACGTATACGTAATAACGTAATGTGTAGTATGAAGTCTTAATAATATAATGGAGGGGTTGTAAGTACTAGTGAATATATATTTTGAAGAAGATAACTATCAACATAAAGAGATATATGTAGTGAATAGATTGCACCCTTTAGCACATAGTTCATAGAATATACTGTATTAAAATTTGTGGGGTGTATGATTTTAAGTAGAATATGGAGTGAATGTTGAGATGTGCAGCTAAATAGGTATATGTCAAGACATATGCAATCCTAGAGTGTAGAATGTAGTGAATCATATGTAAAGGTTCCTAAGTAGACAGTATAATTATAATGACGTAAGTCAGTTACAGGAAGAAAGTTAAGTATTAGTAAAATATGTAGTATTTTAAACGTAATACGTAGTTAAAAGGGTGTAGGATGTACGTACATACCCATATTTATGTAGTCATTTGAAAGTTGTAGTGTGTATTTGGTAGTATACATGCTGTAGTTCTTAGGGAGTCGAGTTTAGCTACTGTCAAGGTCGTAGTGTATAGGTAGTAGTATTTATTAAGTAGTTTGTAGGTAAAAAACTTTAGATTGTAATGTGTAGGTAGTTCAGTGTAAATAATAAAGATTAATGTGTAGGACATAGTAAGTAGGGGGTAGTTGGTCAATGGTATTGTGTAGGATGTAGTGTATATGAAGTATTACTTAGGTAGTAGTATGTAGGGAGTATGGGTGTATAAGTTGTAGACTGTAGGATGCAGTTTACATGTAGTAGTGTTTAGGAAACCGTGAATAGCTACTGGTTTGTAATAAAGAGTTGTATAGTTAGAAGAGTAATGTGTAGGACGAAGTGAATTAGTAGAGGTATGTAGATAGTAGCGTGCAGCTGACAGTTGTTAAACTTAGTGTGCAGAGAGTAGGGTTTAGGTTGTGGGTTGTAGGTGTAATGAGTAAGACGTAGTGTAAATAAAGTAGTAAGTAGTAGTCTGCAGGTAATAGTATGAAAAATGTAGTGTGTAGGAAGCAGTGTATAAGGTGTAATTTGTAGGAGTAATGTGTAGGATGTAGTGTAAATAAAGTGGTAAGTCATAGCCTGTAAATAATAGTATAAACATGTAGTGTGTAGGAAGTAGTGTGTAGGTAGTAGGTTGTAGGAGTAATGTGTAGGATGTAGTGTAAATAAAGTGGTAAGTCATAGCCAGTAAATAATAGTCTAAAAATGTAGTGTGTAGGAAGTAGTGTATAAGGTTTAATTTGTAGGAGTAATGTTTAGGATGTAGTGTAAATGCGGTAGTAAGTAACAGTCTGTAGGTAATAGTATAAAACATTAGTGTGTAGGAAGTAGTGTAGAGGTTGTAGGTTGTAGGAGTAATGTGTAGGACGTAGTGTGGGTAAAGAAGTGTAAATAGTACCCTGTAGTTAATAGTATAAAACATGTAGTGTGTAGAGAGTAATGTATAAGGTGTAGGTTGTAGGAGTAATGTGTAGGACGTAGTGTAAATAACGTAGTGAGTAAGTAGTAGTCTGTAGGTAATAGTATGAGAAATGTAGTGTGTAGGAAGTAGTGTATGGGTTCTAAATTGTCGGAATAATGTGTAGGACGTAGAGTAAATAGAGTACTGAGTAAGTAATAGTCTGTAGTTAATACTATGTAATGTGTAGTGTGTAGGGAGTAGTGTATAGGTTGTAGGTTGCGGGAGTATCGTGTAGAATATAGTTTACATTATGTAGTGTGTAGATAAGTATATATCTAATAGTTTGTTATAACGAGGTTGAAATGGAATAATGAGTAGTTAGTAGAGTAATGTGTAGGATGTAGTGAATTAGTAGAGGTATGTATATAGTATTGTGTAGGGAATAGTATGTTAAATGTAGTTTGTAGAGAGTAGTGTATAGGATGTAGGTTATAGGGGTAATGTGTAGGGTGTAGGTTACATGTAAAAGAAAGTAGGTAAGAGTGTATAGCTAGCAGTTTGTAATAAAAAAGTGTATATGAAATAGTATATGGTAGGAAGGGTAATGTGTAGGACGTAGTGAATTAGTAGAGGTACGTAGATGGTATTGTGTAGATAATATTGTGTGAAATGTATTGTGTAGGGAATATTGTATAGGTGTAGGTTGTAGGTTTAATGTGTAGGACACAATTTAAATAAAGTAGTGAGTAAGTAGTAGTACGTAGGTAAAACTATGAAATATGTAGTTTGTAGAGAGTAGCGTATAGGTTAATGGATGTAGTAGTAATGTGTAGGACGTAGTGTAAATGTGAAGTGAAGTGTGTAGGGGGTAGAGTAGAGGTTGTAGGTTGTAGGAGTAATGAGTACGACGTATCTAAAATAACGTAATGAGTAAGTAGTAGTCTGTGGGTAGTAGTATACAATTTGTATTGTATATGGAGTAGTAAATAGGTTGTTATTTGTAGGGGTAATGTGACGGAATTAGTTAACATGTGTCTAGGTAGTTTGTAATAAAAAGTCTATATGGAATAGTGTTTACTTAGAAGAGTAATGTGTAGGACGTACTGTATTCGTAGAGGTATGTAGATAAAAATGTAGAGCAAGTAGTTTGTAAAATGTAGTGTGTAATCTATATGTTGTGACACTCTTAAAAATAAGGTGTTATATATATATATATATATATATATATATATATATATATATATTCTTTTAAATATTTAATTTTTATTTAATAATTATATCGTCCCAATATAAAAGAAAATTTTTGTTTTCTTGGTTCACATTGTGAATCTAGCGTAGGTAGTAAGAGCTCCTAGTGGGCGAAATAGAAAAATATCGTACGAGTTAGTAACTTAAGGTAATTAACTACATCACGCCATGTGACGTAAGCATGAGGCGATACTTGTGAACCAATCAGAATATTCATATATATAAATAAAGGTGGGAGTTTGTTTGAAAATTTCAGTTAGTGCGTCCTTGCAACAACCCCACTTCTCCAAAAGTCTTCCAACGAGACGGACGAGATGACACTTTCGGACATAACTTAAAAATTTATAAGCTTCCAGTATTCAATATTTAAGATGTCAAGGCCGGTACGAAATTTTATTAACGCAACAAGAGAAGAAGTCAGAAGCGATTATTTATGTGTTTCAAATAAGTAAAAGTTTATATCATTTTTGTTTAAGAGCGCTGATTGCAAGAGCGATGTGTTAAGTGTTAAATGTACAAAAGCCATGTGCAGTGTTTAATGGTATATGTTATAGTGTTTTACAAGTCATGTGCACAACCAGGTACGTTTTACATAATTATAAAGAAAATGTATTTTAATGTTAACTAAGTTGAATTTTAATTGATAAACGGTTAACACATTAACGGTAGAAATTGTCCTTTGAATATTCGCTTCTAAAATTAAATCGGAAAATTCAAGTTATTACCTTCTCGATATATATATATATATATATATATATATATATATATATATATATATATATATAAATTTGAAAAGTTAACAAGTAATTAAAATTTGTATGGAATAGTTAGCAGTAATTAAAAGTTAATTACTCGACACATTGGTGTCATTTGTTCTTTTCTAATTAGTCATGGATTAATAAATTGTTTAACTTTCTATTTTAAAACTTTATATTCTTATTTCACAAGTGACCTAGTTCTAGCTTCAAGATATGAAGACCGTTACAGACACACAGTAATCTGCCTGAGCTGTGGCGTTAGAACTAGAGCTCTGGTAAGCAATTAATTATGTTGGTAATAGGCAATTAACAATTATTATTAACACATTTAGAAAAAGTAATACTTAAGGAAATAAAAAGGGCTAGAACGTTACAAAGTGGTAGTAGGTTGTAGGAGTATGTGTATGGCGTAGTGTAAATATAGTAGTAAGTACTAGTCTGTAGGTAATAGTATACGAAATGTAGTTAGTAGGGAGTAATGTGTAGATTGTTGGAGTAATGTGTATAACATAGTGTAAATAAAGTAGTAAGTACTAGTCTGTAGGTAATAGTATACGAAATGTAGTTTGTAGGGAGTATTGTATAGGTTGTTGGAGTAATGTGTATGACATAGTGTAAATAAAGTAGGAAGTACTAGTATGTAAGGAATACTATACGAAATGTAGTTTGTAGGGAGTAGTGTGTAGGTTGTTGGATTAATGTGTATGACATAGTGTAAATAAAGTAGTAAGTACTAGTCTGTAGGTAATAGTATTCGAAATGTAGTGTGTAGGGAGTAGTGTGTAAGGTGTAGGTTGGTGGAGTAATGTGTATGGCATAGTGTAAATAAAGTAGTAAGTACTAGTCTATAGGTAATATTATAAGAAATGTAGTGTGTAGGGTGTAGGTTGGTGGAATCATGTGTATGGCATAGTGTAAATAAAGTAGTAAGTACTAGTCTATAGGTAATAGTATAAGAAATGTAGTGTGTAGGGAGTAGTGTGTAGGGTGTAGGCTATTGGAGTAATGTATATGGCATAGTGTAAATAAAGTAGTAAGTACTAGACTGTAGGTAATAGTATAAGAAATGTAGTGTGTAGGGAGTAATGTGTAGGGTGTAGGCTATTGGAGTAATGTGTATGGCATAGTGTAAAATAAAGTAGTAAGTACTAGTCTGTAGGTAATAGTATAAGAAATTTAGTGTGTAGGGAGTAGTGTGTAGGAAGTAGTTTGGTGGAGTAATGTGTATGGCATAGTGTATATAAAGTAGTAAGTACTAGTCTGTAAGTAATATTATAAGAAATGTTGTGTGTAGGGAGTAGTGTGTAGAGTGTAGGTTGGTGGAATAATGTGTATGGCATAGTGTAAATAAAGTAGTAAGTACTAGTCTGTATATAATAGTGTACGAAATGTAGTGTGTAGGAAGTAGTTTGTAGGGTGTAGGCTATTAGATTAATGTGTATGGCATAGTGTAAAATACAGTAGTAAGTACTGGTCTGTAGGTAATATTATAGGAAATTTAGTGTGTAGGGAGTAGTGTGTAGGGTGTTGGTTGGTGGAATAATGTGTATGGCATAGTGTAAATAAAGTAGTAAGTAGTAGTCTGTATATAATAGTGTACGAAATGTAGTGTGTAGGAAGTAGTTTGTAGGGTGTAGGCTATTGGAGTAATGTGTATGGCATAGTGTAAATAAAGTAGTAAGTACTAGTCTGTAGGTAATAGTATAAGAAATGTAGTGTGTAGGGAGTAGTGTGTAGGGAGTGTGTGTAGGGTGTAGGTTGTTGGAGTAATGATTATTGCATAGTGTAAATAAAGTTGTAAGTACTAGTCTGTAGGTAATAGTTTAAGAAATGTAGTGTGTAGGGAGTATTGTGTAGGGTGTAGGTTGGTGGAATAATGTGTATAGCATAGTGTAAATAAAGTAGTAAGTACTAGTCTGTAGGTAATAGTATAAGAAATGTAGTGTGTAGGGAGTATTGTGTAGGGTGTAGGTTGGTGGAATAATGTGTATGGCGTAGTGTAAATAAAGTAGTAAGTACTAGTCTGTAGGTAATAGTATAAGAAGTGTTGTGTGTAGGGAGTAGTGTGTAGGGTGTAGGTTGGTGGATTAATGTGTATAGCATAGTGTAAATAAAGTAGTAAGTACTAGTCTGTAGGTAATAGTATAAGAAATGTAGTGTGTAGGGAGTAGTGTGTAGGGTGTAGGCTATTGTAGTAATTTGTTGGATGTAGTGTAAATAAAGTAGTGATTAAGTATTAGTCTGTAGGTAATACTTTGATAAAAAAGTATTGTGTAGAATTTAGTGATATTTAATAGTGTGAAGGTAATAGTTTATAAGTAGTAGTGTGTAGGACGTATTGTATAGCGGGTATTTGTCAGATGTTGTGAGTATCTTGTAGCTTGTAACCAAAGAATTGTTTAAAGTAGTTTGTAGGAAGTAGTGTAAAGGAAGTAGTTTATAAGTAGTAGTGTGCATGACGTATTGTATAGCGGGTATTTGTCAGATGTCGTGAGTATCTTGTAGCATGTAACCAAAGAATTGTTTAAAGTAGTTTGTAGGAAGTAGTGTAAAGGAAGTAGTTTATAAGTAGTAGTGTGTAGGACGTATTTTATAGCGGGTATTTGTCAGATGTCGTGAGTATCTTGTAGCATGTAACCAAAGAATTGTATGAAATAGGTTGTATGAAGTAGTGTAAAGGAAGTAGTTTATAAGTAGTAGTGTGCATGACGTATTGTATAGCGGGTATTTGTCAGATGTCGTGAGTATCTTGTAGCATGTAACCAAAGAATTGTATAAAGTAGGTTGTAGGAAGTAGTGTATAGGAAGTAGGTTATAAGAGATTGTGTGTAGGTAATAGTGTAAAGGTTCTAGCGTTTAGGTAGAAGGTTGTAGATTGTCGTATTTAGGACAAGTAAGTACGCAGGTCGTAGATAATGAGCACTAGATTGAGGAAAGTAATGTGAAGAGCGTACTGTGTATTAGATAGCGTCTAGAATGTAATGTGTCTCTAGTAGGCAGTAAGAAGTAGTGTATATGGCTTGGTGTGTGGGTCGTAGAATGAAGGTGGTTGTGTTAGGTAGTAGTGTGTAATTATTAGTGTATATTTAGGAGTGTGTAGGTAGCACGTTGGAGGAATCTGTGTATAGGAGTAATGGGTAGAACGTAGTACGCAGGTAGTAGTGTGTAAAAAGTAGATTATAGGGAGTATTGTGTCGGCAGTAGTTTATAGGAAGTAGGTTGTAAGGAGTAGGTTAGTAGGAGTAGTGTGTAAGAGACAGTGTGAGATTGTAGTGTGTATGTTGTAGGTTGTAAGAGGTATTGTATAGATGTAGTAAATTATTAGTAGTTATTAAAACTAGTAGTAGGTAGTACGTTATACATTGTAGAGCATATTATGTAGGTAATGGTGTTCAACCTTAGTGGAGGTACTTACTTATTGACTCGCTAACGCCCAACCTTGGCAGTTGATCCATTCGGAGACGCGCTGACCAGTAGAGATGGGCATCCCTGAGGATGGGACTGCAGTAATCCTGGGCCCGGTCCAGGGCTGTGCAATCATTAAGGTGTTCGGCTTTCATAAGTTCACCACCACACAGCAGACACTCCGGGGTCGGTACCATATGAAGTGGTAGTGCGTAGCAAGGTAATCATATCCTGTCTTCAATCTGAAAGCTGCAGCGCTAACAGATCGGGGCAAGTTTTGGTCAATTGGTCTCCCGTCACAAGACATTCCGACGGTTTTCCTGCTGAGAGCTCCCTCAGTCGAACGTGATTCCATTTTTTGGTGGACGTCTTTATTAGGGACCTGGAGGAATGTAGTAAACTCAGATGCTCGGGCTGGGGGAGGCTTGTTCCCTGCTTGGCAAGTTGATCAGCCATTTCATTGCCAGTGATGTTCACATGGCTCGGGATCCACCCGGCATTTATGAGAGCATTTAGTTTTCTTCTACTTTCTATGGTTCTACTACAGTCGGTCCGTGAGTTCCCTGAGAGATTCATGGTGGGGATCTTAGTAAATATACACAGGTTAATCAGTTTGCATCTAACCTAATGCCGTCTAATGAAAGAATTTGGAAAGGCCTAAGCTTTTAGTTTGAAATGAAGTAACTTTTAAAGTAAATTTAGCCTAATACTTTCCAAAGGTTTTTTAACTGTAATCTGTGTTTGTTCTTTGATAATAAAAATTTCATCTCAACGTGATCTAATTGTGAGTTTTAGCAAAACCTATCTTCCTTCAGAACGATTTGGATAGACAGCCAGACTTCCTAAGTCAAATCGTTAGATGCAATTGTTTAATTATAAACGAATAACCCGGTAAATCTTTTTAAAGTGTACATAACAACTGTATGTAACAAATATTTTTAATTAATTACTGAACGTATTTAAAATTAACCAAGGGATTACAGTGTAAAATAACCAATATAACCCATAAGCAATAATTTGAGTAATTTTTTATATACTTGACAACAATCTTACAACAATGTGGATGAAAGGAGTTATTCTTGTAATAGTATTCTTTGAAGATTATAAGTATATAACCTAAATGAACAAAACAATTTTCATTATTTTACGGTAAAATAATTTTATTTTTTCACTTACAAAATTAGAAACATTGCAGTTGCTTCAAGTTTCAAATCTGGTACACTTTAAATAACTACCAGAGTTTATAGAATTTATTTAAATACTAAGCAAGACGGATGCATCTGTCATTGGGGTGTGACCAAAAATGTGTGAAATATCTGTTATGAGTCTATTGTTCTAGCTGTCGTCAGTTCCCAGAACACACCCAATAGTGACACGATGCGCCATTTTTAAGGAGCAAACAACCTACTTTCCCTTAAAACGATGTGCTCTTGAATCGCTAGATTTGATGTACATTTTATCAATGCATTGCTCATAATAACTAAAATATGTTTGTGTTAATGTTTTGTCATAATATTATTATAACGATTATAATTTTGGGGAGTATTTTCACTTCTGTTATATTTAATGATGAAAACAAGATAATTATATGATATAATTTATTGATCATAATAATTAATAAATTATTTATAAGAATGGTTTCCATGAAAACAGAAACAATTATAACGTTGAAAATTCATTTTGCCATATGTCTACACGTAACAAAGGTTAAAATGAACCAATAGAATGGTCAACGTTTACCTGCAAAGTGTTGTACAAGGAAATACAATTGCAATTATAGTTTCATTGTTATCTATAACGTAAATATTTTAATTACACCTATTTTATTCTTATGACTTTTTGCACTCTCATGACTTTTGTGCATAGTTAAAATAATGTGTACTATATATATATATATATATATATATATATATATATATATATATATATATATATATATATATATATGTGTGTGTGTGTGTGTGAAAGAATTCATTCTATCTACAAAAAAGAAATTTATAATTTTATAAGAAAATATTGTTCATATTTTAACAAGAGAAATATAATGTAATTGCCTAAATTTTTAACGAAAAATATTTTTTTGTAAAAATCTTAGTTACTGCTACTAAAGAATTTGAATTCACTTTGTAATTTTGTTTAGTTTTCCTAAAAATTGTATTTCAAGTAATAATTTGAAAATTAGAGATAAGCATACCAAGAACGGAAACACAATTGTGCATTGTCAGCTTCCAACGGAATATAGGGTCTGAAATGAAACTGGAAAACCAAACCTCTTCCAATATCTGATTATAGTCAGTCGAAATCGGGAGGAAAATCAAATTGAATAAAGCAGAATGTAAAATGGAAACTTTCAGATATTAAAGTAATAACAAAGGTCCGACACCACAATGTTAGTGAACATATTTATTCAATACAATATGAGGTTAAAGTTGCTAAATTTCATCAACTACACTCTTGCTAAAAAGTGTTTTTGATATAAATATTTTAAATTTCATTTGGATTTTAGGTATTATTATTCGTTTAATACATTTCACCACAATTTTTGGAATGTTTTACTTGGTTATGTGATACGTTATGATCCACGAAATATTATATCTCAATGTAAATGTCTGTATTTGATGGGGATCCGCAGATGCATTTAAAAGTATTGTCAAATTACCAATAAAAATGTTCTAACAGTTTAAAATCTTAGAGTTGTTAGATTCAAGTTACATTCTAGAAAGGATTTATGAACCACAAAACAACTATACTACTGTAAAATCCGATAAAAGCACTTCGTCATGTATTTTACAACTTTCTTATAAACTTGAAAGTTTTGCTTTTAAAATAAAACACAAAGTTATGAAATTAAAATATTATTTGCATTTCAATTATTTGCCTCAAAGCTTTTATAATGATCCTTGATTTACCTGAATATTCCTATTTTTCACGGTATTCTAATGTATAGGGATGATAACCACAATAAACATTTATTATTAAGGTCGTTATAGAAAACCAACGAGGATTCATAGCATCTATTGTAATATAAATTGTTCTATTTGTTATAACTGTATTTCAAAGTAGTAGCTTATAAAGTGTTTTAGTTTAAAATTATTTTAATTTTTTAAAAAGGTAATACTCTTTATAAACAATACAAAAAAATTACTTTGATGAAAGTGATTTTCGGCCCAGACAACTTACCCTAAAGAAAAAACTAAGATTTAATTTTATTGTACCTTAGGAAAAATTAGTAATAAATTTATAGGCTACGTCATTACTGTCAACAAGTCTATAGAACTCACGTATATAAACTGAACTTGGTATACGTTTTACGTTTATATTGAACGCTTGGATAAATGATATTCTTCAAATCTAATTTAAAAATCTATAATGCATCTGCATCTATTTGTCACCAGAATATAGTTTGATAACTATATTCTATAAACTGTATAAGAGTTTTTGAATGGTCATCTCTCTCTCTCTCTCATTCCAATCTCTCTCCTCTCTCTGTCTCTATCATATACATATCAATTGGTTATTAAATGTCATTTATTAATGGAAAAACAATTATTTAGGACATACCATGGCAATCACATGAACTCTACTAAGGCGTTACACATTTGCAACAGTACTCGGCCTTACTCGTTTGATAGTTAAATTTAGAAAACTATACAAAGTAAATACCAAAATTAGTTATTCATTTTAAAAACATTTATTTTATTAAATTTTGAAATGTACATTATTAAAAGTTTAAACAAGTCATATATGTAAGATTGCAACCCACTGCCGTCTTCGCTTAAGGCTAAAGAAACAACAGGTTAAGATTGAAGATTGGTCACACTTAGTTAAACGATCTCTCAGCTTTACAGATTCAAAATAGAGAGCTTCGGTTACCGGTATTCTGTTTGCATCCCTCCCCAATGTCTAATGCCATTTTTTGACATACATATTTTTTTAAAATTAGGCTTTGGCTTAGTGAAAAAAATATGAATGCAGCATGCTAGATTATTGCCAAATATTTAACATGTTACAGTGCTTTTGTAGCTTTAAGGCGACCGAGGGTATGACTATTATAATCCATGAAGGACAGGAAAATATTTTAAATTTAGATCGGATTAATGTAAGGATACAAACACACCCCATCTTTCATTTGATGGGTGTTGATAACACGCGAGTATGGTCACGTATATTGTTGTTAGATACGTAGTAGGAAGGAAAAGTATTTCGAGGGAGGATCCCAAACTAACAACTTTAGGAAGCGAAAGACTTGATTTATAATGCCAGGACTTTTTTCTTGTTGAACAACCGCGCTTGTGCAGACTCAATCGTACGCTTTACGCACAAACATACGTAGCATTGTGCAAAAAGTAAAATTAAATGATTTATTCTACTGAGAATTAATTCCTAACTATAGATAAATCTCGTTTAATCATAATTACTATCATAAAGACAATGAATTGGATCTGTAAAAACCAAGTGTCGTTATCTATGGTTTGAAACAAACTACAATAATTGTGTTCTGCCTAATTTTAAAACTTTGGAAGTGTTTCTTTGTCTAACACAAAGGTTCTTAACTCGAACTTTTGTCCCACTTTATAAAGTGAGAAGTTCCCCGCTGGTTTCTTTTAACACCTACTTCAGGAATTGTTTTACTTCCATTCGTCTTCACGCTTCCTACCCGGTTCAGAAATCTAGATAAAGAGTGCCTCGCAAATCTTTGAATATCTTCTTCGTAAAGTAATACAAATTTTAATTTATAACTATGTAAAATGAAGCATTGCTGTTATTGACCTCATATTTTACAATTTATTTTATAATTTATTATTTCAATAAGTTTTGTACTTTTCCAGCTATAGATACTTCATAACATCTTTTCGGATGATAGATATTAAAAATGTGTTATTTTTCCTCTTTGTTTCAAATTAATGTTTGTAATATATATTTTTTTAACTTAAATAACGTTTTGTTTTACTTGGTAGATATTTTGTTACAGATTATCTTTAAATGTTATTTTAAGATCTTTATTTTGCAACACTTTGCTATAATTGTCTAGTGTATATCGCCGTTTGTACATAAACTCTTGATTTCTCGATTACTATGTATTTACTCATAACATTTACTGCTCTCGTTCTGATTTAGACCGTAACCAAAGTCGACCTTACTTCATATTGTGTTTCATCTTTTTACATTATTACTTTATATGATTTCTAAATTACGCTAAAACGATGATAATTGTTGTTAGAGTAGCGTTTAATTTCGTATACAATATATAGAAGGCAACCGGAAGATTTCAACCATGCTGAAGAAATCTTTCGAAGTCGATATAATGTAAATCTGCAAAATTATATCCGTTGAACGTATGTGTTTTTGCTACACGTGTAAATCATATTATAACCGTAAAACAGTTCAAAATGTTCAATAAAAATAGGCAACATATTTTAAACAATTTGAAATTAATTAAGTAAATTTAATTTCAAATGTAATAAGTAATTTATTAACAGGGATTGGAAGGTATTACTAGTTTAACAAAGAAATAGTTCCACTCTACAATTCTATAGTATCAAATATCCCTTTTTTTTAGATTCAATCAGATGAAGATGGAAATAGTAGAAGCTTTTCATGACTCTACTGACGAATTTTCTGTCCGTGTTACATAGGTTATTAGTTAAAATAGTCCACTCCCATCTTTAGAGACAGAACAAGCATTCTCTAAAAAAGTTTGGGTTTATCACCAAGGCAAGAAAGAATTAAGTTTACTCATAGCTAAACATTGTCAATGACCCATTGTGATTGACGCCATTGGAATTTTCTGTCAATTAAGTTTTCATAAAACGTCTCTTTAAATTTACAGTCGCGAAACACTGTATATTAGGGAACCTTTGGGTGTTTTACTAGCTAAACATGTACCTAATTAGATTTTACTTGTGATGATTTAATGAAGTACGTATGATTATAAATTTGTACAAACGAATCAATAATTTCTACAGGTTTATATTTGCAGACGTAAAGTATAAGAGTAAGACGTAAAATCGCTTCATATAGATAAATAACTAAAAGTAGCACCTTAGCAATTATTTATGTTCAACTAAATTTAAACGTTGACTATTGTCTACAAATATGTTTGTGACATTTCTAATAGTCAATTTATCTAGATAGCCAACGGGGATTCGACTGGTTATCGAAAATTGTTATCTTTACCACTCTAAAAATAAAGCTGGAATACTTAATATATATATATATATATATATATATATATATATATATATATATATATATATAATAATTTAAAAATATTTCAGAAACAAGAATACTTTCAATGAATATATTTATTCAAGGCTTTTCGACGATAAAATAGTACCAGCATCTTCAGGAAAATAATTATGTAATGAATAAACCTTTCAATAAATATATTCATTAAAAGTATTCTTGTTTTTGAAATATTTTTACTTATTAACTACATTACAAGAAAACATATCACTATATTATATATATTTTAAAACAACACAGGTTATTCAAATACAAGAATATTTATTATTTTAAATCCAAAGCTTTTCGTTGGCAAACAGTACCAACATCATCCATGATAGTACTGTTTGCCAACGAAAAGCTTTGGATTTAAAATAATAAATATTCTTGTATTTGAATAACCTGTGTTGTTTTAAATTATTAAACAAGAAAACGTATTTTATATTTATATATATATATATATATATAAAGAACCAAGTCAAAATACAAATACAAGAGTTATAATTAAATTTGCGATAATTACATATTGTGATATATATATATATATATATATATATATATATATATATATATATATATATATATATATATATATATATCAATAGTTATTATCTGGAGTACATCCGTTCATTCTGCAGTGCATTAAATCGCAGTTCCGACGTTTCTCTAGAATCTCATCTATCAATGACGAGGTGAACCCAACAACAGTTGAAGAGCGAGACAAATGCCGTTCAACTGTTGTTGGGTTCACCTCGTCAATGCTAGATGACATTCTAGCAAAACGTCGGAACTGCGATTCTATGTACTGCAGAATGAACGGATGTACACCAGATAACAACTATTCATCATATTTTTCCATCCGTGATGGAATACATATCAGCATATATACATATATATATATATATATATATATATATATATATATATATCGACATTATGGACAATAAGAACATTAAAAATTAATTGAGACTATATATTTACAATTTTTAATGACAAACCCAGGCACGTATATACTAGATTGTCATAGCTTTTTCACCAATTACTCGTACTCTGGCCCTAGTCACAGAAGGTTTGTCTCAGCTGTAGGCTTGTGAAGCCCCTTATATTATTTCCTGATACACCTGCCTTTCTGTATCATAGATCCTCGCGGCTCTGTACATCTACATTAACAAACTTCTATAAAGTAGCCAGATAAGGTACATTATAATAGTTAAAGAATAAGCGCTTACGTTTCTTAATAACTGATGAAGTCAAACAGTACATGGCACGTAGATTACATTAGAGGTCTCTTTCCGTTTAAACCATAAACTGATATTGCATAGCAACGGTATATTACTCAATGCAACTCTTAACAATGTTTGACTTGAAAGGATTATTTTTAAATTCATTCTAATAGCTCACATTTCCCTATATAACGCCATAATACGAGTAAGAGCTGAAAAAGCTATGAACATCTGGTAAATAAGTCCCTGAGATTTTCATAAAAAATTTTAAATTTACAGTATGAATTAATTTTGCATGTCTTCATTGACCATAATATCGGTATATATATATATATATAGTCTATGTAGTAGATATTTTCAGTTATAATAAAAATACGCTTTTACCAATGAAACTAAAATCGAATATCGCTTTCTTATTAAACCTGTAGTGAATGACAGTTGATGTTAATAAAGTTCGTTCAGATATTTCAATAATTAAAATTAAAAAAGGTGATGTCTCAGTGACATTCGAACTAGCTATATGTTTGATATCCAAAACCTTGTTCACTGAGAAAACCTTTTCATTGCTAGTTATCTATTACTAAAAGATGTATATGATATACTAAGAGGAATCATGGTCACTTGCGATAGTGAAGCATTACAAGAGGTGGATAGAATGAAACGTTATATATCATCATCAGCATCATAAATTAGGAATGAAAAACAAGAAAGTGAATTTAATAATGCCATTGACAATGCCTAACATGCCAAAGTGTAGATACGAGATAACGTGCGGTTTCTCCCGAAACTTCTATGGATGTTTACCGATTGTCAAACAGTATTAACTAAACCTAATAGAATACACTGAATCTTATATTGTGTTCAGAAACAGGATTAAGTGCCAGAGTTGTAGTAAACCTATATTATATTACGTGACGGTTTTACATTAACAGGAGGAATCATCAGGTAAGGTTTATTAGACTTCATACTGAATCAGTATTAAAACACATTGGATGTGTTCGTAAAGAAAGCGATAAGTATTGTAATTCGTTATATAAAAAAAAATTTTAATTTCTTTAATTGTTATTTAAATATCCTTTATGTTGAGATATACAACAACATTTTACAGGAATGATATTCTAAAATAAAGTAAACCATTTAAGAAATAACTTCTAACAACACTATTTAAACTATAACTTTTCACAAAGATACTTTTATTTAGTAAATATGTTTTTTTCTAAAAATGGTATAACTACAGTTAATTTAGCACTATATAGCAGCTCCAGGTAGGTATTATAGAGAAAACCCCAAGTTATCAATTTTTTTATTAACATAAACATACTCATAAAATCCAAATTTTTTTGTCTTTCTCCAGTTAACTACTGATGGACAAGATCACAATATTCTACATTTCATCACAAGCAAGAAAGTAACATAAATGTATACATTGTTGTTTGGATTTTTATAAACATTATGTGTGAAGATTGTTTAAACAAATCTTTAGTCATCGAATACTACTTTGGTAATATTTAACATACTTTTTTATCTCAGGGATTTTTTAAAATCTGAAAAAACTTTCCACCACAAAACCAACACGATTTGCTATTTTTAACTTGCCATACAATCTTGCTAAGAAGAATGTGACTGTACAAGTGACAATATAGCTTGTAGCCAGAGGCAGTGTAAGTAAGACAAAGCGAAGTAATGCATTACTGGATGTGTGTAAGAAGGCTCTGTACGGAGAGCGATGACCATTTGCAACTGCTTATTAAATTCCAGTATGATGGATAGTCCAGCATTTGCTAAATGCCTTGTTTCCTTTTATGTACACTCTGCAGGCATCTCCATATGTATTACAACGCGTTACGTTTCAACCCGAACATGTTCAGACGTCATTGGTAAATGGTAAAATAACATGTAAGATTATTGATTGATTGCGTGTAATTTAAAAAATCTACGGTAAAAGCTATAGTACGTGAAGAAAGTAATACAATTCGTAGGAGGCGAACTTAGAAAATATTAAAAAGTCAAAATTTTAAAACTAGTTCAACTTTATTATAATTATTGTATGTTTAATAATGCACAAGAACTGAAGTGTTAAATCCAAACTCCGAACTATGTTTAAAATATTTCAATGTTAGTGAAATACAATAGCAATATTCGGCACGAATTTCATTTATCTTGTAATATATATGAATTAAAATGAATTTTTTCTTAACGAAAGAAAATGTTGTTACTGTAATTTATTATATTTTTAAAAGACCCAGTTATCTTTCATGGTGTCTAAACGGGGGCGAGAATATTTAACAAATTGCTGTCCTTCATCAGACAGGAATTTAATATTCTAACTTCACAAAGTCGGCACTCCACGTAAAAAACCTGCTATATACAAACAAGCGCCACTGTACTCTGTTTTGTTTGCATTACTGCAGAAAATAATATATATTGTACTTTCTGCATACACGAATGCTACCGTAGTTGTTTGTCAAGAGTAAACGATTCTTTGTACAATGTTTGTGACGAAATATTTTTCCTAAAATAAGAAAACTACATGTATATTCTGAAAGCCATAGCAACAGCTCAACCAGGATACGTACACTCATTGTAAATAGTTTAGTACTGTTATTATAGTAAATTTGCTTTAATGTCAAGCTTCATTTCAATACAAAAGTACAAAAAAGTGGCAAATAGTTTGCTATGTTATTTTTTAAAAGAAATATACCATGAATATACTTGATTATTATTTTTAAGATAATGGAATATTTGATAATAAAATGGGATCGGTAAAAAATACAATAAATAAGGTACACTCTCCAGGATATTAAAAGAAAGATTACATAAAAATTAATTTTTAAAAAAGGTTTCATGCTTCATTATTATACTAAAAAAATAAATGAAATACTGAAAGTAACTGGAAAAAATAATACCAAAGCGGTTAAAATCTTTAGCTTTCCGCTTAGGCTAACAGGCATAATTGTCGCTTTGGTCAAATCTGTTTAGAATCAACCATTGCTCGTTAAATGCTTTTTTTAAAGCGTTAGGATGTTTTAAACATAAAGAAGAAATATAATTTAATGAATATTTTTTTTTAAAGTTTAAATAAATGGTTCAAATAAAATGTTGCTTACCAAAGACATGTTTATTTCTGTCTATGCTAAACCGGACGATCTCAGCAAAGATACTACTATATGTTTACAAATGAAATCTTTAATATTCCATTTCCTTATACATTTCTGCCACAATTCCCTGTTGTACAGGATGTGTCATGTTTTTATAAAGTATCACAGATTCTCCTAAAAATGAATTTTGTCTTTTCGTTTTTGCCTCTAGCATGCTGCAGAATAGCGATTTTACTAAAGTAGATCCCTATTGCTGGATTCTATCACGTTACTGGCAATAGTTGTTTAAGGCCTGCACAATTATACAGATCATAAACAAAACGCTTCGTAAATGAAGAATATAAAACCTGAAATTGATAATTTTGTTTTAAATACTAATATACATTTATATATGTTTGAGAACATTTTTCAATATTCTCTTCTGTTGACGCGTTTCGGATTAGCTCCATTTTTAAAACTTCAATAGTACTGGTCGCCCAAGGCCATAACGGTATATAAAGACGAGCTCAAAAGTTGAAACGCGTCAACAGAAGAGAATATTGACAAGTTAGGAATGGCAGAAAAATGCACTCAAACATATAGAAATATTCCTAACAGAAATGAAGATGAGTAAATTAATAATATTTATTTATATTCAGTATTATTTGAACACCAATAAAGCTACACCGAATAAAATTATTTTCTTGTGGATTAAAATTAGGATATCTTTAGGCGAATATACAAAATCATATAAACACATACAGCATTGTATGTGAGATATATTCTTTGAAATGACAGTGATATAATACAAATTAATTTAAAGAATAGTTAAATAATGTAATAATGAAATTCATATGTGAAAAGGGAAACGTAGTAGCTTCTAAATTAGAGAAAAACTAATATTTTCTCGACATATTTAAATCAAGAAACAAACGGTTTATAACTGTTTTAACAAACTGAAATGAATAGTTAGTTTAAACGAATGCTTAATTACTTTTCAGTATTAATAATAAACGTTTTTTTCAGAATACTCAAAATGTTTTTCCAAATGTTGCATGAAAAGAATTACAACTTAATTCATATGTTTTGTAATTAATGAAAAAATGTAGTTTAAAGCTTCTAATATTAATAACTTTGGAGTTTGAACTAAAGACAATGGTAAATTGAATTATAAGTAAAGCCGTCCTTCTACAAAATATATCCATTCGTGTTATAGGGGAAATATATTATTCTCTAATAGTTTTTGTATTTCATATCATATTTGTAGGAAATATTGAAACAATAACATGAACTTTCATTTAATATTGTTTCTATATATGTTATCGGTTTCATAAACACTTGCAATACTTATTGCCGCATGTGTGTATATGCCACACTAAACGTTTTGACTTCATTTCGATTTTTAAAACGATTGCTACTTTCCAGAAGCTTTTCACCAAGCAAAAGCAATCATCCTTATTTAAGCAGGTTTGGTAGAAGTGTAAAAGCTTCCAAATAAACACTGTGAACCGGTTTAATTGTGAAGATGAGAGATTCGCTTAAACAGAAATAATTAAATCTGTGACGGGCAAACTTCGTTGGCAGCAATTAATGCAACGCAGGTCTTTGAGTTTACCGACCAATCTCTTCGATTTAGATCTTTATATTAATTATATAAACGCTCATTAAAACTCTGGAATAAGTCTGAAAAGGTTGGCTAGATTCATCTAAGTTTTAATAAAATCCATTCTTGACATGTTATTATTGTATCAGATTTTCTTGAGGAAATAATAATAACACTACACGCAGAGGATCGTGGAATTGTATTTCATTACAATTACACGTTATCAAGGTAAACCATGCACGACAGCCAGTTTTTTAAACATTTTGAATAAAAAACATGATCAATATTAAAAGAAAAATAATTAAAATACTCAACTACTGATTAGACATCTTTATTTACTACTGATAAAAAAAGGTCTACGTATGCAAGCTACACTGCATCTGGAGTGTTATTGTTCTCTCTTCATAAGCTAAGGGACATTCTCTCTATTGCCATACCAAACTCTATATACCTTCTCTAAACCTTTCTACAAGAGGGAATTAACTGTTATATATTTTCTCGTACCAGCTAGAGTTCAGGTCTCTGCAGGAACCCTTGATTACCATCTTGTACCAATTATATTTTACCATAATTATCTATACCACCACTATTTTTTTTTATTTGTTTTTGTGCAATAGTGTATTTCGTACGTTTCAGGAAGAGGATTATAGAAGCAAAACAATAATCGCTTTTCCCTCAGATTATCCAATCTAAGAAAGTCTGATTTATAGTCTGATATGAATTATCCCAAATGATAATTTACAAATTACGAATTAAAAATATATATATATATATATATATATATATATATATGATGAAATATTTTCAGGATGTTAGAAAATGCTTATACATAAATGCTCGTAGATTAGGAGAAGATTATTAGACGAACTTCACCGAAGAGGCTTAATGGTTGTAATGAAATAATAACTTATTACATTATTATTATTTCAATGTGATTTTTGTACTTTTATATATACTTTGTTTGTTTTCAGAAAGTATAGATACTCAGTAACTCCTATTTCATGGTTTAAATGCAGTGTATCTAAAATACAATGGGACAATATATTTTCAACTACAGTACCTTGTCAATCGGCGGGAAACTGAGGCCGCGGTAGGCCTACGTGCATGACAGACTATACTCAAGCTCGTTTTTACATGTTAGCAGTTTAAGTAATAGACATGGCTTTAATAAATTCATTTTGTAATTTTAATCCTACATATCCTAAATCTACTTTACTAGATAATACTACACAACTATCATTATAGTTTTAGCATCTAATAGGTTACTGTTCCATGTAATGAAATATGTAACTTTATGTAACTTTATGTAACTCTATAAAATGTTATGGACAATAAGGCATATAGTATATTACTTAGTTCCAAAACGAGTTATTAAATTAATGAAACAAACTAGCACCACACTTGGTTCCCTGCCTTACAAATAACAATGTTTTCTCAGACTCCTTTGAACTTTCAGATACAGTAATGCTTAAGAAGGGACTGTAGAATGTGTTGTGATGGAGTGGCGATAGGAGCGGACTGATAACAGCATCGTTCGGACAGAGAACAAAAAATGTCTTTGCTACCCTTACAAAGGGTTTGGTACTTTGTGAGATATTCAGTTACACTCTTCAACTGTTGTTGGGCTCACCGCGTCAATGATAGACGTGTTTCTAGTGAAATGTCGGAACTGCAATTTTATCACTGAAGAATGAATGTATGTACCCCGGATATTAACTATTCATCATATATATATATATATATATATATATATATATATACATGTGGTATCATTTCAGCCACGACTTGTATTGTTGGTTACATCTCGCCGCAGTCAAAAGGATATCCGTAATCGTCCAAATAACCTCAAAAAGAACCAAATTTGTAATGTAAATAATATTTCTTAAAAATGATAAAACATTTCACTGTTAATTTTGTTATTGAGTTTTAACATTTTTCATTAGAAACGTGTTATATATCCTTGATAAAATAATTTTAAAAAAAACAATATAGATAGCAACAATTTGTTTTACCTTACAAACCTAACTAACAAAATTTAATTTTGAAATAACTAGTCAAATCTTTCCACCCTTGCGCTCTACAAAGCACACTGTACAAAGCAACGCCTGTCGCGACGACTACAGCACACAGAAACAAGAAAATTATATAATCACGGTTTTGTATGATTTTTATATTTTACACACAATTAGTCGATTTGCTTTCTTTCCAAAAACTAAATAAAATAATTGTATTTATAGATAGATGAGTAGAGAACATTAAAAACTAATAATTAAAATAGGTGATTTAATCATGCTCAGCCTCATTTAACGCATTGAGTAATAAAACAGTTATAAAGCTAATGTAAACATTTATGTTTAAACTATTTGCTGTAGAAAATGTGTTTGAAAAGATCTATTGCGTCTAAACCACATTATTCAGGTTGTAATTTCAGTAGGATTTTAATTAACTCAGAAGGAGATAACTAATTAAAGATATAAAGTAAATTAAAGTATTTTGATATTTTGAGAGTTTTATTCTTATCACTTCTCCATTTTATCACATCATCTGGAGAAAAGTCATGTGGAGTTTATTAAATTATTGAAACTTTTATTGTAGAATTTATTATAAAAAAAAAATTATTCACTATAATTTATAAAAAATGTTAGGTAAATTTAATTATATTCTTAAATATTATATAATCCTAAATAGGAAACTGGAAATCATAGTAACACCACTTTTTATAACCAAACAAATATGCAGTATTGTGAATAAAGAAAAGATTTAGGTTTTATTTGACGCACGATCTATGGACAAATTTTTAATTTTAGCAAATTATATTAACACAAGAACAACTACAAAACATTTTATAATGTTTGGCTCTAGTTAGCAATTAGTAGTCTAAAGCATTTCATTTCATTATAATATATTTATTATTTTATTTCTATATATATAACAACACTTTGTTTAATGTTTCATTATATCTCCTGATTCATCATGGAATGAGCTCATTAGCTCTACACGTGGGTCATCCCGGTTATAGTATAACTAACCGTATGCTAATGAGTAGGAACGGAAGCAGAAGAAGAGGATGGCTATCACGAAAACTGGGTGGGTTCTGGAGTCCAAAACCTGAAAAAATGCATGTATCAATTTAAAAAATTTACACGTGTCGTACAATAAGAGTTTCGGATAAGGTTAACTGTTATTAAGTGCGTAAAAATATATTTCTTTTTAGTGATATATAGATATCCCTTAATCACTTGAAACATTAGTTTTATTCACTAAATAGTTTAAAGTTATTCGAACTTAGAATTTAAAGCACACAATGAATACAATCAAATTATTTAGTTTCATATTTATGTCTCAAAAAACATAATTGTATATCACATTTGACTACAAATTAGATTTCTCAAAAGCATAGTTTTCCTATGTAAATTATAAGCAAATAAAGGAAACTATTGAAACACATAAAACTAATATATCACTTGCTTTTTTTTAGTTTTTAGTTATTAAACATATTTCATAATATGTACTTTTGTGAGCCTTCTTCCAGAGGCACGCTTTCTTTCTTGTTTTATACTTATGCATCCTAGAGCAGCGAGGTTTAGAAAGTTAGACAATAAATATATTTCAGAGGTAAAGCAAATGGGATAAAACAAACAAGGTATCCTAATTGACACTTTTTACAAATAGTATATGTGATGAGGGAATGAGGACTCCGAGAGTTATAGTCTGCATCACCACTGTATTATAGTACCCCTTACTGTATAGACACCCCATAATATCTTTCCAGATGCAGATACAACAATGGCTGATGATGCTGTGATTGTATGGGTGTTCTGAGAACACTTAATTAAAGTGGTGTCTAGGGCAATGAATTAAGCAATGAAATAAGTCTTTGGTAAAAAACTTACAAAATAATGTATGATTGTAACATGTATCATTGTAATATATATTTTAATTGAGTGACGTAATGAGCAAATGGACCAGATTAGAAACATTAATATAATAAGAAACCCTCAAACGTGACTTATTAGTTGTAGAGAAATAACTAAAATTTAAAAATATTTTAATGAAAATTTGTAGTAATTTTTCCTTTTAATTGTATAAAACCCATTTACATTTATTCCTGGATGCACTTAGATCGATAATTAGGTCAGACATTGCTGATAAATTTATTAAAGTTTTAATCTTTTAACGAATACAAAGTTTCGTGTTGCATTGAGTTACATTGCTAATTATGAAGTTTCTTTACATGCAAACTTTCAAGATTGCAAAATTTTGCATCTGGTCTCATTTTTGGATAATCTGATTCTCGTGTGCTGTAAAAGGAATATTTCGGGGGTTCAGCCTGTATAATTTTTCCGGGTTAAATTCCACCACGGTTTTAATTAATTACGTGGTAAACTTTTGCACTTGTTTAAAACCGGCTTCTTTATAGGTTTTTGTTTCACTCTTATAGTTTTTTATACTTATACAACTATAATACAGGGGCCTGAATAAATACATAAACATTTATGACGATAATCTTTAAAACTTTTGTATTTGCAAAAAGGAAATCAATGGTGTTTAAGGGAAGCCTACTCAAAGTTTCAGGTGTATCCCCTATGATTCACACCACCCCAAAGAGCACACATTTTCGTCATTGCACACAGTTTAGTTCATTTCAAATTATCAAAAGAATACGTTCTGAAAGCACTAAAAATGGTATATGGTATAGCTGGATTTAGCGGATTCGGGTTTGATATGGTACGTTATATCATAGAAAAAGCTGAATTAAAAAAAAAAAACAGATTGGCTACAACAACCCTACCAAGAGACAAATCAGAAAACAACTGGGTTAGGTTAGCCTATAACCCTCCGATATATAGCGTTGCCAAGACGTGTCTCATATATTATGGAAGACTTTTAATGTCAGCGTCTTCAGGATTGAGTTTGAGTAGAATGCTTGGATCTCCGAATTATTTACAGATAACTGTGAGAAAGCGGGGATTTACAGCATAGAATGTGAGATGTGCGATGCATTGTATACTGGCCGTAAGAGTATTAGGACAAGATGCAGGGAGCCCTTTGCTCATTTTAAAAACAGCAAACCGGAATATTCAGAGATAGCCAAGCATTGTCTGGACAACCATCATTACTTTACATATGACGGTCCTAAGTTGTTGAAGGAAGTCACGAGGTAAAATAGTATTATTGCTTGGTAGACATGATTTATCAATAAATTTAAAGATGTTTCCGTAAAAAATGAGTCGGGACCAGTCTAGGGTTCCTTCTTCTGTATCCAAATTATGTGTTGTACTCTAAGCACGTGATTCATATCGGTTTTCTGTTTTAGAATTATTAAGTTTTAAACTAGTTGCTACGGCTACCTTGTTAAAAATGTAAAATAATGTGTAAGTGTTGAAGCTTGTTTATTTATCTTGACTCGGTTTTTAGTTATAAATTTGTATAAACTGATTTTATAAGTGAATTGTCTATAGCGCGTATTTATATATTATATTATTGTTATTATTTTTTAAACTGTTAAGGCTTTGTTTAGGTTTTGTTTTTTGATGATGGTGCGAGATAAAAAGGAAAAAGATAAAAGCACAAAATAATAACAATAATTTAAAATATATAACTCTCGTGAGTATAGAGTATTGTGCTCTGTAGAAATAATTATTTCATTTCTTGACTTTCTATGTTTTGTCTTGATTGTTTTATTAAACTTGTTGTACGATAACTTGACGATATTTTCGTAGTAGCCAAGCACTGTCTGTTGTGAACTAGTGTGTTATTTTACGGTGAGATTAAGAGTAAACTGTTTTGCCTTTTAACTTTGTGAATAGTTCTCGCTAGCTAAGCTATAATCAACTAAGTATCATATTCCATGTTATATGAAGTAATGCGAACCTTACCTAATAACATAGGGAAATATAACCGTAAGAGATAGCTTTACATCGGGACACTGAAGAGAACGAGGGAGAGTGCCATATTAATCAATGTCACACGGGTCAGATTCTCAAGGTCTGAAAAGAATTTTTGTTCTATTAGGAATAGAAAATGTTGTCTACATGCAACCAGTACATACAAATGGCGTATAATTTATATCTTATAAGTAGTTCTGATATGTGTTTATTACTATGAATAAAATTGTCATATCTATAATTGCATTCGATGATGATCTTTATTTTGTTCGGTTCTAGCGCAATCTATCTAGTTATTTGAAGTAGTTGAAACTGACTAAATTAAAAGTTTAGCTTTAACAATACTCATATTTACAATTTTCCTATCTTACCTAAGACACTATTCTTTTATGAAACTAAACTTTCACCTTCTAATAATAAATGGAATAACAATCTATGTTGAAAACAAATTTTATATAATTTGAAGGAAATGAGTTAACGTATAATTTATGAACAAATTATTAGTAAAACTATATTAAAAAAAAACATACTAAACTACAATAGTCTTGTTATATTTTCGTCTAAAGGTGATTTATTTGCAATCGAAATGTACGTCAGGACATGAATAAAGATTTGTATGGTTTAAGGTGTTTTATTTACTTACAATAAAAAATTACACCGCAGTTAATCTAGGTTATAATTAAAATTGTAATAATTATAATACCTATTATACTCAGTTATTTATGCTTATAATATATTATATTGAGTATTTTTTTGGTTTTCTAGATGTGATTTTATAGGCGCGTGCTCATGATATCCGAGATACAGATTAATGCGGAGGGGTTGGATGGGTTGGAAAAGGGCTTTGATGTTTAGAATTGTTGAAAGATTTCAAATTACTGAGGCAAACCATTATAAATACAAGAAAAATTAGTAATCTTTCATTTAAAACTCGAAGCAAGATCTTATAATCTAGGAAAATCGAAAGAGGGACTTGATTTTAGATTAAAAGTCTAAAATATTGTTTATAAAAAAGACCACGGATGGGTTATAAAATGTTCTTCCAGGGTTAAATTATTCATTACGATCCCCAGTTTCCTAGCGGAGACATTCCATACACAGAAAGAAATTGAAAGTTTTAATTCCTTGCTTAAACGGTTAATTGGCTCATGATAACATTAAAATTATATAAATAAATTTTTGGATGGAGCGGAAACCTTAATTTTCACTGTTTAAACTATGTGAACGTTTTGATTAAGATGAAGCTAATAAATCGTCTAAAGTAGGCTACACTAAAATGTTGTCTCGCCAACACCCTTTGTTCTTCAATTGATTTCAATATAGACGGCGTCTTTGTATTAATCAACTTGAGTTGACATTGTAGATAGCTAGGATCACAGATTGAAAGCATTTAGAAGATCTTCCCGTTGCATTCCTAATACAATACAGATTTGAAACATGCAACAGAAAAACCACAGAGAAAAATAACAATTTAACATTAACTGTCGACTTTCTCAACAAGATTTATTAAATTCAAAAAAGCGTTTCAATGAATAAAATATGAAAAAAAGTTTGGAATAATAACAAACAATTTTTGTTTAAGCAAAGGTATTTATCTGGTAAAGCAGATTATTTCTGAGCAAAAAAAAAATGTAATAATTGGAGAGAAAGAATCTCTTATTATAAGCATCTTTCTTTAGCCTGTACTAGCAAGCTGTGAACTACGAGTTTAATCGATTTTACATTTTTTTGTCGATAAACGAAAATGGCATTTCACATACTCACATGAACACACACAGACACTTCAGGTTGGTTTTTGTGAAGTTTGGTGTAGGTCCGTCCACAGGGCTCCGCCCCAAAGGCTTGGGATTGTTCAAAATTTTATGTATGTATATATTAGTGTATATATGTCTTATTAAACCGCTAAACAGAAGTTATTGAAATTTAGAAGCATTGTTTTACATTTTCCCAGGATAGTTCATGTGAGGTTTGGTGGAAATCCATCCACAGGGCTAGGCCCAAGTGACTAAAGATGGTTCAATAACCGATGCATATATGCATGTGTGTATGAACGAGTATGCATCTTATGGACGCCAAAACCGCTAAACAGAAGTTAATAAAATGTGGAAGGATTGTTGAACATATTCCCAGGATGGTTGTTGTGAGGTTTGGTGTAAATTCATCCGAAGGGCTCCCCCTAGAGACTTAGGATGGTTCAGTGTGCAGCTTTCCATAACTACAATGTTAAAATATATAACTGTAATAATGTTAATTTTAAAAAAAGTATTAACATTATGTATGTAAGAATAAATATACATTATTATTTTTTTCTAACCGTTTAAAATTCTCAAGTTATATGTACAAATATTACTATCACACTTACTAGTAATAAAAGTAAGATCGTCGATAATATGCTTCCGAAATTTTAATCAAACAAATGGAACCAGAATGACCACGAAAAACTGACACCCAACTTGATCCGGGCAGAAATCAGAGATGACAAGGACATAGGTTAGATTGTGTAAATTCCATCAATACCGAAGATTTCTTCAGATTGAAATATTGATTTCAAACGACTGCAATTTCCTTTACGACTTGCATTCGAAATAACCATAAACAAGGCACAAGGACAATCATTGACCATTGGGGGATAAAATGTGGAACATTCGAGCTTTTACCACGGATAATTATATTTTGCGTTCTCACGTGATGGGATATCTAAAATTTATATGTTTTAACTCGTATAAAATATCCAAATAATGGATTTATAATCTTGTGTAAACAATTATATGATTAATTCAGTTATTTTATTATCCTGATAGTGATTATTACATATTCATAGCCTTACTTATTGAAAATATTTTTCAGGTTGTTCATTATTCTATGGCACAGAGGTACAAATCCTAATTAAGGATATTACGATGGCACCTATCCCTCTAAAACTTGTCTTCGATTTGGGAACAACAAAAAAGCTTCACCTTTTGTTGACGGGAATTATATGTGTTTTTGAGAGAAGTTCTGAGGGGATGGAAAAATCAATACAATTGTCTCTCTGTTCAGAGTGAGTAATTTCGTTAATATTAAATACACTCACTTTATTCATAATCTTACACGATTTTACCTACCAATAATAAATCCAGTTGAATGCGTATATTATAATAGAGTGTTAACATACGTTATATTCTAAAGTGTTAAATTAAAGTTATAACAATATATAATAAACCGGATGATTAAAATATATTCTAACGTAACACAGCTCTAATAACTTGCCCAAGTAATTAAAGTACACGACTAATTAAAATCTTCCTAACAATCTTTTAGCTTTAGAGGAAGCAATTTTATGTGTGGCACATATTGCCTAAAGATTTTTGACAAAATTTTTAATCATTATTATTCGGATAAACTGTGAGCAAACTGTAAGCCCATGCTGTATATGTTGAGAGTAAGTGTATGTATCGACACCAACGACATACCCACAACTCACACACACACACCCACCCACCAACACACACACACACACACACACTCACACTCACACACACACACACACACACACACACACACACACACACACACACACACACACACACACACACACACACACACACACACACACACACACACACACACACACACACACACACACACACACACACACACACACACACAGACACACACCTACAACTCACACAAAAACACACACACACATACACATATATTATATATATGTATATATAATGCTCCGGATATTAACTACTCATCATCATATACATACATATAAATATATATATATATATATATATATATATATATATATATATATATATATATATACATATATATATATATATATATATATATATATATATATATATATATATATATATATATATATATATATTAAAACAACATAGGCTATTCAAATACAAGAATATTTATTAATTTATATCCAAAGCTTGTATTTGGTAAACAGTACCAAAATTTTCATTCCTGATGGTGTTGGTACTGTTTACCAACGAAATGCTTAGGATATAAATTAATAAATATTCTTGTATTTGAATAATCTATGTTGTTTTAAATTATTAAACAAGAAAACGTATTATATATATAAAGAACTAAGTCAAAAACAAATTCAAGATTTATAATTGAATTTACAATTCAAAGCTTTTCGTTGACAATCAGTACCTCCATCAATATTCATGAATATTATCTCCTGTATAAATATATATATATATATATATATATATATATATATATATATATATATATATATATTTATATAAATATATATACAGCTAGAGAGTGAGAGAGAGAGAGCATAGTGAAATCACTTCCTAAGTATACTATCAATTCAGGATATCTTCTTTGATTGTAACCAATAATAATAATATTTTATATACAATATTTATTTTAAGGTTTTACCTCCGTACTAGAATAGGTATTATGTTTAAATAGAGAAACATCTAAGTTTCTTAGAATATTTAATGTTTTGCAAAGGTACCATAAATTTAGAACTTAGATTCCTTCGTGCTAACAATGATCATTTTAGCTACGGGACCAACTAAAAACCATTATTATTTCAATAAAGTGTAAGTACATGTAGGAAAGTTATAGGTTTAGTACTATGTTGAGACTAAATAGTTGTATATGTTTAAACTTTTAAAAACATATGTTTTACTCATTTTTTTTAACAGTCTTTCCTTTTACACTTAGAAATGTCTATGAGCCTCTTCACACACCCTCTTCCTCTCTCTTTCTCTCTCTCACTCTCTCTCACATACACACACACACTTACTCACACACATACACAAGTACACATGTATATATATATATATATATATATATATATATATATATATATATATAATATATATATATATATATATATATATATAAAGATCTGAGTCAAGATACAAATACAAGAATTATATTTGAATTTAAAACTCAATTTATGTCGATTCATAAACTAAAATTTGATTTATAGAATTCACTTCATTCGAGATATTGGTGTTTTTAAATCTGGCTGCAAAACTATGACTTGTTGAATAATAATTAATTCCTATTTTACACATGGTGTGGGTATCTTTAATATATGTAGACAAGTTTTGCTAAGAAATGAAATTTAGTAAATAATAAAACTATCATTTCGAGCGTTCTCTTCTTAGTCATCAAGTCGAGTTTGTACTGTATTTCGAATACGTAAAAAGGAAAATAGTGTGCCACGATTGAAATCTGATGAAAGCTATTGTTACTTTCAGAACTAGTTTTTGTACCAAATCTTGAAATATTTTAACAAAGCATGGATAGCAAACTCTAAGGCTGAAATTATAGGTTGAAATTCCTATAGCACAATGTAGAAAGTATAATGTATTAATTTACGGAAGATATAATAATGGTAAGAGGTAACAGTGCACATGTAATAATCAGATTGTTTGTAAGTAAATCATAAACAAATACAAGAGGGTAGTAAAATCTACATTAAAGATGAACCAATGACAATTTTCCTAACGAGGAATTCAAAGTTAATTTTAAATCTGGTTAGATAAGTTTGTTTTGCTTGGTCAGTGCGTTTGTTCTTATCTCCAAGTTTGCTCCTTTATTTATATGTTGAACTGGAACAAATTCAGGTTTTTAACCTTCCCGTTGTCTCCAAATAGCACAGAAGAGAAAGTTAACTGTATCATTTGCTTCAATATAGGGATTATTTTTAAATATTTCGTCATTAAATAAATATAACCTTTTAGTTGAGAAGAATTAATCAAACCCAAATGGAGAAGACAGAATAAGATAATTATTGTTTCATTCTTTGACTGGAGCATCGTTGGGATCAAATCAATACTACAAATTAGGGTCTTCCATATTTCCAAACGATATTTTATCCCGATAAAAAAATGTTACTTTTCACATACCATTGTTAAATAGTAAATATGCCTATATATTTAAAACACTACAAGTTTTTAATCCAATATTTTAGCTTGTATTTAAAAATAAAAAGTCTAAAGTATTTTAGACTATCTATTATGAGAGTAAAAATCTATCTATTTTGAGAGTAAAGAAGTCAGAAAACTGTAATTTTTCCAGACTGCTTTCAACTGATTTCTAATTAGAATATCCTAATCTTGACAATTTTAGTGTTCATATTACTTTTGTTTAGGAGAGAAGCCAAATAAAATCATTGTGGCAATCAAATGAATTTTACTACGATAAACCTATGTAATATAAAATAAATATCTAAATAGGAATGACTAAAACCAAACTTCCAGTACAACAATTGAATAGTTCATACTTACACTTAATTATTTAATATGTTGGTTTACATCTAACGTACTAAATCAGAATAAACCAATCCTATTTATTTGAATACTACTTAGGCAGTTTAAATATTAAACTAAACTAATTCTAAAATTATAACAAAAAGTTAAATATTTAATCAAAAATGTTAGGTTTTATTAATAGGTGAAATTAAAATAAATTTAGAAAGGCGATAACAAGGTAAATAGCCCTGCAGAATCACCTTTAAACTCCACGCCCACAAACATCACATTTAACCAACTTCCATTGATGTTATATATGTTGTTTGTGTCGAACTGACATTTAGTAAATCAGGAATTTTCTTTGTAATAATAAAAGATTTTTTAAAACATATTTTTTTTTACAAAACGCATATTATAACAATTATTTAAACTCATGCTAATATATATTAATAAAATCACTAAGTTTAAGCTTTTCACCGATTAGTAAAAAATGCCATGTTTTTTTTACTTATTGTATGGAATGAATAAAGTTCCATTAAATCAAAACAATAGAACTAGGGAATTAAACATTATATATCAAATTGCAGTGAATAATAGATATAGAAGCGAAACAATTAATAAACTAAATAATAATGTGCTTCAAAAATTGGGAAATAATATTAGTAAAATTAAGAATGCAACATATAAAAAATAAAAAAAAATAATTTGGTCCAAATTCTTATTTAAGGGGTTTGAAGTTATACCTATTGTTAAGTTATTTAAAAATACTAATATAAATATGGTTTATTATACAAATAATAATATAAATAATTTTTTAAAGACAGATGTTAAATCTAAATATTATAATACAAATGGAGTTTATAGTATAAAATGTAATGATTGCCAAAAATATTATGTAGGACAAACTAAAAAGAAAATAAAAGAGCGATACAAAGAGCATTTGAATGCATTAAAAAAACCGGAAATTTATGTCTAATCTTGCGACACATTCTATACTAAATAATCATGAGTTCCCAAAAATAGAGAATGTGACGCTAATTAAACACGTGGAGATGGGATTAAAAATGAATATTTTAGAAAATATGGAAATATTCAAACATATAATTACAGATAGACTCATTCATGAACAAGTACAAACAAAATTTAAGCACAACGCAATCTTTAGCATATTTAATGATATTCTGGAAATGAAAGAGTAATTGAATAAGAATCAATATTATCTATTTGTTCAGGCTAAGTAAGTCAATAAAATTATCTGTTTGAACGTAGCACAATTTGTATATGAGTAGTCTTAATGTAGGAACATAATAAGTTAGAAGTGTGCTAAGTTACTTTTGATAATGCCGATACTGCTAATCGGCGAAAAGCTTAAACTTTGTAATAAAAAAAGGTTTTATTCTTGTATTAAAGTGGTTTATCAAGATAAATTCAATCTTAAAAATACAATATATATATATATATATATATATATATATATATATATATATAATTATTTCACACAATTTCTCTTTAATGTAAATCACTAATATCATATACGTAGCCTATTTGGAGAACTACATTCTTGATGCACAGTTTAAATCTTTATATATGAACTTATTCGTATTACGATATCCCTCAACTCCACGTTAGCTGCAGCTTCCTCCGATATTCCGTAGCTCTTTATTGTAATAAATTTATTATCCAACACCTGACACTGTCTGCATGAAACTTTTCGTTTACCGTTCTATCAGAAAGTTTCCACGTAGCGTGAGTAATTAATTGTTGTGAGATAATTAGTTTTCAAATTATATACACCACAAAAGAGAACCGAAGTTTGAAAACTCAGTGCAAAATATTTTTGCTGTGTACCTTTTATTTGTTTTGATTTTATTTCATAATTATACTTATATTATAACCTACTCCATTTATAGTACGTTTGACATTTTTGGATATACTTTTTAACGGTCTAATCTTTTGCGAATAAGGTAATACCAAAACACTTCTAATAATGTACAATTATTTCTACCAATACATGCATCTAATATCTTTAATTTATATTTAAAATTAATTATAAATGCGGATTGGTAAAATAAGACAATTTTAACATTCCAGAATCTAGAAATGTATAGCCTTGAGAAAGACGAAAGGCCCTAACAATATTGAACTAAAATTTGGTTTCAATATAAACCAAAATGTGCTAGTCTGGTTATTGTTTAAAGCTTTGTAACTATATTTATTAATAATATCAGTTATGATTCCTGTCTCGTTATTTCCCGCAAGAAATTCAAATTTGTTTTTTTAACCTTTCAGTAATAGAAATACCTTTTCCTCTTTAATCCTACCTGAGAAGCAACTTTGTTATAACCAGCAGCAAAGTTTACATTTTCATATAAAATATTAGGACGTAAAGATATGCATTTATATAAGACTAGCTTTATAAGAACTACTACATAATACGAAATTGGAGTTATTACGTATGTTTTTACTACTATAAGTAACGCTTATAAAAATAATACATCCAGATGTCAAACTCATAATATAATACAATCTTTATATAGGAAACTCATCTCTTTCTAAAACGATTGTCAATAGTTGGTGCAGAACATATTAAAATATGTATATTTCTAATATCTATAGAAATTAATTCAATAATAAAGTAATAAAGTTTATTCAGAGGTAAGTGATAGTTTTCTACTTTCACATAATACCATTAAGAATACTTATGCAACAATTCTATTAGGAAGGTGTGCGAGCATGGTAATGTGGTAAGTTACCGCTTTAACCTTTCATTAATACCCTTGCAGAGTGAACCTTTGTTAAGTTTTGAGATATTATTATTTATAATTTATCTAAATAATTAGGATACATAAAACAAATTACATTTTAAATCGATAATATCTATGAGTACATTCTTACCATTTACCTAAGAAAAAAATTAGTTATGAAACACTTGTTACAATTTAGTTATTGGCACTTATATATGGTAGGCCAAAATATCTACATTGCCTTTCATAAGTCACTACATATCTATCATTTATTTCAAGTAATATAATACATATTTACTATCTTTCTAATACAGTTGCTTTTTCTTATTGGGGGTTTCTTCTCTCGTATTTAACTAATGACCGATAAATTACGATTTTAAAAATTCAATCAAGACCACCGATTTTAGGTTTTTACAATAACAAAATTTGATGGTTATATTTTCTCATGAAGTTATGCAAAGTTGTTGAGTTTGTGAGGTTGCTTGAACGGAAAGCAATTTGGTTATCAATATATATCAAATTAAGTGTGTTGTGCGGTCGAAAATTGAAAAAATCCCTGGTGACTACTTTGAATAAAACGTGTTGCATGTAAACATACATAAATAAATGTAAGAGGTTGTAAAGAGAAAAGTCTGTGGAAGTCAAGTCATAAAAAAATACTGTGGAATTTGCAAAATCATTTTGCTTCATAACCTTATGTAGTACTTCAAGGGTTGAAACACTTTTAGCCGTTATTAAGTGATTATATGTTTTGTGGTAACAACAAGAAGTAAACTAATTTGATTAGTACGATTTGATACACCCATCCACACAACACTTCTCCCCCCCCCACACACACATACACAGTTGCGGTCAAACCTTTTGCACTCTCTCAGGGAGAAAATCCCCGATTTTAATAATATTTTAAAAACATTTTTCCCAAATGCAAAATCTTCGACTTTGAAACTGTTTTGTCTCAACACAAATACCTACATATATTTAATTTTTTTAACGGATACAAAGAAATTATTTTATGTTTTGCAACTTGCTTAGACTATGGAAAATATATTAAAAATTTATAATTGTAGTACTATACTCTACAACAGGTTTAAATTTTATTGATAAATACAGTCTTTGACTTACATTGGGGGTGTTAATGATCCCAATCAGTCTGCAAACTTTCGGGTAGTCACTACCAATACCTATTGTAAAGTAATGTAATCAATCAGATATTTCTTTCTTTGATATTGCATGCTATTTATAATTATATTGGTTAGTTTTCTTTTTGGCTCTCAACCTCTACTTTCATAAGGGGACCTTCAACCGAAAGAGTGTCCCCCTTAGTTGGCAAAAACTCGTGGGATTGCTTATAATGCCGGTGAAACATTCGCCTATCAATCCTTGTTTACATATCAGTGGCACCATGAGAAAAGTAAATTTATTCCGTTATAAAAATTATCGAAAATCTATGTTCACCCCTTTTACTCTTTGCAATAAGTATCGATTTTATATTCAACTTACAAAACATCAAGAACAAGCTCCAATATAAGCATGAATAGTGTAAACATTTCACGCGTCTGTTAACGTAAGGATAACAGTTGGAAATATTTTTTTATAAAAAAATGTACAGTTTTTCAACTGAAGAAATCATTAAAATAATATTTTAAAACAAATATTTTCAATTTCATTTACCATGTATCCTTGTAATTACTATTTTCAGATACATAAAACATTACGAGCAATAAGACGTTAAATATTTCAACCTGTAATTTGTTTTATATTTTAAGAAATAGTTCTTATATTCAAAACGGTAAATAATAAAACATTTTTAATGTTTTAATAACCATTTTTAATAAAACGGTTTTTACATTTACTTTTAATGTATTGCAAACCTGAAACGTAAATTTTTTAAAATCTTTAATAAAATATATATTCTTTGTACTAATTTCGAAAGTAGGTCGATACTCTTGCAAAGTTGAAAAACCATTTGATTCTTCTGAGTGCGTGACTGTGAGTGTGAGTGTGTGCGCGAATCTGTTCAATAATCCTACACTCGCTCACCGAGAAATCCGCTACATGGAAATATCTTTTAATAATTAAAGGTATCAATAATTTTTCTTCCACTTAAAAAGGCAACAATATTGTCATTGATTCTAATCGTAACACAGTGCCTAAGACAAATGGCTTTCCATTAAATGAAAACAATTATCCTCACCTAGTAGAGGAAGCTAGTTTATATATTGGTGACAACTTACTAGTAATTACTTTGTCTTTCCGAGAGCAAACAAAATAAAAATACCGATTGTGTAGTACATACGGGTCTGATACTCTAAATGGACGATTCAATTTCACACACCGTTCTATATCGAGAATTTCCATTTTATTCCAGAAGCTGGTTTTCTGATGCAAATTAAACGTTATTCTTTCGAACCAGGACACAAAGTTGTTTGAACCAATAAACCGAAATTTCCCTTTTAGGTACCCTCCATCACCCTTTTCGTCTTATACATTTCAAGGAATGAAGTGCATTATTTCGCTCTCTATACTATTTTGAATGTTATTGAACAATATTCGGCCTAAAAAAGGATTCTATCAGGAGTAAGAAAATATTGGCTTATCTTGTACACAAAACTTACATCCTTTAGCTCAGAACGCATGTTTCATACTATGGTAATGTCAAATTAAATTTTGTAAGTACAAATGTCAGTAAATATAATTTTATCTACAAATGTAATTATTTTTATTGAATCTGTCTTGTAATATTTTTAGCATACGTTTGTGTATGCGTAAAACACCATTTCATACAAAATAATTATTATCAATTATCCAAGTAAAGTATTTTCATATCCATATTATTTGCACAAGGCTAATGCCAGAGATGACGTGTATATTGTTTGTTTAGAGAAACCAACAAAGGGGTGTAGTGATCCCTTTATATATCTGGAATACAAGTAGATCTTGTTTACTTTAAGAGACTGAACGATTTTTTCTCTGTAGTAACACAATGTCGAACAATAGTAAATGTTTTCATAATATCATGAAAGAATATAATAACATGAATTATAAATTTATAACATCATCAATGTACAAATCAGTACTACTGTTCTCCTTTAAAACTTCATATATTTAACGAGAAAATATATTTCCTAATTAATAAAACATTATTTTTCCTTTGATCGAGAATTGTATGACTCCTTTGATGTTTGACGTACATTATTCCTGCAATTAATTGTTACAATTGGAACAAGTCTTCTGTAATACGTTCGTTGCAAAGGACATGATTCGCTTTATTCTCTTGCAGTTTGTATATTTTTCTAAAATGAAACGTTATACAATTTTATGTTATTCTTTAAGGCCAGTTTGTAGAGCGCAGCACTTCTTCTTATTGTCATTGTTGACTTGATTATTTTTAATGGAGTTGTTTTAATATTTATGAATAATTAAAATCGAGTTCATGGGAACTACGTATCTTATTAGTTTTAATTCTATAAATCGACTGTCTTAATCTTAATTTAGTAAAACAATGACATGGAATAATTGATTTAAAGATTTTAAGGTAAAAATAAAATTTTCTCACAAGAGCTGCAATGATTTATATTATAAGTTTTTGATATATATATATACACTTGTATTTGAATTTTGACTTATTTCTTTATTAATACACAAGAATAGATATTGCGATATATATATATATATATATATATATATATATATATATATATATATATATAGACCTAATATTTTATTGTGGTGAATTAAAGAAAAAATCAAAAGATATAAACCAACATCAACACGAAGAACGAAGAATGTCAAACATACAAGTAGTGTTGCCAAATCTATTATGTACAATATGGTCAAGTTTATTAATACAACCCTGACACTACATACATTGAATACAGTATGCATTTGTTATTTGTTAATATTAGATTTATATATTCAAAACTTCATAGATATTCATTCTTAGGTAATTTTTATTTCCATTATAAGTATCATATAATCTATAATAGGAAATATGTTATTAATAGTGATACAATGATTAGGAAAATTCTTAAGAAAAAACCATGACATAGATATAAAGAGCATTTCAATTCTTATAAAATACCATACATTATTAAATCCATGCCAATGAATGTAGTATTAAGGTAGCAGATTAATAAACTTTACAATATTGTAACAGTTAGATTGGAAACACTGACTGTTAGATCTAATTAGCACTTGTACGTATGATATTCTTTGTTGTTCATTCCTGTTGTTTTTTTTTTGTATTCTTTACCAACGAAAAGCTTTGAATTGTATGATTCAATTAATTGTTTTTACATTTGTATCTTTTCTTATTTGTTCATAAATAAATATGTATATATAAGTAGCATTGTTTATATTTATCATATCCTTAGGCAGGAAGACACAGAGTGGTGATAGGTAATGATTTCATATCGTATACTTGAGCAGGCAGAAATATACAATGTCCATCGCACCATCCATGAAATACATATATGACATTGTAACATATATTATATATAGATCAAACTATTTTTTTGTTACTAATAGTTGTTATTACTAACTTTATTTAAATTATATTTAGCTAAAATGAAAAGTAATGAGCCAGCATAGGAGAATTAAAATTTATTTTTGTTTTTTATATTTATTTATTTCATTATTCCAGTTCTATTTGGAGAATAGAACGTTAGGAAAATTGGAGAGTACTCTTCATTTACATTGTTGGATAATAGTTTGTTTTAAAAAAAATCAAACTATTTTAAGGAACAGTAAAATATTTACAACAATAAATGGGTTACGGTGTTGTACAAAGGATATCCCATAGGTAATACTCAGTAGAATTCGTATTAGAACATTTCCATGTAACCATATATATATATATATATATACTGTTAAAATGATATTCACCTCTCAAACATTTCCTTACTGCCCATAACATTTTCATAGGGGAATTATTATTTCTTTCTTGAAGCTAAGTCATTTTTTAAGTTGTGAATATCTTATAAAATTGTATTAATATTGTGACAATATTAGGTTAGGAAGACGAATTTGTACCGAGCGATGGGGTGGAACAATGCATTTTGGTGGGTTTAGTGGGTCTTCTTTGTTGGAACCCACCCTTAACATTACCTTTACTGCATTGTAGAAAGGTTTTATCGACCAACCTTTGTCCCTTTACAGCCACTTTTATGAATTTAATTTTATCTAGCAATAGTACTAAGCGCAAGCTCCCAGTTTGTTCTCGGATGGAGGTCATGTTAATAAATAATATTGCTCAGCTAGCGTCTGTATTATATATTACATTTTAGCAAAGATTTATACCTTTTTTTGCAAAAGATAAGTTTTTTATGATTTTAAGAATCTGGTGAACCAGATTTACTCGGCTATTTGCAAGGAAAAATTAGGAAATAATTATTATTGAATTATAGCAATGGAATCCATTGTTAAGACATCATCGATATCTTACAACATTTCCCTAAGACATAGATTTCATAATTCGTAGGTTAAAATTACAAGGCAGTAAACGAGGTTTGGACGTTAAATAAGACAGGACATGATTTGCGTTTCGATATAAGAACGTGAATATATTAGAGAACTGAATATTCGACTTTATTTTATGTATAATTCACTTATTACTATATACTTTATTTATTTACTTAACTTAATTGATTGTGATAAAAAATATTTCTGTTGATCAACAAAAAACGTCCTTTTCTATAACTTTGCTCATTCAGCTAAATACGGCTTGAGGATCTCAACCCTCAACTACCACTAAGTCATTTTGGAAATACATTTATTCAATAAAAGTATCAAACTAAACATAAAAGCATATTTATTTGTGTCTGAAAGATCTATAGGAAAAAACTGTTTATAAAAAATTAAAGTTTATAACAGATAAAAATATAACACATGTTTAAACACCACAAAATAGTGTAAACATATTAGGAAACGCAATTTCGAAAACCAACTTGTTTGCTTTAAACATGGAGGACTCGATATAGGTATTTGTTTTTTACAGATCTTTAATTACAAAGTTGTTGTGTCTATAATGGTATCTGTCCCGCACTCCGTCTAATGCACTTGTTCGCTCCCTGGTCCTAACTTGACCTAACGTAATTTGAAAGTTGTTATCAGTTTATACTAGTGAGAAGTTATATTTGCGAGTGCTTGGAAACGTTTTACACTAGTGTTAAAGGTATTATATAAGTAATGAATAATTGAATTTCTTATAATTTTTCTATATATGTAGAGAGAGAGAGAGAGAGAGGGGGGTAGAAATAACAACACTGATTTTAGAAATGGGATAAACAAATTGAATTATTTCTAGGCAAACACTCCTGCAAAGAAGTGATAAAATTAAGGAATTATGAGCCATTGAGTTACACAGTGCTTTTGGCGATGATCACGACTGGTGTAAATACAAGTTAAGATGCCGATCTAGTTAGGGTAGCTGAGTCGAGGACGATGATGCCAAAGATATGCATCCCAACTTTGGAATCATAGATAAACTTTACGGTGTACTTTAAACATGTCAATAATATCATCAATAATCTATTAGAGAAAATCACGTAGCCCATTGCACAATTGATTAGACTAAGTGAGGTGCAGTTTTTTTTTTATTGTGATACGATGCACCTTATATGATTCTTTTATTCAGTGAAACTTGGACTTGTAATTAGATGTATGGATTAGATTGGAGTGGTCTGACTAAACGTGTTTGTCATTGTAAGTTTTTGAGGATGTTAGGTGTGTTTTCGAGAAGATCTTTTTGTTAATTTTACTTCAAGGAAATTTAAAGATATCCCTAATCGAGCTTTTAATTGCTTTTAATATCTTTAATTTATATTTAAAATTAATTATAAATGCGGATTGGTAAAATAAGACAATTTTAACATTCCAGAATCTAGAAATGTATAGCCTTGAGAAAGACGAAAGGCCCTAACAATATTGAACTAAAATTTGGTTTCAATATAAACCAAAATGTGCTAGTCTGGTTATTGTTTAAAGCTTTGTAACTATATTTATTAATAATATCAGTTATGATTCCTGTCTCGTTATTTCCCGCAAGAAATTCAAATTTGTTTTTTTAACCTTTTAGTAATAGAAATACCTTTTCCTCTTTAATCCTACCTGAGAAGCAACTTTGTTATAACCAGCAGTAAAGTTTACATTTTCATATAAAATATTAGGACGTAAAGATATGCATTTATATAAGACTAGCTTTATAAGAACTACTACATAATACGAAATTGGAGTTATTACGTATGTTTTTACTACTATAAGTAACGCTTATAAAAATAATACATCCAGATGTCAAACTCATAATATAATACAATCTTTATATAGGAAACTCATCTCTTTCTAAAACGATTGTCAATAGTTGGTGCAGAACATATTAAAATATGTATATTTCTAATATCTATAGAAATTAATTCAATAATAAAGTAATAAAGTTTATTCAGAGGTAAGTGATAGTTTTCTACTTTCACATAATACCATTAAGAATACTTATGCAACAATTCTATTAGGAAGGTGTGCGAGCATGGTAATGTGGTAAGTTACCGCTTTAACCTTTCATTAATACCCTTGCAGAGTGAACCTTTGTTAAGTTTTGAGATATTATTATTTATAATTTATCTAAATAATTAGGATACATAAAACAAATTACATTTTAAATCGATAATATCTATGAGTACATTCTTACCATTTACCTAAGAAAAAAATTAGTTATGAAACACTTGTTACAATTTAGTTATTGGCACTTATATATGGTAGGCCAAAATATCTACATTGCCTTTCATAAGTCACTACATATCTATCATTTATTTCAAGTAATATAATACATATTTACTATCTTTCTAATACAGTTGCTTTTTCTTATTGGGGGTTTCTTCTCTCGTATTTAACTAATGACCGATAAATTACGATTTTAAAAATTCAATCAAGACCACCGATTTTAGGTTTTTACAATAACAAAATTTGATGGTTATATTTTCTCATGAAGTTATGCAAAGTTGTTGAGTTTGTGAGGTTGCTTGAACGGAAAGCAATTTGGTTATCAATATATATCAAATTAAGTGTGTTGTGCGGTCGAAAATTGAAAAAATCCCTGGTGACTACTTTGAATAAAACGTGTTGCATGTAAACATACATAAATAAATGTAAGAGGTTGTAAAGAGAAAAGTCTGTGGAAGTCAAGTCATAAAAAAATACTGTGGAATTTGCAAAATCATTTTGCTTCATAACCTTATGTAGTACTTCAAGGGTTGAAACACTTTTAGCCGTTATTAAGTGATTATATGTTTTGTGGTAACAACAAGAAGTAAACTAATTTGATTAGTACGATTTGATACACCCATCCACACAACACTTCTCCCCCCCCCACACACACATACACAGTTGCGGTCAAACCTTTTGCACTCTCTCAGGGAGAAAATCCCCGATTTTAATAATATTTTAAAAACATTTTTCCCAAATGCAAAATCTTCGACTTTGAAACTGTTTTGTCTCAACACAAATACCTACATATATTTAATTTTTTTAACGGATACAAAGAAATTATTTTATGTTTTGCAACTTGCTTAGACTATGGAAAATATATTAAAAATTTATAATTGTAGTACTATACTCTACAACAGGTTTAAATTTTATTGATAAATACAGTCTTTGACTTACATTGGGGGTGTTAATGATCCCAATCAGTCTGCAAACTTTCGGGTAGTCACTACCAATACCTATTGTAAAGTAATGTAATCAATCAGATATTTCTTTCTTTGATATTGCATGCTATTTATAATTATATTGGTTAGTTTTCTTTTTGGCTCTCAACCTCTACTTTCATAAGGGGACCTTCAACCGAAAGAGTGTCCCCCTTAGTTGGCAAAAACTCGTGGGATTGCTTATAATGCCGGTGAAACATTCGCCTATCAATCCTTGTTTACATATCAGTGGCACCATGAGAAAAGTAAATTTATTCCGTTATAAAAATTATCGAAAATCTATGTTCACCCCTTTTACTCTTTGCAATAAGTATCGATTTTATATTCAACTTACAAAACATCAAGAACAAGCTCCAATATAAGCATGAATAGTGTAAACATTTCACGCGTCTGTTAACGTAAGGATAACAGTTGGAAATATTTTTTTATAAAAAAATGTACAGTTTTTCAACTGAAGAAATCATTAAAATAATATTTTAAAACAAATATTTTCAATTTCATTTACCATGTATCCTTGTAATTACTATTTTCAGATACATAAAACATTACGAGCAATAAGACGTTAAATATTTCAACCTGTAATTTGTTTTATATTTTAAGAAATAGTTCTTATATTCAAAACGGTAAATAATAAAACATTTTTAATGTTTTAATAACCATTTTTAATAAAACGGTTTTTACATTTACTTTTAATGTATTGCAAACCTGAAACGTAAATTTTTTAAAATCTTTAATAAAATATATATTCTTTGTACTAATTTCGAAAGTAGGTCGATACTCTTGCAAAGTTGAAAAACCATTTGATTCTTCTGAGTGCGTGACTGTGAGTGTGAGTGTGTGCGCGAATCTGTTCAATAATCCTACACTCGCTCACCGAGAAATCCGCTACATGGAAATATCTTTTAATAATTAAAGGTATCAATAATTTTTCTTCCACTTAAAAAGGCAACAATATTGTCATTGATTCTAATCGTAACACAGTGCCTAAGACAAATGGCTTTCCATTAAATGAAAACAATTATCCTCACCTAGTAGAGGAAGCTAGTTTATATATTGGTGACAACTTACTAGTAATTACTTTGTCTTTCCGAGAGCAAACAAAATAAAAATACCGATTGTGTAGTACATACGGGTCTGATACTCTAAATGGACGATTCAATTTCACACACCGTTCTATATCGAGAATTTCCATTTTATTCCAGAAGCTGGTTTTCTGATGCAAATTAAACGTTATTCTTTCGAACCAGGACACAAAGTTGTTTGAACCAATAAACCGAAATTTCCCTTTTAGGTACCCTCCATCACCCTTTTCGTCTTATACATTTCAAGGAATGAAGTGCATTATTTCGCTCTCTATACTATTTTGAATGTTATTGAACAATATTCGGCCTAAAAAAGGATTCTATCAGGAGTAAGAAAATATTGGCTTATCTTGTACACAAAACTTACATCCTTTAGCTCAGAACGCATGTTTCATACTATGGTAATGTCAAATTAAATTTTGTAAGTACAAATGTCAGTAAATATAATTTTATCTACAAATGTAATTATTTTTATTGAATCTGTCTTGTAATATTTTTAGCATACGTTTGTGTATGCGTAAAACACCATTTCATACAAAATAATTATTATCAATTATCCAAGTAAAGTATTTTCATATCCATATTATTTGCACAAGGCTAATGCCAGAGATGACGTGTATATTGTTTGTTTAGAGAAACCAACAAAGGGGTGTAGTGATCCCTTTATATATCTGGAATACAAGTAGATCTTGTTTACTTTAAGAGACTGAACGATTTTTTCTCTGTAGTAACACAATGTCGAACAATAGTAAATGTTTTCATAATATCATGAAAGAATATAATAACATGAATTATAAATTTATAACATCATCAATGTACAAATCAGTACTACTGTTCTCCTTTAAAACTTCATATATTTAACGAGAAAATATATTTCCTAATTAATAAAACATTATTTTTCCTTTGATCGAGAATTGTATGACTCCTTTGATGTTTGACGTACATTATTCCTGCAATTAATTGTTACAATTGGAACAAGTCTTCTGTAATACGTTCGTTGCAAAGGACATGATTCGCTTTATTCTCTTGCAGTTTGTATATTTTTCTAAAATGAAACGTTATACAATTTTATGTTATTCTTTAAGGCCAGTTTGTAGAGCGCAGCACTTCTTCTTATTGTCATTGTTGACTTGATTATTTTTAATGGAGTTGTTTTAATATTTATGAATAATTAAAATCGAGTTCATGGGAACTACGTATCTTATTAGTTTTAATTCTATAAATCGACTGTCTTAATCTTAATTTAGTAAAACAATGACATGGAATAATTGATTTAAAGATTTTAAGGTAAAAATAAAATTTTCTCACAAGAGCTGCAATGATTTATATTATAAGTTTTTGATATATATATATACACTTGTATTTGAATTTTGACTTATTTCTTTATTAATACACAAGAATAGATATTGCGATATATATATATATATATATATATATATATATATATATATATATATATATAGACCTAATATTTTATTGTGGTGAATTAAAGAAAAAATCAAAAGATATAAACCAACATCAACACGAAGAACGAAGAATGTCAAACATACAAGTAGTGTTGCCAAATCTATTATGTACAATATGGTCAAGTTTATTAATACAACCCTGACACTACATACATTGAATACAGTATGCATTTGTTATTTGTTAATATTAGATTTATATATTCAAAACTTCATAGATATTCATTCTTAGGTAATTTTTATTTCCATTATAAGTATCATATAATCTATAATAGGAAATATGTTATTAATAGTGATACAATGATTAGGAAAATTCTTAAGAAAAAACCATGACATAGATATAAAGAGCATTTCAATTCTTATAAAATACCATACATTATTAAATCCATGCCAATGAATGTAGTATTAAGGTAGCAGATTAATAAACTTTACAATATTGTAACAGTTAGATTGGAAACACTGACTGTTAGATCTAATTAGCACTTGTACGTATGATATTCTTTGTTGTTCATTCCTGTTGTTTTTTTTTTGTATTCTTTACCAACGAAAAGCTTTGAATTGTATGATTCAATTAATTGTTTTTACATTTGTATCTTTTCTTATTTGTTCATAAATAAATATGTATATATAAGTAGCATTGTTTATATTTATCATATCCTTAGGCAGGAAGACACAGAGTGGTGATAGGTAATGATTTCATATCGTATACTTGAGCAGGCAGAAATATACAATGTCCATCGCACCATCCATGAAATACATATATGACATTGTAACATATATTATATATAGATCAAACTATTTTTTTGTTACTAATAGTTGTTATTACTAACTTTATTTAAATTATATTTAGCTAAAATGAAAAGT